>JBBMOI010000001.1:5487500-6030000 GCA_038088405.1 Porites divaricata | reverse complement strand
CAAACCAATTTTGAGCACATTCTTCGAACAAATGGATGTAGGTTTGGGCCTGAGCAAAAAAATCAAAGACGGACTTAGCAATGAGTTGAACAACTCCAGATACATTCAGGCATCTGGTGGCGCACAGGCATTACATCATGCGACGCCGTCATTACCCAAATAACATTTTTATGGGAGCATATTTCTAACTTGATAAAACAGCCCCCCTTCCATTAGTATTTAACCACACATAGTTTCAATCAAACCAGACGGTTCTAAACTAGCCATTTTCAGGTAATTACCTCTATCTCCTCATCTTCACTCTTAGTCACTACAACTGTCACATGCCACGATTTTCCCTTTTTGCCAAACCAGTCCCGCTGTGTTTCTCTGAAACTGGCTGGCAAAAATTTCATGGCCCAATCCATAATCAGCAAGACCTGGCTTGTCAACAAATTGTCAATTATGTCACTTTTTGCACCATCTTGGTGGGCTGCCCGAAGGATGTGGGCTTTCCACTCGTCAATTTTGGGAAAAGCGGTGTCAATCTTGTATCTTATTTCTTCCTGTTGGTCGTTACCGCTTTAACAGAAAAAAAAAACTAAACTATTTTTCAGTGCTAAGTAAATTAATATGACAATATCAACGGTTTAAATATTCTATAGAATGATTAAAAACTGATTTCTATTGCTTATTCAAAATTGGTGAACAAGCGGCAAAGCATTTCGAAGCGTGGACGTGGGGGTAGTGCGTGGGCAAGTAAGCGAACACAGGCCACGTTGAAGTCCCTCCATTTCCTCATTTTTATTGGTCATCACCCCCTGGGGCTCCTCCTGAAACTTGTGTCAGTTCTCCTACTTCATTTCGATAGTTGCAGCATCTTTACGACCACACTGGGTTCATGTTTGCTGCTCAGTAGTGTTCACGCTCTCCGCTCAGATTCCTTCACGTTTGCGTCAGTGCTTGCCTTCATTAAATAATTTTCTTTCAGAGGCAGGAGTCTATACTCACCTATACTTTACCGCAGAAGATGACAACGATAGCTGAAGGTCTGCAAGAGCATTTCGATAGTTTTCGCATCTGTCACAGATCATGTTGTGCTCATGCTCGCAGTACCCCTGGTATTCTGGCTCATCAGAACTGAGTGCATAAACACTGCAATGATCAGCGCAATGATCAGCTCTGGACACATGTATTTTATAATCGGTCTTCAGGTAAGTTTTTGCCACCTGTAAGCGAGAAGTGATATCTCTAGCTGTTTGCTCATGTAAGCCTGAAAAAAGAAAATCAGAGACAAAAATATTTGCGTGATTGATTTCTCTTAACTAGCAACTATTGGATGTGACTGAGCCGATCAATAGAATCAGCGGATACGGGGAGGCTGCAGATATTTTCAAAATGCAGTTGCCATCTGTCGAAGTTTTTCCCTGCTGTGATTTTTTAACAGTATTTGGGCTATTTCTTCTTTGAAAAACGTATGAATTTTATTTTTAAGAGCTGAGTTACCGTAATATCTTCTCGGTTGCATTGCCTTTTTCTGTTGATTTCAAGCACTATTACACCATTTTACTGGATTATCGCAAATGTCTTCCTAGTTAGGTCAACCTTAGCTGATTATAAAGAATAATCAGAGGTTTTTGAGTCTATCAGAAACAAAAAAATATTGATTGAATGAGAAGAGCAGTATGACAGTAACTCTTTATTAACCACGTCGTTTTCAGTAGTATGCTTCCATAACATTTTTCCATGCTCTTGTTTTAACAATGTACAAACCTAAAGTAGAAAGCGTATTTGTTGCCTCCTCTAGAGAGGTGAAGCCGTCAACCCCATCCGTCTGTGTACTATCTAAGCCAGACAACGATTTCTTCTGAGAAGCGGCACATATCTGTGGGAAGAATCGTGGTTGTGCAATTAGTTGTAATAATTGCCTAGTAACTTAATTTAGCTGATTAATTTAGCAGTGCTAAACCGTATCGTACCAATTTTTGTTGATTTAACAATTATACACTAACTACCTTATTTAACAATATTATTATTCCACGAGTGCGCATTGGAATTGTGATGGTAGATAATCATCTCATACCCAACAAGCGCCAGTGGAAAGGTTGTTTTATATTACTGCATGAAAAATCAGTGGATTTACACAAATTTACTCGGTGCAAATATGGTGCAAAAAAGTGCAAACTAGGGGTAAATCCAAAGCAAAGATTGTAAATACCGCATTTGCTTGCTAGTTTACGTGGGGTTGTAAATTTGAGGGCAAATGCGGTATTTACCATTTTTGCCTTTTATTTAACCTTAGTTTGCCCTGTTTTGCACTAAATTTGCTCTGAGTAAATTTGATGTAAATCAAATCTTTCGAGCAGTGTATAAAACGTCCACAAAATATCGAGAATTCTTCCCGACTTTATTTGTAAAAACAACCGATTTTCAGCTTGTTTTTAATTTTGAGCAGAGGCGTACAGTTACCATATATGGAGAGCATGGTACTGATGGTTCATATATCATGATGGCTAAGCCAATCAGAGCTCTAGAATTGCAAAATTCAATGATTCAGTTTTTACTAATTATATGTATATTCGGCTTAACTGGCTCAGCTTATGCTTGAGCACACTTAAGCTTAGCATATGAGTTTTTCTTCTCACCTTGAGGATGTTGAAGAGAGTGGAGCGTCCGATAGGTTCAAACCCAGATTCCCTACAATGCTCCTGGTACAGCCGAATAAGTCGGGATGCTACGACTGTTCTTACCACGTTAGGTATTTCTATTGTGTGGCCGTCCGACAGTTTCAGATTTTTAGTTCCGTACGCTACATCTTGAAGAAATGATGGACTTGAAATAAAATCCAAAAAGTGATCGACTTTGACTGGATCAAGACGACATCGTTGCAAGACAGGTAGATCGATCACTTGACCGGGGCTGTTAAGGTTCGCATGCTTTCTGGCCTCATCTATTCTCCATTTACTTAATCCTGGGAGGTAGTTTAATAACTCTGTTTTGGAGTAGTCGCAGACAAAGACCGACAGGATTTGTTGCCTTGTGTACCAACTTGAGGCCTCATTGTAAAGGATAATGAGCCTAGATAGTAATGTCTGTTCAGGAGTGTTCACCTCTGGATTAGTGGAATGACAGTACTTTTCGATAACTTGCTGCGTAAGCCACTTTGATTGCCCAGGTGCTATGGCCTCAAATACGTCTCCAAAACTTGTGCTCCTTTGCGCTTGTAGTAGCGCACGGTGGAAGAGGAGACGTTATCGGCATTTGTGCTTAATTGAGACCGCACAGGGCTCAAACTTCCATCGGCATGCCTCAGGAAGTTATTAAGGGCGTGGAGTTTCAGTTGTACTTGTGGCGTTGGCTGCCATTCCAAGGATGTTTCCACAGCGGTTAATGATTCCTGTGAGCCAGAAGAAAAAACGTCGGAGCAATCATCACCTGGTTGTCCTGGTTGGGCTCCACCTGTGACTAGGGGCAGATCACTACCGAGATTGGTTGGTAGGCTAAGCTATAGAGTAGCAACAAATTTGATTAGTGCATTAGGTTACTACATGATACAATACGTTATGTATCAAAAAACACAAACTACAGATATTGGCAATAACTTGAATTTTGAAGATGAAGAATTTGATTTTTTGGTGAAGGTGGAATTCATTTTACACATTTTCCTTTATCGGAGCTGCATAAGAAACCAGAATTGATGATTTAATCTTCGCATGGCTGCGGACGTTTAGTTGAAGTGAAATTAGCTTTTAGTCCCAAAAAAGTGCCCTGTTTTCAATGAGGTGACGTCTGTGCTCCCGGAACGCTGAATCAGCACATCACAATGGGTGAAGATCGTCTCCAAAATCACTTGCTACTGTGCAAATGGCTTTTTTTTGCTAAGCATGTTCATCTCCAGGCAAACCCTTTTTCCCGGAAGGGATACTCCCTTCACACCGGGAAGAGAGGCTTCACTCAAGAGGGGGACCTCTCTTAAGGTTCAGGTATAGAGAGGCGTAATTAATTTACATAATACATAGAAATAAACTTCTAATGGGAGGGTCTAACACTCAACGTGACCTGAATAACTAATATTATCTCTTTTGTTAGCTAACACCTGTAATGACCTGCAATATCACTTTTGAACTGCAGTATGAGGGCTTACGAAAGGATCCCCCGCGGGGAAAGGTTGCTGTGCATTATGAAGGTTTTTTAAAAACTGCAAACCCCAGACCTTTTAAAACTCGCAATCTCCGTTTAAACCAAATGCCTCCTCGGATCTCATTTCAATCTTCTTTACGAATATAGATCCTTTTAATTTAGTCGAAATCTCCTTCCTTAAAAAAATTTAAATATTCCACTTTGAAAAATGATCGACAGAGCAACAATACAGTGGCATATACCTCTAAAGGGCTTTCAACATCGTCTGCCACGAGTGGTGCAGGAGAGAGGAAGGGGTCTGGTGTGTGGACCGAAAAACTGGGCAAAACATTAGACTGCGCCTGGTCTGGAGGCTCATATTGTTCTGTACGAAGATCCTCCGCTGACTGCTCCATTCGTAAGGCTTCAAGGTGATCGATCCTACAACATTTGCAAATTCCTGCAACAAATTGCATTCAGCATTTTGTTTGAATCAATGCCAAGAGTGAAAACATGACAATAAATGTTGGCTTTAAGGCATGTAAATAGAAACACGTGTTGCTTCGTTACCTCCTCCTACTGGAATTAGTACTCTCCACTTTTTCATAGCTTCTTTGCACATTTGTAAGTTTTCTCCTCTTTCGGGCCTCCCATTGCGACCCCCGTGAAGCGGATGAGTGCATTTTCTTCCAGGTCGCCAAAAAATCCCAAGTTCAGGTCGGTGCTTTGGATATACTGTCATGTTTAAACCTTCCTCCTCAAAATGACCAGAACGAGCGAGAATTAAATCTTTCTCTGTAAGAATACTTGTCTGAGACACATTGACTGCTCTTAGATGAGCCTTGATATCTTTGTGGCATGACGTCAGTGGAAAATATTCGGTTACCCCTGGAAAGCGCTTGGATATATCACAACCTTTATTTGAAAACGTTATAAATGAACAAGAAAGTGAAGCCATACTTCACTCCGCAAGGTGTTGTAATTAAAGATACAGTGCGTTATCAGTGGTAAAATCTCTAAAGAGAGAAATTTACATGGGTTGTACATTCGAAAGAAACACGCGTCGATCACGTATTGCTATTGTGTTTATAATTTTGAACATAGAAATTAAAAACAAGTCTAAAATTTCGAATAATCGTGGAAAGGACGTTTTCAGTAATAAAAAAAAAGAAAGAAGATATATTTGCTAAACCTTTGGGCACTTCCACTTCCTGTTTTAATAGGAAGTACAATTACCGCTGACCATATCCCGGGCTTAGGTTCCCACGATTTCTCCTCGAGACTAAGAAATATGGAGCTGTAAAGCAACAATCGATAAAGTGAAATTATCATTTCAGTTTCCGAATTTTATCAGTTCGTATAATAATTTATGAGAGGATTGCCACTGTGGATAATGCACTTGTAAAAGTGTGATGCGCAAAGCGTGAATTTACTTTTCTCATTGATCGAGTTCAAGTATTTGGCTTGTAATAGGGCTGTGATCATCAATTCGCGATTAAAAATCAACTGAAACAGCACAAAAAGAGCTACAGTAGCATTTTTCATTTTGATAACAGTAATAATTTAGTATTTAAATACTTGGCCACTCTTTTCTTCATGCAGATATTACGGGTGTAATCTGGGCGCTAATAATATAATCAGTGTAAGGGATAATGCAATGAATATAAGCTTCACTTTGACTTAAAAGTGGTACAAATATTATTCGTGGACCCAATTATTTCGTTATACGAGAAACTACGTTCATAAACGGATCGTGTGACATTTATTTTCGACGAGTTTGTTTTCTGTCATTGTTCTGTCTCAGAAATGATGCTGTCGAGTCACGTGGCTCAGACCAGCTTTTAAAGCCAGGAAATGCGAGATGCCAAAAATTTTCTTCGCAATTTTATGTCTAAGGATAGGACTAAATCGTTGTGCAAACAGTTTTAAAAAAGAAAGTTGGATTTTTCAGATATTTGGATCTAAACTTGAGCTATTTTCTCTTATTGCATAATCTTTGGTTACATGGGTGGGCACTGACATCCCTTGATTGGCACCTGTCACTCCAAATGACTTGAAACTGCCGGTATCAATTGGCATAGGATTGACCTTTATTTGTGTCGAAGGGGATTAAAATTCATTGTATCTTGTAACCAGGAGCAGTGTCTAATTTTGATGCTTATTTTCGTGAAATATTGATGATTAAGGGCAAAAATCCAAGGGGGGTGGTCTAACTCCCAAGGGAATAGTTGGAAATCAGACTCACTTTGTCTTTGGGAGTTATTGGGTGGGTCCTTCAATCTGACCAAGTTTCATCCAAATCGGAGAGATAGCTTGTGTCACGCCTGCCTGGTCCTCTCATGGACACAGTCTTAAACAACACTGCACTCTAACTTTGAGTGACGAGGAGTTGTTTTGATATAAACATTGCGACTGTTGGTCGACCTCTTTTTAGCGATAGCGACAACAGCGCTCTTATCGATTATCTTGAAACAGCCCTTAGTCATATTGGGGCGGCAGCTTAGCTATACAGTCAAACCAGAAACCCATAAGGGGTTGAAACGTGTAACTCTCATATGTTTGCTTTGTCTGATGCTCGTGATTATTCATTTTAGAAAGTACCATATTTGGAACGAGAAGAAGAGATAACTGACCAATCAAACTTCGTAAACAACGTGACGTAATTTTCCTTCAGGTTCCCGCGCCCGCTTAAAAAAATGGCCGGCAAACGGGGGAAAAACTCCAAGTCTAGAAAGCTTTCAAAGGTTGAAACCAGGAATATTACCGAAACACTGAACAGGATATTATTGCCTTACCACCCGGGCCAAACGTAACATTATGAAACCCATTGACGGCCTCGCAACTTCTTGAAGTTGTCACTTCATAAACCGATGCCTCGTTGACCCTCAGCACAGTAAACTTATACTGCAAATAGGCTTTTAAAATTCTTATGTTAAAAGTCTAGAATAAACAGTGAAAAATATTTTCGAATAAAATTCATTAGCTGCGTATCGAAAGTGTCCAAAACCTGAACCTGACATCTTCGCAAAAAGTGATGCTTGTAATGAATGTGAGAAGCATTTTAAAAGCGTAAATTGATATAAACTTAGATGTTGTAGTCACGATCGTGTTTTGAGCTAATTTTATGAATGAACAAACTAAAAACAATAGACAGAGAAACCGTTTCTTGAAAATTTTTATTTAAAGTCCAAAAAGTTAATCCTTTAAAGCAATTCGGAAAACACTATCTGGATAGTGGATCCGTTCACGCAAGTGCCATCGGCTAAGCACATGGCAAAATTCAACGCAAAATCCATCTCAAATCAGGGCACATTTTGTAATTTTTCTTTAGCGCCGAAGAGAAAAATTTATAAAACGTCTATGACACATTTAAAAATACATAAATTCCCTTTCAAAAACGTAATTGTCTTGGCCATAGAGTGCAAAATGTACCTGAAAATTCAGTAAAAGCTTCGCTGACTTGGTTGCATTTCAAAACAGACCATGGGCTCCGCCGCGAAGAAAACAAGGTTGAATTCCTCGAAGGACGATTTCTTGATGAAAAGCTTCCCTTTCTCCGCAAAAAGAAAGCTGAGCATTCTTTTGAACTTTCTCTTTTCATTTTTTGTCCTTTAACGGTATATTTTTAACCTTGAAATGCAGAACTCTTGTCTTAAAACATCTGCATGGTGATCGCGCAGCAGCCATTTTGTTGAAAATGGATATCCGTCACCAAGATTTCCAAATATGGTCAAAATGAATGTTCACGAGCATTGAATGCGAGTTACACGTTTCAACCCCTTATGGGTTTCTGGTCAAACCCAGTTATACGAACACTGAGGGCGCCATAGACCGTTTTTGTATCAACGGGTTGTCCGTATCAAGCGGCTTGAATTTATAAGAACTTTAAGGGCTTTCTTCCCCCAGGGACAAAGCGAACTGTCCGTAATAATGAAGTGTCCGTTTTAAGCGGATGTGGGTAAAGCGGAGTTTGACTGTATTTTGAGGTTCCTTTAGCGGTTTGCACTCTACTCTCGTGTTTCAGTCATATCGTGTAGTTTCTAATGTTGGCTGTTATGATTTCATTGCTTTTCCAATTTGGTGGCAGGGCGGAGTCGCCTATCTTCATTCTAGTCCGCTGGTAAATTGCAGCGAAAATAATTAGCATCAGGAAGACTGCTCTGCAGACAGCAACGACCGCAGGATTAGAGAAGGAAAATTTGTTGCTGTACGGTTTCAGAAGTTTTAAGAAGGAAACAAAACTTCAAACCGTTTTTTTTCACTTAACTTCTCGCTGAAGCGCGTTTCTTATGAACGTTTAATAGAACATTTCACTTGGCGCTGATACGGAAGAAAAGATTAAATCTTTAAGAGCAAATGTTACCATCGGTCAAACATTTCGTGGCAACAGCTCAAAATTCAATTTGGCCCATATTCTCAGGTTAGGTAGACCTTAATGTAAAACAAAACGCTGCATAGTTCGTTGGGCTAAATATCGATTAGTTTTCGAGAAAATCAATAATAACCGAATCCTGAGAATTTGCCACGTTTTCAGCTTTCAATTTAGGTCGAAAAAGAATGCTTCGCGTAACAAAAATAACACACTCTAGAGCAATAAAATCTACTAAATCTAGTAGAATGATGCCGAAATATGTGTTAAAAGCAAATTAGAGCAATTATTTTCTATTTACTTTGAAAATATAATTACTTTTCGCGAGCCCTCTTTTATCAACATTAAAACTTGCCAAAAAATAACCTTTAATCTAAGTATGCGGTACTAAATGAAATACGTCAAAAAATATGGATTTCGAGAGCCGAATAATCGTTCTTTTACATATCCAAAGGATTTTTTGGGGAAATGATTTAGCGCGAAGAAATTCAATTTTAAAGTTGGGTAAAATGCCCCGTTTTAACCGACCTTCCAAGTTATGTAGTAAACACACAGAAATACAAGTTTTCCAAAGAGAGCATTCAATCAAAAGCGGAATTGACGTAAAAATTCAACCAACATATTTTAAAATCAAAGACATAGATTGTATTTCTGTTGTTCCTTCGTTTGATGCAAATTTTAATGAAACTGCAAGATAATTTGTCAAGATAACGCAGCTGTCATCTTTGTTTACACGCCGGCGTGAAGACCAGAGTCGTGAGATGTTTTGTTGGAAAGTTTTCCCGACCAATTATCTCTGAATTCAAGATCAGAGATCAGATTTAAAAAGTTATTTTCGTTTGCCTTTCGTCGAAAGTCAGTTTCGAACTAATAAGCAAACCAAAGGCAAACAATTTAACGAGCCATCTCAAACTGACACATTGAAAACATGTCTTAAATCCGTGACAATTTCGCACAAGAATCAAATCTTTTGATCATGAAATTAAAAGGTCGTTTGACCTTCTTTACCAGCATATGAAGACTTCCACATTTTCATAGTGTAATAACAACTTACATTTTCCTTGCGAACGTAGCCAAAACGGAGCTGGACGTTTTCAGCAAGTTGGATTCGCAGAACATGTATTTATAGCAACTCAATGGTTGCGTGACCAATTTCTATTTCCGGAATTGAGAGCGGAAGTTCATGTGCACGGACTTTTTGAAACTGGAAAATCATGAACCCTTTATATAATGGTGCTGCTAAACATTTCAAATTAACGAGTCTTTTTAGTTTCAATATCAATTTTAACATTTTGTATGCTCAGCTATATTCTACGGCGAGAAACCACGTAAACTATCTTCAAGATAATCTAGCCTCTGAATCATCAAAAGTGTCAAAGATGAAACACAACAAGTTTTTACACTTCTACCAATAGCTTTACCCCAAATCGTACTAGAAAATGTAAGTGATTAAATGCAGGTGCCACGACTAATTCTCTGCTTTTATACAAGAAAGACGTTGCCACATCTCAAGTTCGGAAAAGCTAACACTTGACTTTCACCATCACCACCTAATTTCTTTTTTTTTTTTTAACAATTCAGCCGGTAATGGTCTCCAGCTATGAAAAGGGTAAGAACATTATTGCCTCAGTGGGTTAAACGGGATCACCCAGACATGACCGGTCACGGATAATAAATTCCTCGATAAACTAATTTTAACAAAGAGTAAGTGGTTTTTATGCGCATTTTTCCAAAAAAAGAAATCCAAATTACTTGGCCACGTGATCGACTACGCCCTCCAGCCTCTAGTGTTCGAGAATTGCAACTAACGATTCCCACCACTTTCTTAACGTGTAGCTCCAGTTTTTCTATATCAAAGCAAATGCGAAATCTGCTCGGAATGGTTCCCGAATCATTACAATTTGCAGGTGAAACTGGTGTTCATTGACTAGTGCCAGTCCTCTTCTAACTAAAGTTTTCGTCAGGACGAGACGCATATGACTTCTTTCCGTTCCTTTACCTGTTTTTACAAGAAGAGTATTATTAGCCACTGTAGACCTACAAAGGAAGAACGGTTTGCTCTCTGTCCAGTGGGCGATTCAGCTCGAAGGATTTCTCGATAAAATAGAGCGTGGTTGATCATGTGATGCAGTTAAAATAATTTTAAAAATGAAATTGGAAGATTCCTTATGATTGTTCTTAAATCGTTAGTCACGGGATAGCTTGAAAAAACTTTACATTAGACATCCCCCTTTTAAAATTCTGAGTAATCTTTAAATCTACTTGAAGATGTACAAATTCTCCATTTGTGGGCGTGGCTGTGATTCCTTTTCTCTCCAGACTTAACTAATTTATAACAACTTGTTACCGTTTCCTATAACACTTTTCCTTTTGTTAGCTTTCCCCTGACTTCTATCGTAAAAGCTACTGGGATAATTTTGACGAGACACTTTACAACACCAGTCAGCCGTCACTCTTTGAAGAGTGTCTGTAAAAAGTTCTATAGACGACACACCGTTAGCATCAAACAGAGCCGTCAATTTCAGTTTACCTCAAGTAAGACATTCTCGACATCACTGACTATTTCGTAGGTTAATCTCTACATATTCTGGTCAGTCTTACTAGTTTTATAGCCACACCTGGCCACAACGCCTTCAATAATTTCCAAGTACGGCTGCTTGCTACATCCAGTTCTAAGGCTGAACAGATGTTCTGCAGTGTTCGTATCGAAAACTTCGCCAGCCTAGACTGACCTACGATCTCACAGATGTTGTATGTTTCGTACATGATGGGAGGCTGAAGAGCTAATGCTTTCGTTACTTCGTTGGACATTTTTTCGATTGCTTTCTCCGTTATCAGTTCATTTCTTTCTATGCGTTCATTTCTTTGCTGACAAGCGAGAAAAAAATCCTGCTATTTGTAGTTGTGTGAAGTGCACTTGTCGAAGATATTAGAGCCATCACTATGCTTTACTCTTCGCATTGCCTTTGAGACGCTCGACATTCTTAATCAAATTTATTTGAAAAAAGTGATAGCGACGACGTTTTTATTATTTCACAAGGTTTTTGCCAAGGGCAACACCGCCATTTTTTTTGTTTCCTCAGGTAATGATTTTTGTATAGCGATCATATTTGTCACTCTTTTGCCTTTATTCGTTCTTTAACAGGTTTCTGTTTGTCTTTCCTTCTTTTTTTACTCTGATATTTAATTTAAAAAATCGCTAAGATCCACTAGTCACTTGTTCCATGTTCCAATCCCGTTTTTTGTAGTTGTAGATTTCACTTGAATGAAGCGGTATTCCACAACACCCACGTGATAACATATGTTTTTGACTTGAGGTCTCTTGGTTCCGCTTGGGTTTGCTGCTCAGTTCAAAACTAATGTTGCGGCAAAGAAGACTTACGAAAGGCAATCTAAGACCATTATGAGGAAAATGGAAGCAGTGAATACGCACAACAAAAACCAACCTCCAAAGCATGCAAAACAAACAATGCCACCGTTCCGCTGTCATGTCGTGGGAAATGATTTTGAACGATTGGTTCACGAAGGAAACGAGACCTGCAGAAATACAGTTTTCTTCATCATTGATTTGAAGACAAAAAGGTTAGATTCTATACGTTAAAATAGACCTCGACTTACTGGATTCTGCTTAACTTTTTAGGGGCTTCTGTCAAGTCTAATGTGCGTTGCAGTGTCATGTCACGCGTGGGACAATTTGAAACACGGAAATTTATCCAATTTTAGAAATCGATTTCTTCGCTCTGAATCATTTCCCCAGAAAACCCTTTGGAACTCTAAAAGAACAACTCTTTGACTTTTAGTCACTAGGTTTTCAACGAATTATATGCAGTACCACAAGGTCAAATAACAAGCTAATTTTAGATAAGATTTCTTCTCGATAAAAATAGGTCGGGCAAATTAAATTAGATTTTAAAAGTAAATAGCGGAGAATTGATAAAAATTGCTTTAACGGTATTTTTTGACATTGGTCAACAATATGTGGTAGATTTCATTGCTCTAGAGTGTTTTATTTTGTAACGCGAGGCGTCGTAAATCGCCCTAAATTTCACATTGAAAAGGCGGCGTTTTCACAAAATTCAGTGATTATCGATTTTCTCGAAAACTAATCAATATTTAGCCAAACGAACTATGCAGTGTTTTGTTTCACATTAAGGTCTACCTACCATGAGATTATGAGCCAAATTGATTTTTGAGCTGTTGCCACGAAATTTTGAAAATGTTTGATTTTTGGTAACATTTGCTCTTAAGCAGTCACATGATCTGCAATGGGAGCAGGCGTCGGATTTCCGCACCCGATCCTTCATGTCAACACGGTTGCACCAGCCTGGTCTTCTTATTTCCCTATGACCTGTTGTTTAATAGTACCAAAAAAAGTTCGGAAAGGCGATTAGCATCAGTGTTAGTGATATGACGAGCCACTTATCAGTCCTTCTCAGTGATGAATTTGTAGAAGCTTGTACCTCTTTAGTTACTTGAACAAGGTTTTTTATTCACTAAAGGTTCCCCAAAGCTCCAATTTTGCCTTGTTTTTGGTTTGTCAAGGGTCCATGACGCCTTCTACAAAAAGATAAAGGTCTATTCTGAACACAACAATTTTAGGTCATTGGTCACCGGTTGGTTTAGTGTTAACATAATGATCGTTACCATCACTGTAAATAGTTCAGCAATCTGAAGATCGTAACTTTCGAAGTAGCCATTTGGAAACCGCCCTTAAATACGACGATTGCAGCGATCATCAAGGAGTTGTTTTCACTTTCCAATTTGGTTGGGGCCACGTAACTTCATTCCGACTCAAAGGTAACAGGGGAGTTCGCCAACCTTTTGTTGCATAGGCGCATTGCATGTCCCCCAATTCAGCCCATCACTCCATACCACCCGTTACTACAGACACTAAGGGGGCCATACAACGTGTCCGTATTAACGGGGTATCCGGTTGAATTTAGAGGAACAAAGGGCTTTCTTTCCCCAGGGGTAAAGCAGACTGTCCGTAATAATGAGGTGTCTGTATTAAGCGGCTGTCCGTAAAGTGGGGCCAGTTGGACTGTAATTGATTTTGTTCCACAGCCATTTACCAAATGAATGATATGATCAGTCATTTATTGTAGTGCTTCTACTAATAGCTACGGCTTCTTGTGCTTTACAAACCAGTTTAATCAAGAATTAACTCTCATCAGTCTCAATCTACGTACATTAAAAAATCAATGGCGTCTACAACTTATTTTCACGTGGAACTGTTTTTGTGACCCGTTCAAAGTGCTTAAACCTTTCGTGTATTAGAAAAGAAAAAAATTCTCTTAGTACAGGATAATTTTTAAAAGCGTTGCCGTTTGTTTGCTAGAAGTGCTTTCCGTTTTTGTCTACGACACCACAAATAAACGTACTGTTTGCGAAACAACAACGCTTGAGCTTTTTCCTTTTGCGATGACAAACACAGAATCTGTGGTTTCCACGTCCTCTTGACGAGTAGCTTGGGCGCGAAGAGCGATAGTCACGCAACGGCCTTTGATCACGCGTTTAGGGCTCGGAAGCCGAGAACGGTTAATGTAACGCAATCTATCTTTTACGACAGCAACGTTAAAAATTTCGGTGTTGCCAAAGTTACAAAGCTGGAAATGAATAAACGTGTTTCTCCTAAGAGGGAGGGTGTAATCATTGCTGGCCCTCTTGGCCCTGAGAACAGCAGTGGTGGGCTTAATAACTTGATGGGAAATTCTCTCAAATGGGTTACCGCTTTGCGTGTTCCCTTTGAGCTTTAGCTTGAAGAAAGGCTTTGACACAGCGGGAATTATGATGGCGGTAAAATGGACGCGGTCACCTGACCGATTTTGAAGGGGCACATCACGGATGAGGTTTCCTTCCATGTTTATGAGCTGCAGTCGCAGGGAACTGGTATTTACTTTCTCTGATCCAGCCAAAGTGATGACCATTTCGTTTAATTTGCCTTTAAGAATACAGAAAAAAAATACTGTTATTCAATACCGACATCATTTGTAAGTACTTGGCTAAAGAGGTTTCGTTTGAAAGGTTAGTAGGACTGTAGAATGGGAGCAGTCTCTTTTTTGCTCGAAATCTGTGGGAGCGCGCCCGCGATAACGCGAGCAGCGAGTTGTGCGGGCTCTGTGGGCGCCAGGACGAACAAACCCGCACAACTCGCTGCCCGCTCGCACACCTTGCACACTCGCATTACCTGGCGCGCGCGTGCTCTCACAGATTTTCAAGCCAAAAAAAAAAGACGGCTCACAGTCTATAAGGACTGCAAAACTTATTTTTTATGCTACATTTTGTAGCCTCATCAACGAAAGGCACCCGTTTCTTTACGCAATCCTGGTGTTTAAGGGGCGTTTCCTTTAACCTCTAATTTCCGCGCACAACAAAAACATATAAACGACTTACCAATTATTGGATTGGAAGTGGGTACTTCAACCATTCGTCTCCCGCGGCCTGGCATTTCAACCAGAAAGTAGTGTCCAAAATCTACGTTAGTGGCACTGCTTGACTTAACAAAGAACTCATGCCCACTATTTCCGCCAGACACTGTAAGGGTCCAGGCTCCTCTCTTGGGGTCGTGGATCTCAAAGACGGAGATCTGGGACAGACCTAATTTGCCAGGTATTACGATGTTATCTGGGTCTTGTAACGTTATTCCTCGCCCTGAGAGAAAATAAACGAAATATATGTTAGTAAAGTATACTAAGGACACTCATAAATTAAAAAAAGTGACTTCTCCGAGTGGCACGGAGAGGCGACCTTCGCGAAGGAGAGAGTTGGCATAAAGCTCTTGGCTCCTACAATAACGTTGTTTGTTTTCATTTACTCGAACTAATGTTGTGTTTAGAACTCAATCTCGTTACCAGGCCCTCTCTACTTGCTCCAGGGGACAAGAAAAAGAGAGGTAAACTGGGAACGAGTTAGATTGATCTGTTAGAGAAATGAGCTCATCTAAATGAACTTAGCATGGGAGATGAAGAACGCTTATACATCCTGTTGAAGAAAGACAGTGCTAAAAGTCTCTATCACTCGGGCGCTTGCTTAAAGAACTCCTATTGGGCCCTGAAAAGAAAGTCCCTTATCTTCACTTCCTTTCTCCCAAAATGAACCATCACAAACCTTTGGTATCTATTCGCGTGGTGGTTACGGTGACAGTCATTTCTTCGATGGAGTCATCTACTGGAATACTGTACCGGCTATCTGCTGCACCTACACTACGTTTCTTCCTGTTCGACATGTTCGATCCAAAGCTCACCACATTGTCACCTTGCAGCACCCCATTCGTCAAATTGTTGAGTTGTTCCAGCTCCCACGGGTCTTTGAGGAGGATGGCCTGCCCGGAAGTAAACTCAGCTAATTCGCGGAAAGCCGGGTGAAGGTTTCTTGGATCTCTTCCATCGTAACCCTGACTAGTGCAGAAACCTGATGTTTTAAAAATAATTAAAAATAATTAAGACAATTAAGATAGTAAGTTGTGTTTGATCGTCCGGGTGAACGTAGTCCTGAATAGGACTGTTGTTGTTGACAGTGACTGACGTTTCGACAATCTGTGCGGTATTCATTTTCTTGACTCTGATAAAGACTACCGCACAGGTTGTGGAAACGTCAGTCACTGTCAACAACAACAGTCCTATTCAGGACTACGTTCACCCGGACGATCAAACACAACCTACTTTTGAAGTGACTCCTGGGTGCAAACCTTTCACCATAATTAAGATAGTATGTAGTATGAATCGGTCCATGTAAGGCAATACAAGACATTCTTGGATTCTGGATTCCTGGCTGTGGATTCCGGATTCCAGGTACTGGGTTGTGGATTCTTTTCAGTGGAACTTAAATTTCGGATTCCAGTCGTTGAGCTGAATTACGAATTCCAAAGCCCACAAGATTCAGGAATCCGGATTACCGTAAAATTCCGAAAATAGGCCCCTTCATGTAAAAGCCCCTCCAAATATAAGCCCCCCAAACCGGTAACGCAAAAAAACCCTCCGTTAAATCGCCCCTCCAAATATAAGCCCCCCCGGGGGGCTTGTACTTGGAAAATTGCCCTCAAATACAAAGTAAAACAAAGGCGGCAAAAACGGTAAATTTAATTCCAACTATAAGGCTAGCCCAATCGATTTTGAAAATATTTTCCGGTTAACGTTTCAGAAAACCTTATCTTAGCACATTCAACCAGTAAAGATTTTAAAGCAAGTTTGTGTACCCTCACTTAAAATTTTAAGGGTTAAACCGCCGGGTGTGGGCTGTTGACAAAGCAATCAAGTTTGGGTAAACATTCTTTCTACCAGCTACTTGCTACTTTCCTTCCTTGCTTTCCAAGCAGAAATCCTTTTGGCTCGACACGAGGCAGCTGGAACGCGTGACGAACCCTAAGAAACTGTACCTGTGGTGAAAAAGTTGATAGTGACCCCATATTCATCAGCGCTTGCCAAGGCCTTTACTTCTTCGATGTCATACTCTGTAGCATCCTTTGGACCCGCGTCTGTAAATACATACATGGGAGATCCCCACGCGGGGTCTTGGTATAAAGCCTCTAGCATTCCCTTGAAGGTATACTCCGGGCAATCCCCGCCCCCATGGGCTTTCAGTTTGTTGATTTCTGCTACAAATTCACCGGCTTCAGCTTCTTCTTTGACAATTACTGGAGGTGTACCTGTGTCAACAAGAAAAACAAAAAATATGGTCTGACTGATTCTGAATGAACGCAGCCTAAGAAAACAGCTAACATTTCGCGACGCCACCGCTGGTCTAGTCTCCTTCGCAGCCGTTTTTATGCTCTTCACGCAACGCTCAGCATATATTTTTTTGTTTTTCTTTGTTTGTGGGGAGGAGCGTTGCGTGACGAGCCTAAAAACGGTTGCGAAGGAGACTACCGCTGGTTTCCCTGCGAAATGAAGTCTGAGGAACGAGCGCAGAAATTCTGCACTGATGGCGTGTCCCTACATATACCCAGATCTGGCTAATGCCTCTGATTGTATGAAGCAAATTTTCAACACTTTGGAAGCGTCATTTAAAAAGACTCCTCTTGGAAGTTCATTCTTTTTTCCTAAGATAGTTCAAGGGCCCTAATTGGTTTTCACTAATAAGTTCGAGTTTTGCACCCTTCTCTATCGAATCAACATCGTCGTCATCATCATTATCATTATCATCACTTTCATTTCAACTAACCCGTTGGATACGGATCATTAAATGGCGAGAGGATGTAAGTGACGATGGGGGCCTCTCGCGGGTAATTAATGATATCTATTGCAATGCTTTTTGCTGCTTCGATTTCTTCCCTCATGCTTCCTGTGTCATCTATAACGAACATCAGGGAGACATCGCCTTGTACAGCCATAAAACTATCAAAGGTATCGCTACCAACTCTCTGGCGAAGGCCTCGAAGAAATTCTTGCCCTTCGCTCTCCGAGCTTCTCTTTTTGCGACCAGGTGGCACTGGCTTGGTGCTCAATAAGTACATAATTTGTCCAAGGACCTAAACAAAGAACACAAAACCAAGTAATTTATAAAAGCTGTGGCGATACTCCGGGAAGGTTTTTTACTAAATAGACTAAATGCCACTCTTGTTTTCTCCCTGATCACTTGGTAATTTTCACTGAAGATAGAATACTTTCAAGAGGTCAGCGAAACGAATTGCGAAGAAATTCTACAACATTTTCTGACTGCCGGGCATTTATGATATTTAAGACCCTTCCCGGCTGCCGGGTATTAATAATATCCACAGCTAATTACAAAATGTGCCGCTTTGTGTATCGATGTGTATTTATGACCGCTATAAAGGCGACCGTTGTAAATAACGGCGACTAATGGCGCGTGCTTCATTGTTTTGGAGCTAAAGTTGAAAAAGATTATTCTCTCAGAGAGGCGCACAAGGCAGGAGAATTATGGACAGGATCCATTTCACCCCAAATATTTTAAGAACGGACCTCTGGGGCTAAGGTAAAGAGAGCGTAACTTAGTTTTCCGTGAAATAAACAACAACAACAAGTTCCTGCGACGGTCCTGGCCAGCGAGTAGAGGTCAGTAGACTACGAAGAGTACAAATAGCCCTTGGGTACGGGAGTTGGCATACCCGACGACGATATCCCATCACGACCTTCGGGTGAACTCTTCCAATATTTCGCTTAACATTAACAATGAACTAAAATTAAGATAACCTATGATCAGGCTTCTTTTTTTATTGGGAAGAGATGGAAAAAACATAAGAGAGATAAAGGGAGAGCATGGTACAATGAAGATTGTAACGGGAAATATAAGTAGACTACAAGTAGTCCCCCATTTTTCCTCAAGGATAGTAGAGTGAGCGAAACGCGAGCGCGCGTGAAAATCACCCCACGCGAGAAAAGGCGACACGCGGCGGGGAGAGAGAAAAATGAGGGACTACAGACAAAGCCCAAGCTTTTGACCCTTCACGGCAGACTGATTTTGGAGTGTGAAGTTCGTATCCCCTTCCAAATCAATAAAGCGCATCCAATGGGACTCCTTCCTCCATTGAGCTGTCATTGCTCTTGTCATCGGTAAACTGCGGGGGATTTTTATTGCAAGCAAAAGAAAACCCAGATACTTATTTTCTTCACGGCTGTTTCGCGTGAAGAACGTGATAGTGTAGGCAACACACAACTTTTACTCATGCTAAAATGCTGCTTGTTCCAATGAATTCTTTATCTCGGACGGGTACATTATGCTCTGGAGGAAAACGTTTTGACTGAGTAAGTGTGATTTTTGCCGCATATTTCAAACTGAAAGGTCGTGACACGAATATTAATTTTCTGCCGTTATTGTTTATGGCATGGTTTGCCCTCTGATGCAAGAGCACTTTTTTTGACCTCTTTTGAAAAGTAAAGCTCTTCAATGCCGCTAAATAAGGGTTTTGGGTTGTTTAATTTCTCCGATGCGACGTGACTTAGTGATGACTACTCATGAATTTTAACTGCCGCTTGTTTTATCTGGAGATAATGTGAGTCTTTGACTGGAGTGCGTAGTTCCTCCCTTGGTGATAACTTTTGAATAAGCTTAACAGCCTTGCGACTGTTCTGTTATTCCCACTTTGTGATCAGGCAAGACCATGGTTTCGGTTCTCCACGCGAACTACATCAGTTGCCGGGTTGGTTTTCTTCTTAGTTGCTTCTACAAGAGCAACTCTAGTTATTTGTTCTGTAATTGTGATTATGTCGAGTGTTGATAGCGGCTGGCGCGTTTTTGACAGATGTTGACAGATTTCCATTGAAGAGCCAATCAGAGTTTTGCGTTGTGAGAGCAACGCATTAGTTCAAAAGCCTGGGCTTTGTCTGTAGTCCCTCATTTTTCTCTCTCCCCACCGCGTGTCGCCTCTTCTCGCGTGGGGTGATTTTCACGTGCGCTCGCGTTTCGCTCGCTCTACTATCCCTGAGGAAAAATGGGGGACTACTCGTAGTCTATATAAGCGACTGCAAACATGTCTTTGTCTTACCTGTCTTGCGTATTTATAGCTCTTACTCCGTATGGCTCTCTCGACAAGAGCTTTCAGTTTATTCAACGTCCGGCCGCTGAAGCGTATCCCGGAAGCTTTTGCATCAAATACGGCTCGCTCAATATCGTTGATTGCCTCAAGGAACTTGTTAGAAGGTGAAGAACGTCGACGATACACCTTTCTTTTGTTTTGATATGTGACAACTGTTTCTGTAACCGGGACAAGTTTGGTTGGTGGAGGTTCCGTTCGTGGCGCTCGTTTAGGACCGACCCCCCAGCCACTTTTGTGAATACCCTTGAAAGATGTAACTTTGGTTTTCTTAGGACGGACCCCAGGTACTTTTTTCATAACTGTTTTCGTCGTTTTCTTCGGCGTGAGGATCTGCACCGTTCGTTCGGAGCCACGAGAAAAGCTCATTAGAGAATCACGGGTGAACTGCAACGAGGAGAAAAAGCTGCCTGAGGATTGTTCTGTGGACAGCAACAAAAGCAGAGCTGTTGCAAACCAAAGAAGGAGTGTTTGTTTCTCCATCACTTTCTGAGATGTTGATACGCAAGTCTTCTTCAAAAAGTAATCGGCGATTTCAAGAAAAAAATACTCTTTTTCAGGTCACCGGAAGTTGTGAAATGATACGGCTCTCTTTCGTCGCTAACGATGAAACGGAAGTTGACATCACTTTCAATTGTGCCGTCCCAGCACGTCAATTGAATCTTGGTCAAAATGGAAGGGAAAGAGTAAAATCACCCCTCCCTCTCAAAAATATAGAGGATAGTAAAAATAGTGCGTTCTGCCCTTCTCGCGGCTTTAATCTTGTCTCAGCAGGAAGGGAAGGTTTGCTTTTCCATTTCATACTTTCCAAGATTTTACCCTACGATTGTTGTCCAGGCCCCTAAATTATTCTTGACAACACAATTAATCCCCATTTTTCCCCGTTTATCCCGTAATCAAATCCCGAAATAATATTACATGATATTAGGAACGGAGTACTATAGCTACCAGACATTTCATCAGCGTTCATCAGTTCCGCATTTACATTTCCCGACACTTGAAATAACTGTTTTATCACTTGTACGTTTCCATTTGTATCACACGTTACGCAATACTGTGCGTCCAAAAATTTTAAAACAACTTCCTGTTTCATGCTTCTGTCTTTGTTGGTGTAATCTCAGTAGGTGAAAGAAGACAACCTCCACTGCACCGGGTAAAAGCATAAAAACATGTTGAGGTATTTTTGATTTTTTCCGTGGGATGCACTGATTTGACACCCCTGCAGCGTGTAAAAATGTGTGCTGCGGATGAAGAATGTAAGAAGCCTGACAGTCTAGCCTGTGTACAGACGCCCCTCTCCCGTCAGTAAAATTGCTGAAAGTCAGGAAAGGGGCAAATCACAGATGCCCCTTTCCCAATTTTTTCACTGAGGGGAGGAGGCGTCTACATTGTAGGGTAGAAATTACCAGTCAAGACCAACCCCGGGGGGGGGACTCCCATATGAAAGGGGCGGGGATGCTTGTCAGAAATTTTGAATTAAACCCCTAAAGGAGAGCAACCTGGGCGTGGCCCAACCTTTTTTAACCCCTAAAAGCGATCATTTTAAGTTTTGATTACATGAATCGAGTAAATAAAATGAATTGAAAATACATAATTTTTTAGCATTTCTTCGAGTGCAACCCTAAAAGAGACCTTTACGGCTAAATATAATGGTGTTTTGCCCAGAACACCCTAAGCGAGACCAAAATGTGAAATTTACACCCCTAAACGAGATCACCAGCCGCTGTTCGGGAAATGATCCCGCGCTCCTCCCCTCTCTTGTCAGTCGCGGAGGAACAAGACCGGACATAGTCTCCTTCGCAGTCGCTCGGGCCCGTGTCACGCAATGCTCCCCGTCCCCACCGGAGCATTGCGTGACTCCGGCTCGAAGACTGCGAAGGAGACTAGACCGGAGCCAAGACAGCGGCAGAAATCGAGCCTGAAGTATTAAATGTGTGCGTCGGGAGATTAAAAAATGCAGACTACAACACTTTGTTCGCAGCCGCATTAAAACCCCACAAATGCAAATAACGGCTCATTTCGTGCAAGTTTAATTTCTATTTTATACTAACCAAACAAAACAAAAAGAAAACTAAAAAAAAAAAAAACAGAAACGCCTTGAGCTGCGTACATGAGACTTCACAGACGCTGACTATAGCTACTTAACAGAATCTGCTGATCGAACAGTCAGTTATAAGACTGAAAATCTTCAATAGTCGACCTTAAATAATGAAGTATATTACATATTAATATGACTCTTACAACATCATCAAGTCTCGACGTTTCCCTGTCCGATACGGCAAACATTGGTAGATGAATCCGGGACTACATCTCAGGGCAGATCGTTTGTGTTCCGGTGGGATACTGTAATTTTCTCTGCTTAAAAATCCAGCTGATAGGTTCGACTCATTTTTTGGGTCTTGGTCGAAGGATGCGACAGGTGTCTTCTCGTGAAACCATTTTAGTGATCTTCTGTCCTGAAAACAAGCATTCCGTTAACTTTATCAGGGTTAACATAATGTCTGAATAGCAAATGTGATAAAGGCGTACATGTAAAAAGAATAAAACTCTCTAGCATCGCTTGAGAGGACTACAATCGAAAAAATTCGCGAAAAAAACCTTATGTCTTGAGGTTAGTGCGAGCTCCAAAGGGATGGAGCCGAGTGTCAACACTGTGGAGGCGTTCGAATAACTGTAAGCAATTTGATAACAAGTTTTAGACGTATTAAATTATCGATCTTCAATAGAAAAGTGTGCGTATCAATATTTTTTCGTTATTTTTCGAGGGACTGGGTCGTTGTTTTATCGGGCGCTATCGCGTTTTTTATTGGCTTTTAGAACAATCACATGAAGCAATTTGACGCAACACAACCCAGTCTCAGGCACAACTTCTAAATGGCGATACGATACACCAGACACTTCGAGCCAACAAATTTATTTTACTCGCACCATGGCATCTTCCATAAAACGCAAATAGTAACAGTTTGATATGCTAGCCACTTTATGTAGAATCGTCGCCCTTCAAACATATCGGAAATAAATGATTATCACGAGGAAAACATAGGGGCTCCTTTTTTCGAGATACAGTTGACTCTTTCTCTCAACGGACACCTCTTATAATACGTAGTCCACTATAAAACGGGCACCTAGAGTTGGTCCCTTCCTTTCTTTACTCCTTTTAGTTGAATCTCATTAAAATGAACTTCTCTCTAAAAGGAGACACAAGACCGGTCCAAAAGGTGTCCGTCTTAGAGGCAGTTGACTGTACAGTCCACTCTCTCTTAATGGACACCTCTTTAAAACTGACACCTAGAGTAGGTCCCTGCCTTTCTTTACTCCCTTTAGTGGACTCTCAATTAGTAAAACGGACATCTCTCTAAGAGGGAACACATAGTGCCGGTCCAAAAGGTGTCCGCCTTAGAGGAAGTTGACTGTACAGTCCACTCTCTCTTTAACAATTATCCCTAGAGCCAAATGGGCTCTGAGTCAATAGCCCATGAGGCCGAAGGCCGAATGGGCTATTGATTCAGAGGCCATGAGGGCGAGAGGAATAAATGTTTTAGTAAAATCCAACTAGTTGGTCAAACATATCGCGACAAAACAACTTAAGCTAGCAAAATGCCATTCAGCCGCCACTGTTTTGGTTTTCAAAGCCGGCGCTTTTCGCTACTAGTGGGCTATAAAATATAGCCTAGTAGTAGCTCAACCAATCAGAACGCAGCACGGATAATAGACCACTAGTTGAATTTTACTAATGACGGATACCTCTACAAGATGGACACCTATATGAAAACAGATACGGTTACTAAGTGGAAATTTAGTCCAAAACTTTAAGTAAATATTAACGTTTTTATGAATTAACTGTTGTGTCTTGGAAGTTGTCTTGACTTTTCACGTATAAAATTTCGCAATTTTTTTGAGACATAAGCATGCAGGTTCTAAGGTTTTGTATAATGTCTCGAAAGAGAGAACATGAGAACAAGGGAGCTGGTTTTTCCAGTTTAGAGATTTTCCAGGAGCCAGAATCCCTTAAAGATCAGCTGAAACTGAGTGAGAATTGAAATGCTCTGAAACTTTTTGACGGTTAATCTTATTCTGCATTTTTGAAGCTTGACGGCAAAAAATAACCTTTCTTGACAGTTGACGGTTAATTTTTAGGCCGTTTGACGGCTGACGGGTAAACTCATTGACACCCTCTTCACTGTAGACGAATATAGGTGATATACCAAACATGAGAATGAGTGTCCCAGACATTAAAAAACACCTAAATGTGGTTGAAATAAGGTATACTCTGGATATACAAAAGGTCACACTGAACTAAGGAAAAAGAACGCGGAAAAGGAGCTCATACCTTGAATTTCCTCGGAGGTTCTTTGGAGACAGGTTCCAAAGGGAATGCATGGCCAGCAAGACAAATTGCTAAAAAAACTACGACCAACATCGCTTTTCTTGTGCAGATCATCACTGGTTCCTTTAGCTACGTGAAGTAAACAAATAACGTATTAGCGATCGAATTCGTTTTGTACTATTCATGGTTTATTAATGGGGATAAGAACGATGAAGGCCCGCCCGCAGTAACTGGCTTCATCCAGTAAAACTAATTGGTCAGTTCACATACCTTCTATCTTCTCTCTAGCGATAATTGTCAAGCGTGTGAACAGGAGAAACCGTTTTAATTTTTTTAAAGTTATTAAAGAAAGACGTTAAAACAAGCTATTTAAATCTTTTGAATATTTTTTCCTCTAAGAAATATTTAATATCTTTAAACGTACTCACACACTTCTATCTTAAACGCTTTGAATCTCACCGAAACGACTCAGTTTTTCACACTGACTGTACAGTTGTAACTGGAGTGCGCGAAAATGGGCGGAAATTAAAAATTTTGTTGTATTCTTTTCTTTGAACATAAATGGTCGGTGTATAAATGACCAACTCGATCTTTTCATATAGATGAGAATTTTGCAATAAGCTTAATCTAGAGGAAAGGATTTCCTTAGATTTACCTCTTTCCTGCTTTTAATGGACTAAATTTTAAGCAAAACCCAACCGGAATGCTTATGAGCTTATATCTAAGCTTATCTACCTTAGATAATTTAAACTTTGCCACTAGTGGCTCATTACTCGCTCAATGAATAATATAGGCAGTCTTTTTTTTGTGGACTCCTTTTTTGCCAGGCAATGAACTCAAACTACGAACCTAAACTTCGGTAATTTAATTAATTCAACCACCACTGCCACTTTTATAACAATAACTGATTCTGCCACCGCGGAACTTACGTAGTCCAAGATTTTTACAACTTCAGTTGAAGAAATTTCCCTTTAATTCTTTGACTTGTCTTTAATCTATGCAAATCTAATTCATTTGAAATCATCTCTAATCCTTTATAGCTTATAACATTACCTCTATGGTGTTTCATGTATTTTAACAAACTCATATTTTGAAGATTTTTTAACGTCAAGAAAGTTTTGCGTGTCGCGTAACTGTCTTACATATTGCGAGACAGCTGCTGTATATCGTGGTTGCAGGAACCGAAACTGCATTTTTCAATCAAAATTACTACTTTTAACACTTGTCGTACATCTTACTCAAATGAAAGGGCAAACAAAAATACTTCATGAAACAACGACAACCACGCTGGAACAAACAGATGGAGTTTATTCCTCAGTAATTGGTATGACAGTTGACATTCCTTGGACCTTAGCAGGTGAGAATTGGACGATCAAAATTTAAGGAATACGACAAAGATGGCTTCCGAAATAAGATGTATTACATTAATACGACTCTACGACAGGAAATCCCATAACAAAAATGCTTCTGTTTACTTCATTACGGCCGCGCTGTCTTACTTCGCAAGTCTCACTGACAATGATGCCAACCGAGTGTTACACACTTGCAGCCCTGAAACCGTTGAATTGGAATTTAAAGAGGGTCACAATTCCTTGATTCCATTCAATGTCCATCTTCCAAATGACCCAGGGGCGTATTGATGATTCTTCTTTTCGTAAATTTTGAATAAATAACATGTGTTGCTAAGCCACTTTCACTTAAACTATTAATGGCATTTTATCACACAGCGTCAATATTAGCTGTGGTCTAACCGCAAAAAAAAATTAAAAAAAAAAAAAACATGACAACAAAGGTCAAAACCGGACGTTCTAGGATGTTGATAAGTATTTCCCCATTTGCCAAAACACTGTCAATTGGTCTTTACTGTCATTTCAGTACCACAAAGCCGGATTTCATCAAACTGAAAAAAAAAGGCCACAAAACTAAAACATCAGGTGAAACAAACAAAAAGAATTCAAGGTCCTTTTTGAGAATCTTTTAAAAAAAGTTGCAATTATAAAGATTAGTTTTGTTTTTGTTAACAGTGTATTCATGTATGTCATTAAATTTTTCCCCAAAGATCTCTACCAAAACTAACTAACTAAGTTTTAAACTTCTTGCGTATGTTTGGTAATGCGCGCGTCTACCCAAAGCTAATGATTGTTAGAGAATAAAAGAAAGATTCTTGCTTAGTTTACTTTGTACTAACACATCTATTTATAAAATTTAGTTCAGCGGAGTATTCAAGTACAAGTAAAAATAGAACCCTGAGTTTCCATATTGCAGGCACATGTTGCAAACGTTCGTGCATTCTATTTTATCCAGTTAAACAGGGAAAGCAAAAAGGTTGTAGTTTTAAGTCCCCTCCTAAACGCTTCCATAGGGAAAAAAAAAAAGAATTACCAAGTCAAGTCACTAATCTCATAGAGGGAGCCCCCTGGTCCCTGTAGCATCAGCCTTTCCAAGTAACTTAATTTTTGTTGATGTTGACGTCTCTAAATCAACAGCAATCAGGCGTTTTCGCAAAAAAACAGATTGACGCACATTTGTTTGTTCATCTTTGATCTTTGAAACTGAATCGTAAATACTAACTAGAAAAGGAAAACCATTGTCGTTGAATGATGCAATGGAATTTTAGGGAAAGGACACTCAACCAGCATACCTTGCAAATACAGCAATTAGTGTAACTGTATCGCAGTCACGAACCATTTTGTACATCATCTCTACGGGGTCAACTGGAAAAACAGTTGTCAACCGGACTGTGAAAAGAGTGGTAAAACAGTTAACATCGAATTTCTTGGTTAATCTTCTAACGCAATTGTAGATTCTTTTTTTCGTTTTGATTTAGCTGTTTTTAAAGGAAAAATATTTTTTTTTCACTTAAGGCTTTACCAAAGCTACACAAATACTTTCTAAAGTTCACTTGTGTAGCGTTGCGTCTACATTCGTACCCCTTACAATATGTGTACATGAAGTCTACCGATTGAAACTACCGATAAACTCATTTATAAAATGTATTCGCGTTCTCTTAGAAGTTTCACGCGGTTGCAGTCGTGCAGTGACGCAGGCACGTGCCGCACGTGCAGATTGTTGTTTTGCTTATCTAACCTACGGTTTTTTTTCTCCTAGTAAAATGTTGAGGTTAGAGTGTGTGTGGATTAACCATGCAGAATTCTGTTTGGCGCGAACTTACACGTATTTTTTCGTTTTGTTCACCCTGAACTTTGGAATTGACAGAAAAATACTTAATCAAAAAATTACATTTATCGTCAATCACTGTTGAATGATGCAGTGGAATTTTCCGCAAAACACACTGAATTAGCATACTTGGAAGATATGCAATTAGTTCAACGGTTTTCGCAGTCACGTCCTATTTCTAAGAAAACAACCTTAGGTCTTCCTCGTGACTGTTGGCAAAGTAACTATATCGTAATTGTAGAAACCAAATCTACTCTAACCGTATCTCTGTGTGGGCTTTCCAAGGAAAATGTATTTTTGGGGGTATGCTATACAGGATATCATTTTCTTCTTTATCATCACAGTGACGGCAATCAATGCGTCAAAAATTGGGTTGCAGAGAAGCCTCCCTGGCCTCTGTTTTTTTTTTTACTATCGATTTTATGGAACGAAACTATAATTTGCTATCATTTTAGTAAAATCTATTATACAGTACATTTCTGAGGTAACAGCAATTTTGCTGAATCATGTGACCTGTATATTTGGATCAAGACGCTCGCTTGCCACGATATATTTTGCCTTTTTTATGAGTATAATTTATTCCATCGGCCAGAAAATGTGTAAGAGAAAAACAAACAAAGAAACAAACAAAAGAAGGTATCGCTATCTTTTGTTCGGGTAACGAAATAAATTTTCTTGTGGTTTAAACCCGTTCGTTTCATGGAAAATCAGCAAAAACGCGAGTCTTTTGTTTACTTGACTGGAAGTAGCATGTTTTTGATAAATGCTACACGTGCCAGCGCGAAGGTTCATGGCGCTAAACAGGAAAAGCATAATGATACTTTTACATTCCACTTAATCTCCTTCTTCCGGGAACGACGAACGCAATACTGTATGCTAAAAGGGTCGGAAATATATCAAGAACGCAGATAAGGATCGCGAAAAAACCAATTTTTGTGTTTTTCATCATGGTTTTGAAAAGCAGATGAAAATTTACCAGTTCCAGTTTCGCCTCAGGAGTTTCGTTCTGTAACAGCCGATGGGAACATCCCAGAAACACCTGTTGAAATAAAAAACGCACATCCAGAAAATCTATTGATTGACTGTAACTATGACCAACTTTTTTTGGATTTTCGATTAAATGATAAATAGCCACAGTAAAACTAAAATGTTTTATGACCAACAGCTTCTGAAAGGGCGTGAAACACGATCCCACGTTCCATTGAAAAAAATATGCCGAAACGAAGAAAGTTACATTGCAAAACAAAATCCGACCTCAACGTGAGGTAAAAATGCACTGCTGACAAACATTTACAACTTCCTTGAAAGTAATCTCGGCTAAACTTTGCTGTCTTCATTTAGCTCTGTAAGTATTACGACCCGTTAATGCTTAAGTGTGTTTTATTTTTGGCCAATGATTGTCTCTTACATAACTTTTTGTGGGGCAAATATTTCGCACTTTCTTGCAGCCGGGCCATCCTTTCGCTTGCTCGATTTCTGCGTACTGGGGAAAGCCGTTTTCTCGTTCTCGATCACGAAAAAGACAAAAGGAGGCTTCGCTCGAAGGGTGGTGAATTTAATTGTAATTGTCCCATAAGTAACTGCGATGAATACGATCACATAACTTAGCTAACATCGTTTTTACTCAGTTCTCATAGCGCGGCGTAGACGTTTGAAATTTGACGAAATATGGCCAGCTTTTATGATATGGTTACTGGTAGCCTGCGTGGCAAGCGTTTCTGTGTGGTTTAGGAGCAAAGAACGAGGAACGAGAGTCAAAGACCGCGCGACAAATGGCGCAAGTCAAAGAGCGGGGAGGGGGTGGGGAAGAGAGGAAGGAAACGCTTGCAGACAAACCCCGGGATTTTAAAAATAAAATCCTATGGTGTTACCATTCAAATGAAACCTCTTCAGCAGTACTTTCCCATGGTGCTATTTATTTAGTATGTAGTTCTAACTTTTGAGTCTGTGGATGAAATCTTACGGTGTGACCATTCAAATGAAACCTTTTAAGCAGTAGTGTTGCATGGATCTATTTGTTTTATCAGCTTTTGAACAATAAAAATTGCGAATCTTGACTTAAGTCTCTTTTTGGAGTGAAGAGCCTGCTGTAGATAAAAGGACCTTTCAGAAACGCATGAGGCTGCAATAAGTTGCTACATTTAACTTTCACAATTAGCCCTAAAATTTCAGGGACAAATAACTAATTTAAGTCGTGTGCCACATTTATCCACCTTTAATTCATAGAAATTAATTGCCTTAAAGGAGTGTATATTGCTGGGATTTCAACAACTGAAAAATTATAGTGCGATTCATAACAATGACAAATGCGAAAGAAAACACTAACTCCGGATGTCTCGACGCATTAAAGCCAGAAGTAACAATTGGCACCTCGCGGAGAGCCCCTTTAAAATAACTGTCAACATCAAAGAGCAATTATACGGAGTGAACTTAATGAGAATGGTCCATTTTTTCGCGTCTTTTAGTATCTAAGAAGAGCAGAATTTACTACCTATTTTTGGCTAATTCTTTACGTTTTTGGCAAGAGGTGTTGAGTGAATAGAAGCTGTTGCTCTCAATTTGAAAACATCTTCTTGCTTTATAAATGGCTCAGTATTTATTCACACGACAATTGAAGCGAGGATTATTTATAATACGGGATCCTAATTTGAACCAGAACTGACAGTGCAAAGGTGTGTGTGTAATTCGAATGATGTGAAATTCACCGGGAAAGTCTGTGGCGTCGATGAGCCAATTCAATGCGTTAGCACTCGGCCACCTCTTGCCCATATAAGACCTAATTGGCTGAGGTCGATTCACGGACTTGCAGTCGATTATCTTGAGGATTTTCTTGTTGCTTCTCGGCCCCGATTGAGGGTTTTTACCCGTAGGAACTCCAGTTTTCTCTCTTCACAAAAACCAACGTTTGCAACTTCCAATTCGGTCAGGGCTCTTGCTCGAGGATATCAGTGTTGTACGCGAAGAACCACTTACGCTGAAGTTGTCCTACCGATAAAAATGCTAATTACTTTTTATTTTTTATGTCAAAAAGGCAACGTTCACGAACGGACACACAGAGAGAGAGGGCACCCACAGAAGCGTCTTTCTGAAACACGATCGCTCCGCAAGTCCTCAGATTCGTGCTATCGTGCAACGGAAAAGATCCCTTACCGAAAAGAGCGTCTAGAATCAGAATACGTTGCCCTACTGGCATTATTAGTGGCTGTATATATAAAAAACCGCACCTAAACACAGAAACACTAAACGTAAAGAACCTTCAAAATGTAGCCGTAATTTGTCAAACACGATAAGGAGTGTTTCATCTATCAAAACACTGAGAAGTATTATTTAAACACCAGTACTTTATCGGATATCCTGAAACGGTGAACTAGATAACCGAAGTTAAGTAACAAGGAAGTTACTGTTTCCCGAAAGGAATCACTTACACAGTGAATTATAGGGAGGAATGTAACTAAGAGTTCAATGGACGAGTCTCAGGGTATGACCATTTAAATGGAACCTAACCAGCAGTAACTTCTGATTTTATAAAAATAAATTTGGAATTTTTCTAGAATTTTGTGTCTTGCCATTTTGGGGTTTAAGTACGTCGTGTTTGAATCGCTTGCGGGTAGAACAACTTTCCTCTGATAATTACTTCGCTGACTTCGCTTCAACCTACAGATACAGCGGCGTAAGCGCAATCCCGGCGAGCCGAGGTCGAAAAAAATGATGATAATAAAGAAAAATCACGACTTGACGAACGTTATGAGAGTACAGTATATCATGTTGCCTGCCAGATAAATAAAGTGTCAATTTACCAAACTGTAGCTGGTTCTCGAAGGATAATGAATTGAACCAGTGTGATGAGTTTATATCTTCATTTTTTTTTCTTGATTCTGCAGTTTGAAACAGTTTCGTTGTTGATTTGGCAGAGAGATATGTTTAGATTACATAAGAATATTTATGACTTAACAGAAAACGGAAAAACCTTACAATTTGGAGTAAAATACAACCCTGATGCTTTCAGGAGTAAAGTACTCGCCTAAGAGCTCTATTTTTAGTGCTTGTTTACCGTGATTCTAGTTAATTCCTTAGTTACGTCTTTCATTCTAACGTTTCAGTTAAAATTTCGGAAAAATAAGAACTAAGCTTTAATTTGAAAACATCGATAAGGAAAATGAACCATATAAGCACGATCTTTGGATCTTTTTTGGCACATGCAAACTCCTCCAGAATAACATCATTATTTACCCACACTGGAGCGAGTACTGTTTCCTAACCGACGCAACGTATGAGGCTAAGAAGATATAATTTAATTTGAACTACTACAAACCAGCGACAGCAGGAAAATTAACTCTACTTACACTGCTAAAAATAGGAACAAAAAAAAAGCACTGTCCGTTCAAAGGAAAGGATGAACACCACAACCACTCAGGTCAGTTTGTGGCAAGGAACATGCACTGGTGATCGAAAAGCTAAAACGTGAGAATATTCTTTGCAATATTATATGTGAATTAGGTTTTTACTTAATGCCAGAAAGGGGGGATCGGCAATGTTGGGATCCAGTACACTGAAAGCTAAGAATATAAACCTCAAGGAGGATTACAGTATTTACTCTCTGTATGTTGCATTGCATGGTTGTTTGTTTACTTCCCCCGCACGTCCGTTATCTTAACCTCAGCTCCTTAGTTGCGTTTCACTCTGAAAAAAATAGCTGTCCGTTAGAATTATTCGTACAATATATCCTGGCTATGATGTTATTACCTCCTTGATGGTTACTTAAGAAACTCTCCTCATGTACTGCGGTTATGAAGATTTTTTCTGTTTTAATTTTTGCTGTACGAAACAGCATTAAAGAAATCTGCACTCGGCGTTCTGTTTGAATACTGAGAGCACTGCATGGTGCCAGCGAATATACTGTTTAAAGGCTAAACGAAGGCCTAACGTAATTTTCAGTGGCGTACCGTTAGTAAGAGTGATCTTACTTTTTTGTTCTTTTACATTCAGTCTGGTCAAAAAATAAGATGCACTTTCGGTATCTTTTTAAGGGAGAGAATGCTATAACATCAACGCATGTCGAATTGTATAAAGGAACGGTGTAATTAGCCTTGACTACATCTTCACCGATATACATCTACTGACTTAAACTAATCGTTTACTCTCCTTTACCAATTAACCTGACTCAAATTTTCAATATTAAAACGTCAAATCTGATCTATCTTTTTCAGTGGCTTCATAAAGAATCGATAAAGAATGTAACTGTTGTACTGTGTTCCTGCACGGAGTGAACTAAATGAGAATTCCCGTCTTTTAGTATCTAAGAAGAACAGACTTTACTACCTATTTTTGGCTAATTCTTTACGTTTTTGGCAAGAGGTGTTGAGTGAGTAGAAGCTGTTGCTCTCAATTTGAAAACATCTTCTTGCTTTATAAATGGCTCAGTATTTATTCACACGACAATTGAAGCGAGGATTATTTGTAATACGGGATCCTAATTTGAACCAGAACTGACAGTGCAAAGGTGCGAGTGTAATTTGAATGATGTGAAATTCACCGGGAAAGTCTGTGGCGTGGATGAGCCAATTCAATGCGTTAGCACTCGGCCACCTCTTGCCCATATAAGACCTAATTGGCTGGGGTCGATTCACGGATTTGCAGTCGATTATCTTGAGAAGTTTCTTGTTGCTTCTCGGCCCCGATTGAGGGTTTTTACCCGTAGGAACTCCAGTTTTCTCTCTTCACAAAAACCAACGTTTTAGTGTTGTACGCGAAGAACCACTTACGCTAAAGTTGTCCTACCGATAAAAATGCTTATTACTTTTTACTCTTTTATGTCAAAAAGGCAACGTTCACGAACAGACATAGAGAGAGAGAACACCCACAGAAGCGTCTTTCTGAAACACGATCGCTCAGCAAGTCCTCAGATTCGTGCTATCGTGCAACGGAAAAGAACCCTTACCGAAAGAGCGTCTAGTATCAGAATACGTTGCCCTACTGGCATTATTACTGGCTGTATATATAAAAAACCGCACCTAAACACAGAAACACTAAAGGAAAAGAACCTTCAAAATGTTAGTGTAATTTATCAAACACGATAAAGAGTGTTTCATCTATCAAAACACTGAGAAGTATTATTTAAACACCAGTACTTTATCGGATATCCTGAAACGGTGAAGTGTGTCGAACTTCGATATTTCGGGTCATTGGATGAAATACTCAAAATTAGTTTCACTTCTCATTATAACGGATAGTCTCGAGATCATTTCTGTTGAGGACAATCGTCCTATAAATACAAGAAGCAATGGCACTACGCCTAGAGTCAAATATGAATCTTGACGCAAATTCCGGCCATTCCACAATAAAAGTTTAATCGTGAAACTTGGTTATTATAATTTTGAAGTTCAGGGATCTGAAATGAGCTATTAATGACTAATATTAGGCAGAGTCGTAACGGATACGGAAGCTTTTATCTTAACTTATCCTTATTTTGACTTTCCCACAGGGGATTCCAAACAGCGTAATAGTGGTTGCTAACCGGTTTTCTGACAGGCGCCATGTTGGACCTTCGTCGAAAACGATTGAAGCGTTTATGTTTATAGTTCCATTCCATTGTTTGGCCTGATCCTATGGCTTTCTTTCAGGTCGAGTCGGATCTAGATTCATGCCGACGTCCTTGTTTCTTTAACATATTATCTATACTATATAACCGAAGTTAAATAACAAGAAAGTTACTGTTTCTCGAAAGGAATCACTTACACAGTGAATTATGGGGAGGAATGTAACTAAGAGTTCAATGGACGAGTCTCAGGGTATGACCATTTAAATGAAACCTAAGCAGCAGTTACTTCTGATTTTATAAAAATAAATTTGGAATTTTTCTAGAATTTTGTGTCTTGTTATTTTGGGGTTAAGTACGTCGTGTTTGAATCGCTTGCGGGTAGAACAACTTTCCTCTGATAATTATGTCAGTACACTCTTCGCTGATTTCGCTTCAACCTACAGATACAGCGGCGTAAGCGCAATCCCGGCGAGCCGAGGTCGAAAAAAATGATGATAATAAAGAAAAATCACGACTTGACGAACGTTATGAGAGTACAGTATATCACGCTGCCTGCCAGATAAACAAAGTGTCAATTTGTTCAGCTGTTTCTCGAAGGATAATGAATTGAACCAGTGTGATGAGTTTATATCTTCATTTTTTTTTCTTGATTCTGCAGTTTGAAACAGTTTCGTTGTTGATTTGGCAGAGAGATATGTTTAGATTACATAAGAATATTTATGACTTAACAGAAAACGGAAAAACCTTACAATTTGGAGTAAAATACAACCCTGATGCTTTCAGGAGTAAAGTACTCGCCTAAGAGCTCTATTTTTAGTGCCTGTTTACCGTGACTCTAGTTAATTCTTTAGTTACGTCTTTCATTCTAACGTTTCAGTTAAAATTTCGGAAAAATAAGAACTAAGCTTTAATTTGAAAACATCGATAAGGAAAATGAACCATATAAGCACGATCTTTGGATCTTTTTTGGCACATGCAAACTCCTCCAGAATAACATCATTATTTACCCACACTGGAGCGAGTACTGTTTCCTAACCGACGCAACGTATGAGGCTAAGAAGATATAATTTAATTTGAATTACTACAAACCAGCGACAGCAGGAAAATTAACTCTACTTACACTGTTAAAAATAGGAACAAAAAAAAGCACTGTCCGTTTAAAGGAAAGGATGAACACCACAACCACTCAGGTCAGTTTGTGGCAAGGAACATGCACTGGTGATCGAAAAGCTAAAACGTGAGAATATTCTTTGCAATATTATATGTGAATTAGGTTTTTACTTAATGCCAGAAAGGGGGGATCGGCAATGTTGGGATCCAGTACACTGAAAGCTAAGAATATAAACCTCAAGGAGGATTACAGTATTTACTCTCTGTATGTTGCATTGCATGGTTGTTTGTTTACTTCCCCCGCACGTCCGTTATCTTAACCTCAGCTCCTTAGTTGCGTTTCACTCTGAAAAAAATAGCTGTCCGTTAGAATTATTCGTACAATATATCCTGGCTATGATGTTATTACCTCCTTGATGGTTACTTAACAAACTCTCCTCATGTACTGCGGTTATGAAGATTTTTTCTGTTTTAATTTTTGCTGTACGAAACAGCATTAAAGAAATCTGCACTCGGCGTTCTGTTTGAATACTGAGAGCACTGGTGCCAGTGAATATATTGTTTAAACGCTAAACAAAGGCCTAACGTAATTTTCAGTGTAATTCCTATACTGGCGTACCGTTAGTAAGAGTGATCTTACTTTTTTGCCCTTTTACATTCAGTCTGGTTAAAAAATAGGTGCACTTTCGGTATCTTTTTAAGGGAGAGAATGCTATAACATCAACGCATGTCGAATTGTATAAAGGAACGGTGTAATTAGCCTTGACTACATCTTCACCGATATACATCTACTGACTTAAACTAATCGTTTACTCTCCTTTACCAATTAACCTGACTCAAATTTCCAATATTAAAACGTCATACTGATCCACCTTTTTCAGTGGCTTCATAAAGAATCGATAAAGAATGTAACTGTTGTACTGTGTTCCTGCACGGACGATTTCATTCCCAGTGGCAAAAATGAACCTGAACTAAACGAGTATAGGCTATTCACTGAAAAAGACCCATTGAGCCTACGCTAGGTACTATCATTGACTACTTTTAAGGACGTAAGCCTTTTTAAGTTTAGGAAAGGACTCCACTTAAATCTACTGAACAGCGAAAACTCCTTCAGGGCTCAAGCCTGCGTGAGACGCCATCTTAAATTTCTAAGAAACTACAACTTATTAAGTGAGGCACATAATTTGACAGCTTTCTTTGATAAAATTCTTCAAAGAAATGGGTGTCTTTAGATATGAGAAGCTACTGAGGGAAAATCACAACAGAACTTTGCTGTTTGTAAATTGATAGTTGCGTAATTTGTATTCCAAGCTTATTTCTAGTAAGTTATATAAGAGCAATGAGCAACACCAAACTGGCATTTTCTTTCGCCCTAATTTACAAATTTTGGTTAAATAAAACTTATCCGGATTTGCTTAAATTACAGTTGTTTGTTAAGTGCCGGACTAAAAAGAGCGCCAACGTAATTATGAACACACACAAACGTACTGAACTTACGTTGACTGACCGTCGCAAATAAACAGAGGCTTCAAGAATGATCCAAGAGCCGAAAAGCATCGGAATGTTTCCATGCCCTGAAACTTTTTATTTTCCCTAGGATCTTGACTGTACTGTGACAGAAGCTTCAACAGCAAAGTGTATCTACACTGAAAACCGGTAGAAACCGAACTCATCGAAAATTGGTACAGGAAATGCCACACCATCCTTACATGACGCTATTCGAAGCCACAAATGCAACGTATTGGACTTGAGATTGGTCAAACTAGTCGACAACGGATTAAAATTGAGAGGAAATACTTATTTTAACCAAATTTTATTAATTCTAATCAACATCAAAAGCATTTCATTTTCATTGTTTGACAACAGGCGCTTTGGAATCATAAACATGCAGTTAGCTCCAAGTTTTCATACGAAATTAACGGAAGTCATAACACACCTGCCCACGCAATGCGTCATGAAGTAATAGCTCTGTTCACTAATGCCCAAACGCCTGCATGGCACAAAGCGGAAGACTGAAGCAGACGGTATGAACGTCGTCGTTCTTAAACTTCACTTATTCCATCCCATTAAAATGTTCTTATAGTTTTCGTGTTTCCACTAGTTATTTCTACTGTATATTTTAAGGGGCTGTAACAAGTAGTATTATCTTATTCCTATTTTTCTTGTTTAATTGTGGTAGTACTTCGATTAAAATCTAAGAAGCCTTTTACTCCAGTAAAGCTCAGACCAGACAAAGGACAGTATTTAATGGAAAAAAAAAAACAGTGACAAAACAACAATATCAGCTTACTGTTGTGCAGTAGACAGCCACGCGTTATGTTTTGTTTTAATATATATGATACCTGGTAAATTTCTAATTATCAACTGCCCCTCAACAAAAGAAGTAACTACATGTAAACATGAAATTATTAAAGGGTCTCGTCAGCTTCAATTAGCGAAGAAAATCCTAAGGACTGTTAGGCGAGTAAATTTAATTTCTTTTACGGTACAGCTTGTTTAGTCCTTTCCGCATTGTTCCCTCCCTTGCACTTTCTCACTGATTAATTAAACGTAGCTTACAAATTGGGCAACATTTCAAACGTAATGCCTTAAACATTCAACGTTTACGCAAAATTCTTAACTTACTAGGCGTTTTCTTCGGGCGCGAGACTGTTTTGCTGGCAAAAACGCCATGTTGAACATCAATGATGCCCCCCCCCCCCCCTCCCCCCCAAAAACAAAACAAAACAAAACAAAACAAAAAAACGCCTGTACTGCAGGCTATTCTTAACTTGGTGATTATCTCTTGTAACATTTTTTCATTCTTTACAATGGTATGAGAAAGGTCATCAGTAGTGCTGCTAAAATTTTCAACAATCCGATTATATCCGCAATTTTAATTCTAGGAAGTTAAGGAAAATCTTGCTGATCTCTGATTATCCACTAATTATTACGTAATTTCAATCAACTGATTGTTTAACAGACTTGCACTATTGTCACTATTCGACATCCAATAGCCACTTGATGAAGAAGATGACTGTTAAAGCCAGTTGTTAAGCATACAATTATACACGTGAGCTTTGAGAATAAAAATTGTGATCGCAAATTTTGCTGATAGACTCAGAACCGGACAAATTTACTCTTGAACTTTCAATGCAAATCGTGATGGTAAAGACATGAATAAAATTCTAACTTTCGAGTCCGTAGATGAAATTCTATGGTGTGATCATTCAAATCAAACCTCTTCAGCAGTAGTTTCATATCTTACGATAAATTTAGTATGCTGTTCTAGCCTCTAAGTCTGTGGATGAAATCCTATGGTGTTACCACTCAAATGAAATCTCTTCAGCAGTACTTTCACATGGTACTATTTATTTAGTATGTAGTTCTAACTTTTGAGTCTGTGGATGAAATCCTATGGTGTTACCATTCAAATGAAACCTCTTCAGCAGTACTTTCACAAGGTACTATTTATTTAGCATGTAGCATGTAGTTCTAACTTTTTGTTTTATCCATTTAGAATTTTGCTGAATATATAATTTCGGATTTTTCTTCTTGACTTGGTAAATCTTTGGAAAAAGCTGCTAATGACTGTTAAAGAAAACAATCGGACTTCATAATGATCACAGAGATATGGTATTTATATAACATAACAAGCTAAACCAAAATTAGAAAGAACGTATGGTATGCATGAATCTTAAGTGGACAAAATCAAAAAAATTTAATCATATCTTTTTTAAAGAAAAAGCCAATGTGAGCTCGTTATCAGTAACGATGACCTTGATCAATGATATCCCCAACTTTCCCTTCCACTAAATTCTGTGATAATATATCAAAAGTTATTTTTCACTTGACTAGTTCATTAGATGTCGAAGTTCAAAGTAGCATGCATTTTCAGACGATTTGTCCAGATTTAAAAATTGGGCACTGGAATGTATTTTTCTTCGAACCCATAAAAGACTCAAACATAACCAAATTACAAAGTTTCGAGTCCTTACACTATAACAATAACTTTTACGTTTCTCCTTAAAATGTCATCAACACATACTCAACATCTACAAGCTCGTGTTACTCGGTCAGAAGTATAGGACAGTTTTAGAGTGGGCGTCGTCCGTAATTTCCGACAGTGATAGAAAAGCGTGCAGATATCCGATAAACGCGGACCTGCTTAACACAACTAAAGCCGGATTTTGCCCTTTGAATGTTGCAAAGACCTCTCGGAGCCATAGCAATTATTTCAACCTTTCTCAAACACAAAGTTATCATTTGAGTGTGGAAGTTGTGTTTTTATAGCCCCCCGAATCGTTGGGTATTATACTTCTTTGTCACACCGGGCACGAAATTAAAGCATGCAGCAAATGTATGCTGTTATTAATAAAGTTATTTTAAGAACTGTGACTTCCAGAAATGTTGCTTAGTCACCAACGGTGCTCTCCATGGTAGTGCTGGACTAAGTTCCAAAAAGCTGTGCAGGGCTTTACTTGTTCTATTCAAACGTGTTTAACATGCATTATTATAAGAAATATTTTCGTTAGAAAAGACACATTACGATCTCCATATACTAATAAAGTTTTTTATTTGACTTGCCTTCCAGACTAACATTACGGTGAAATCTATAGCTCTCTATAATTGGCTTCTTATGACAATTTTTCTTTTCATGTTTTACGTAAAGTTATCAGTCATCTTAGTATAACTTGAGAAGCGAATTGCAACGAAGAAATTTAACTCTGGTACAGAGCATCTCTTCAATCTAAAGCAAATTTTCAAAATTAAGGGCCGCGGTTGCGCAATATTTGATAACAATAAGAGACGCAATTTTAGTTATTTTTTGAAGCAATTGGTAAGTTTGCTTGACCATATACTGATATAGTAACTTGCACTGGTTAGTTGAACGTTATAACATGAATATGTTAAACACGAAAAAGTGTTTGATAGGATCTTCAGACACCGAGGAGCGGAGCCACAATGGGTTAAAATCGAGGTGCGGTGAAGAACCCTGTTTCGATCTTGTGACACGGCCTCTTGTCTCCTCCTTATTCTTGGAGAAATTTGACGCGAAATTGCATTCTATGAGTAAATCACCTAATTTGCATGGCATTTAGTACAACCTAGCCTTGGTAAATATTCTAAGAGGCTGAATGTGATTAAAAAGTCAGATATTCGGATATTTTTATCTTGAGAGAGAATTTTTGTGATTTAATCTTGGTCAGAACACCCCGCTGGTATGCTATACGTCGCCCTGGGGTTGTCCTGTTTAGAAACGCTGTTTGTTTCAAGGGTATCTTGTGTGGCTGGAGCAACAGAAAGGAAAGACATGTTCCTACACTTACAGTTTCGGGCAAATATTTTTCACCGCCGCTAAAAAAAAAACAAAAAACAAAACAAAAACAAAAATTACACGCACAAAGCAAGTAAGGAAACCAAAAGGTTTATGATTTGAAATTTGGACTATGGTTCAGTCGTCAGTAATAACATGAACGGTGGCGGGAATGTTTCTTGTTCGAATAAAAGTGATTCAGAATATTAAATGTGGAACACGCCTTAATGTCGATCTACTGTCAGTTGAGCGGCGGACACAAGACGAAGAAACATTCCGGAAGCTTCCTTGTTCCCTTTTATTGATGTTTTTGAACGAATTCAGCTGTTTGTTCCTTCCTTTTTTATTTTTTTTTTGTATCTAATTTGACTAACAATAGAGTGGCCAATCCGTTTTCTCCAGAAAATTACTATGATATATTGAGCCCTCTTGTATCGGGTAAAATGCATAAACACTGAACAGTCTGAGTTGTGAATTCCACGTCAACAGTTTCTCTTTCTGACCCCGTTGAAAGATCAACTTTCCTGATGATTTTACTTTTTGCATTTCGCTGGGTTTGTGTTCGTAAGAATTTTTTTATATCTACTGTTTTCTTTAGATTGACTTCAAGTGGATATTTACTTAACTATCAAGTTGATAACGACCTCTTTGTTTATATGAGAATTAACGCGTCTTTAATGTGACAAGTAATGTTGTCGTCGAGTTCCCTAAATAGCTCTCAATGTACAGAAAACAGTTCCTAATCAAATCGACAAGGTCAAGGGAGCACATGGACGCCACTTGGACGCAGGGCATGCAAAAGGACCTGGCGCGGTTCACCCATGAGCTTGAGCGAATCAAAGCTTTTTACCACGTTTCAGTGATCCCTAAAACCTTTTGCACCATCACGTACGAAAAGCATAACTTTTTAGGATAATTTCCGCAGATATCACAAGCGATATTATGCTTATACCTTCCGGGCGGATATTGCATTCCAGTGGTGAATTATATGTCGTACTTCAAGCCATGGTTACTTGTTTACCGGACTTAATAAATATGCGGTTGCATTTGTTTACTTTGTAAATTTAAGGTTTGAACACTTTTGTGGTATGAACCCGTAAGATTTTTTAAGATGAGATGAACATTTTTTTTAGTGTAATCATCTTCGCGTTTGGAACTGAAGGGGGCTAAATGGAACGTGATCATTATTTTAAACCCAGATTATTTCATTTTATCTGTTCTTGAAATGCTGAAAGAAGTTATCCTTCAGAATTTTTGCAATTTAAAGAATTGTATTTTTACATTTTGCGGTCAGGTAAATGAAATTATCGGAAATTGTGTAATGTGGATATAAACAATGCCAAAAATTACCAGATAACAGCACCGCAGGGATCAAAAATCGTCTCCTTAACCTCCAAGAGCGGCGGACCCACAAAGAAGTGGAAGACGCGTTTTAAACTCAGTAGAGAGAAAAGGTCTCTGGAGCAGATTTGAGCCCGTTTGAATGTTCTCGAATATTTTCCCCTTATATGGAAACATTGTTATACTTGCAGGAGCTAAATTTAACTTACTCTCTTTTCAAGCAAGACTTTCAGCCGCCGTTTGCGACGCCAGTTTTTGTACTATAAAGACACTGAAAAAAAGGATACCAGGTGGTTCAAATAAAAAAAATACAGTCCTACGTAGGCCAAAGAAAGGACGGTCGGGCGACGGGAAATTAGGCGCTATTAAAGTTATAATCAATTAAAAACACAAGCTATTGGGCGTCCGGCATGCAGATTTTTATTTGCTTTTCCAGGATAATTTGTCGACCGCAAATGTCGTAATCTTTTTTTCCTCTCTAGAACAAAGGTATCAAGAATAGCACAAGGAAGATTTTGAAATTCCAAAAGTTATCAATGTAAATATGCCAAGTGGTGTAATCCGGCTTAGCCAGATTCATACGTCACAATGATTGACTTTATGAAGTGTGGGCGAGAGGGAGGACTTGTGGTCCTATAAAGGCAGTAAAGGATCCAGTTTATCGATAGAAGTTCAGTTTAGTCATCAGCTAAACGCGTGCTACAAAAGAGGCAAAAGTTGCTCCGTAAGACTGCTATTTAAGGTATGTCTGTATTAACGCATGAACATGTATTGGGCAACAATATAGGTCATCCTAAACCATAGCGTTCGTTTAGTTTACTAACAGCACAGTTTTTCTCGGTGTTTCGAGAACTGTATCGGTAATTTTTGTGATCGACTAAAGTAGATCTACAAGTGTAATTTCAGAAAAGCCACAAACTGAATCGCGTCAATCTGTCAGCGAAAATATTGAAAGGTTTGTCAGGCTTCTAGTCTCAGTAGAATGACAAGAAAAACAAATACGAGAAGAAAAAAAAAACATTTAAGACACAGTGGACAAAAAAAACAAAATGGAAACAGGATAAGATTTTGGACCACTCTTAAGTAACAAGTTAGTAACAATTGCTTACCACAAATCCTTCCTTTCTGACCTACAGCATTGGGTTAAAAGTTATCTCGCTGAGTTGTTCAAAAAGCTAAGCAGCGTATATTTGTGTTACTGAAAAGGGGAAGACGTATCGCTTTATTTTTTATTAAATAAAAACAATTTATGTACCGTTTGAAGCTAAAAGTGTTTAAAAGATAAAATGTAAAAATGAAATTGCGATATACCCATAACTTTCCGGTAAGACGTGTGCTACAATAAAGTTAATTTGACTGAATCCAATCGCGATTTCATGGTGGTAATTTCGTTGTTGATCTCGAAATGATGTTAAGGTAAAATATCTGCTAGTCTTTTTTCTCTCAAAAGTGGTCAAAGTCAAAATTGGACAAAGTCTCTTGTGAAATGCTAAAAAACAAATTAAATACCATGGTCACACCGGGCGCTTTCTTCAAAGAATCAAAAGTTGGAACTATATACTAAATAAAGAGTACCATGGAAATGAAAATACCGCCAAAGGGGTTTCACTTGAATGGTCTCACCGCAGGATTTCATCCACAGACTCAAAAGTTAGACCCATCGTATAACACTCAATTATACACTTTCAGAGCGGAAAGTGCCGACAATGTTCTATTATTCTCGACATTTTACTCAAAAAACGTTTATTATTTTTTAATCACTTAAAATCTGAAGAGTAGGGAAACAAAATAACATGTTTAAAAATAAACTGCGGTAAAGTGGTTTTTCTATTCAATCCCGGCCACTTGAACGGCGGCAAGCACCAAGATCTCTAGAACATGCACTATTGTCACGTTAGTTTTCACGCGGTCACTAACCCAAGAGTGTTTAGGGACTGCGGTTTTCTTTATTTATCGATAAACAACATAATTCTGCTCTGTATCACGGGATTAAAGAATGAAAGAAAAACACCAACACCGCTCCCAACGTGGGCAGTCTCTTTTTATATAGTTCTTTTTAAGCGCATATTATCAAAAAAATATATCTTGTAGATCGAAACAGTCCTTACTTCGATTAAATTTGCCCGGTTTTGGTCATTGCTAAGGCCTCTTTAACCATTTCCTTTTTTTTTTCGATAGTGCAGTTCTGGAAGTCCACCTACACTATCCGTTTTAGCAAAAGGGAAGACTTAGAAGAATGAACGCAATCAACTTCTGTTTAAGTGCCGCTCTTCTCTTGTTGGTAACTATGGCGACATCGACAACAGCAAGGCCAAAATTTGGGCCACAAATAAAGGTGTGTGTGTGTGTTTTTTAACACATTTTAGAAACGTTTCACAGACAAAGGTAAAAATGTGACTTTCTCAACTTCATGCATCTCACACAGACAATCCCTCTCTGGCCCAGCTGTACCCTGTAGAAGACAAGTTCCCAGTCGCAATATTCCCATTTGAGATTAAACTAGGAGACCAATTAAATATATTCTTTTCAATCTTTTCACCAGCAGTTTTGCACCTCGTATCTATTACTTTTAAGGGTTTCATCCCCAGATTTGATCCACCTTATCTTCGAAATAGCCAATAATATGTACACAAAATAATAGAAGTTAAAACCACTTTCGTTTTTTTCTTTCTCAGAAAGGAGGGAGTTCAATTCAAGCGTTGGAGAAATTGTTGGGCTTGAAGAAACTGGATACTGGCGCTGTGGCGACCATGCAAACCCAAACGACATTGTCCAGCCTCGGAGGAAGTAATTTTAGACCGTCGTATCAGAGTAATCAAGCCAAGAGACGAGTGCGCAGGCGTTGTAGTCCTTCGACTTCTTGGTGTTATAGGCCAACCGCTTCAGCGAACCATAAGCGAGTTCATAAACATAAGCGCATGCGTAAACGACACGGAAGACAACACTAGCAATGATGCACAGCTTAATCATTGGAGAGACTATGGCCTAATCTTTTTACTTGATCAACTTACTGACCACTTTTCTGCAAAGATACCCTTCAACACCCAAACTAGAGGTTCCATAAACCTTCAGCTTTGAAATAATGTGACATGTCACGTGACCTATGATGGGCAGTGCCACGCGAAAGGATGGCTGGGAGGACAAAAGAGCCAAGGCAATGGAGGCGAATTCTTGTGAAATCTCTAAATTTAGATCCTGAAAAGCGGAATCCTTTGCAAAGGAACTCACAATTTTCTTTGCGCGACATGATTTCCCACCAAGCGTCAAATATTTTGAACATTTCGCACATCTTGTAGGGCTGTTATGAAAGAATTGGCTTTTTTTAGGAAAGAGAGAAATAGTTAAGGCTTATTGTAAGCAAAAGAGTTGACTTTCTCAAAGTACTGAACTAAGAATGGTCGAAATGGACGATGTTTGACATTTCTCCATATTTAGGATGACGACCTTTCTGGTAATCCGTGCAATTTCACAAACCGCGTCAAGTAGCCAAAAATCACAAAAATATATATGTAAAGAAGGTGGCTTATTTAAAGTTTATTATATTTTATTTTGTTGTAGAAAGTTGAACAACAAGATTTTTGCTGTAAAGTCCACGGCAGAACAATAAAGTTAATAATATCAATTTGTGGCCTGTTTATTTCATTTTATTTGTACGCCAAATTGAAGGTGTCTTAGGGGGTGTTTGCATGACACCGGGGCGACTTTCGCCCCGGAGCGAGTTCACTCCGGTTCCCTCTCATGGCTCTATATTTGTTTACATGATACCACCAAAAATTTCATGCTGGCGCGAGTCACTCCGGCGTGAGTTCACCCCGGTTCTTGTACCGGGGCGAGAATTTCACTCCGGTACGAAATCTCGCAGCGGTATCATGTAAACACGAAACGACCACCCGTTTCGGTGTGAAATTGGTCTGCCCGTAGACTGGAACGGGTAGCGCATGCGTAATGTTCGCGATTTTGAATCACACGTGCATTTTATCAACATGAAGTGTACCTTCAAATAACGAGACGTGAAATGACCTTGTCATGTAAACACCCCCTAAGGGATGCAATAGCGGATCCAGGGGAGGCCCCCTTTATTTTTGGACTACACTGAGGGTCTCCAATAAGTTTGTCGGGATGCGGATTTCTCTTATTTGAGGCTCGGGATTCGGGATTTTAAAGCGAAAACGGGACGAGATTCGGGATTGAAAGTATGCGCGGGAGGTGGGATGCCAAAAATAACCCTCGGGATTACGGGATTGCCAGAAACTTTGGGTCGGGATTACGGGATTGAAAAACCCTATTTAGGAGCCTCTAAACTGTGGCCCGAAGGGCCGAAAAAATTTTTTTTATATAACCGCCCGCCCTTCTTATCTCAGGGTCTCGATGCACGAAAAAACATATTGCACCTCTAAGGCAAAACCTAAGCAAAATGGAATATTTCTTTTTTTTTTTTTCGTTTAGAGCCGGGAAAGGGACATGCAGTGGAAAAGGAAAGTTGAAATCTTCCTTGAGCATTGCAGGCTTAACTAGGATCACGTGTTGTACTTCTGATCAGTTACTTGACTAACATTTCATAGAAACAATGAAGAGAAGTTGACGGCGCAATCTTAACTTCACTCAACTTTTTTTTCCCAAAGAAAACGCAGATTCACCCGCACGAACATGAACCTGAATACATATATATTAGTGTCTCGATATTGCCAAAATTTGAACTAAGCTCTTCCGTTTCGGACCCGCTTACGTTGCCTATATCACGTTATAAAGCGAACAGGAATTTAACCAGTTTAAGATTGACGAAAGCTGCCATATTCCAGTTAGAGTGTCTTCCATCTTTTTGAGACTGCATAATATTGGAGTACAACGACCGTAGAAGGTCAAAGACACAGACATACTCAGGGTGGCTACAGAAAAGTGGATTTTCAAGGTTACTTGCACCAGAAAAGACCTTGCTATAGTTTCAAAAATGACTCTGGTTTTCACAGCGACGGAAAATTTTTTTTTAAATGTAAGTATAATGAGATTGTTATATCCCACCCTTAAATAAGTATGCCATTTTGTGAGTGTCTAGCTAACATACACACTCAGGAAATTTCTATATATTCTTGTAATTCCGTTGTCAACATCAATCTATCCACAGGAAATTATTTTCTAACCTTCCTTTATCTACACGGGTTCTATTATTTTCCTGGTTATACACGAGCAGAAAACAATTAAAATTCATTTAAGGATGCATGACCCTTCTCACGATTTATTTGTAATTAATTTATGTAGACCTGATTTTCTAACTCTTTCACACCCAAAGTCAATTATGAAGATATTATAAGAATGTTTTTCCACCCTAGTCTGTCGACGAAGGATCGTGATCGTTCACTTGGTTCGGGACTTCGTTCGGTTTAAAGTTTCAAAGGGTAAACCATTAAAATAAAAGCTACTGAGAAGTAGTTTTCTGTGGCGCTGTTTACGATAATGCACAAGGTGGTTATAACGTCTGAGTCCGTTTACCAATTCCTATGGAGTGATTGACCATCCAAATGAGACCTTTTCGAACCAGTTAAAATTTCATTATTGGTTTTTTGTTCAAGTTGATTTTACAAAAAGTCAAAGGGTTTATTGTGTTCAAGATGCTGGTAAAGATACTCCCAGAATCAACTCTTTTTCTTTCAAGACACTGAAGTTAAAAATATAATTAATGTACAACCTTGATGAGCGAAAACCGGGGGATTTTTTTTCTTAGTAGACTGATCATTTACATGTATAGCTTGACTGTAATGTTTTCATAGCGTTAAATGTCTAAATGAGGAAATCCGAGAAATGGGATTTGAGTTTAACCTTGTCAGGCTCCAGTAGACAAAACTATAAATCACACTCTGTGGTTTACACTTTTGACTGAATTGTAAGGAAGTTACTATTCAGTGTTACACGTTTTAATCGAATTTTTGCCACACCCAGAATAATGGAGTTGTTATCACAAGTTTGTCAACGAACTGATCCTTTAGTAAGACCACAGTTCTGAAACCGCAGCTCCTCACAGAGCAACACTATGTTTCGCGAATCGAATGGCACTAACGGCTTTCCAGTAATTCAGTAAGACACTAAATGTCGTTTCCTTAAATTCTAAACTAAGACAGGTTTTAATTATCACGAAATCCTAATTCAAGAGGGAGGAAATCACGTTTACTAAATTAAACGCAGGTTAATTTCACGCTTAGCAGAGCATATTTTCAGAAGAAAAAACCAGAACTATGGTGACTATGGTCAAATTCAACAAAGATTTCCGGGATATTTATTTTTTGCACGCAAGCGGGCTTTTAAAGAAACACACCCCAGATTATGTCCGGAGGCGTTCTCCACCAGGAATTGTACGAGCTCTCAGACTCCATTGTGTTTCAACAAATCTGATAAATGATTGCTTGACATTCTTCTGCTGTTAACCTATAAATTATTAAGTAATGCTGCAGAGTTAAGAAATGTGGGTCCTCTCTCTCGCCTAAGCACGGAAGCCTCCTTACATTTTAGACTCTTTAACAGAATTATGCAAGTATTTCCTCACTTCCCTTTCTCATTTAACTGAAATTCCGTACAGCTTGTACTATACTCTACCCTACGCAAACTATTCCTTCCTTTTCAACGAGCGATTGCTCAAATTGCGTGACCTAAACCCTTTTGGTTTGCGTTATGAGCCGCAAGCACAACAACAGAAGGGTTGACCAAGAAATCTAATATGGTATTAAATGTGCCCTGTTCTTGAATAGCACTGATTTTGTGATCACCGTCACGGTGTTTACTAAAGTTGAGATCAAGTGCAAATAAAACTGGGAAACGCAGTTTTACACATTTTTTCTTTATTGCAGTTGTAGCTTGCGTACAGTACAGGGTTGCAGCTCTGTTGTTCATTAGTATCAATTTTAAACGCAGTAGGCGGAAGTACACAAAAAAGGCCCTGAAAAAGCCTGTATTTTGAAAGGGTACAAAACAAAGCTGGCTTACCTTCTATCTGGTGTGTATTATTCTTTGCTTCCTGACAGCCATTATGAAGGCGTTTTGAGGAATACTTCCAGTAAGTAGATGGATTAGATTTTGAAGTGCAACAAATTAAGGCTTTCAGAGGTGAATGAGCAGTATTTCCCGTCTTGCACTTTATTTTCCTTTTCAAACATGTTCAAAGAATCTTTTCTTTTCTGTATGATCTATGGACGAAAAGTTACGATAGTTTAAACGAAAGATCAAGCACTCCATAAGTCTAATCTTTTTCTAAAATGTCTGATTACTTTTTCCAAATTGTCATCTTGACTAAAGCATTGTTCAGGGATTGTTAAACTATCAAGGACGTCCTTTATCAAGATTAACAAGAAAGATTACTGAAATACTTTGCACAGGAAACAATGATAAATACCATTAAGGGAATTAAGGAGATTTCAACCCACTTATAAACAATTTAAAACATTCTCCACACCCATGTTTACGTCTGTTAGGACTATTAGCGAGAGTCGAGGATCTTATCGTCTTTTAAACTCGGCGGAGTGATAACGTAAGTGATAAGAAAACAGATTATTTACAAACGTGGACGGGTTAATTTGCAACAATTACTAATCGTCTTTTCTTTTCAAGCACTCAAGATTATTGATGAGACTTCAGCAGCAACTTGTAGGAAAAAAAGAATTTAATATATTCACTCTCGCCTTAACCACAACGCACAAAATTTTTTCGCTTCATTTATTTCTTATTCTAAGGGCTCTGTGAAAAAGTAACATTTTGATTTACACTGGAAATGTGTTTCCTCGAAGTTACCTGCGCGTACTCATGTTGGTGAGAGGTGCTCGACCGTCATTTCGGAGCTACCTCGAAATTCAGAGTCGGCGTAACTTGTCTTGCACCCTGAGATAGTTTAATGCAATTGATTTTTTCTAAGGTGAACCTGTGATAGTACTTCCTTTGCATGTCACAAGCCACATGAATTCGAAATATTCTCCTCACTGATTCAGATCAAAATCGTGGTCCTCTTCATACCAAATATAGCCCTTAGTCTGAAGGTAAAATAATTCGACGGCATGGTGCCGATGCTAACTCTCCAGAAACGATTAAAGCTGGAAAATCTAGCTAATTTTTAAACTGATAAATGCAACCCCTTTTTAAATTAAAAGTGATCTTTGCGGTGATGTAATTAAAATTACTTTAGTTGTAATGCATTAAGCCGAAAAAAGACAACTACAAAAAATTGCGACATCTATGTAGAGCAAACGGTCTATCCTAATGAGCTAATTACGCCAACTTTCAAAGAAGGTCAAACGATGACATGAATTCGTTAGAAAACCGGTATTGCCCGGGGGGTGCTCCCTTACAGAAGCCGTATTGGTATGTGCCGCCCCAAAGGGTATGGTTTTTGCACCTTTTTGGTTCGAAAACGGGTAATGTTTTTTCCCATTTTGGTCTGGAATTGGGGAACTAGGGTAGTGTAGTGTTTCAATTCCAAATAACTGAAAGAAAGAAACAGTATATGTCCGAATTCGCAATGGATTTTAAGAAATGTTTTTGGTCGCCTTCTAATCTCAGTAATGATGACATAACTTCTGTCTATGTGTGTCTGAAATGGGGTCAGGAGTTAGAGAACTTGGCGGCACACTCCCACTAAGAATTAACAGGAGTACCCCCCCTCCCCCCAAGGGCAAAACATGTGAACATGTGATGTATAAATATATGAAAGACATCATCTGAATGAGAGATCTGGATAAAACAAAATACTACCTAGGACAGGCACACGCACGCAGTGGGAAGCGAGCTGAAATGAGAGAAAAAAGAAACATTTATAATAAGTCCTAACTAACTAAGTATTTCCTAATTAAAACTTTTCCTCAGTCATTGCTCTTTTTTCAGTTAACCAGACAAATAAAAAAGACATTTATTTAATCCTTTCCTGTAATACACGAGCCTGTGCATTTCTGCTGTCATGAATGTTTACATTAACTGCCGTTTAAGCGGTTACGACAAAAATCGATGCACTCTACAATAGAAAACTTTAGCGACCATCAGTAACCTAAATAAAGCCTGCATAGACTTTATTCGTTGTATGGGACTATTCAACTTCAAGGCGGGGCCCAAAATAACTTCAGATTGAACAAGATCGGCAGCATGGGGTAAAGTATTTAATGATATTTTTAGAATGTCCCAAACTTCCCCTCTCATCCGCTCACGAATTTGTGACAACGAAGTTTACAAAAGAAAACCCAAAGTTTAGGAGAGAAACAAAGACATTTGTAAAATCCTAGTTGCTTAACTGCATTTGTGGCAGATCTTTTACTATTTTAAAATTGTCTGCTTTATTTATAAATTCACTGGACTGCATATCATAAGCCAAAGTTTGAAGTTGGGCGTGACTGTAAGAGATAAGGTTGATGAAAGTGCTGGTTGATGAGGAGAGATGAACGTCAGGGCAAGGTGCTGAAATATTTCAGACGATAACAAGTGGTAAATCGTGCGAGGAATTTAAAGAAAAGACCGCAGATAACATGCATTTTAAAGTTGTTGTAACCCATCACACGATAGCACTTCACGCTTCTGGAAGTTTTAAGCAGAAACTGTACAGGATCTGTGATTGCGTCAACACACAAATGGGAAACAGTCGGCATCCAAAACATCTAAGTTTTGTTATCTCTGAGTGACATAACTCTTTAATAAAAACGCGACAGGAAATGTGCGACTTTCGGGCAGTGATAGGGCCAGGGATGTTTCGAAGTATTTAAACAGTTAAAGTGTCGCTCTTAAAGGACATACAAAGCTCATTAGCTAGAGGACGCTTGAACAAGTGCGTTGGGGTGCAAACAGAACAAGCCCACTGCTTTAAGGTAGGAAAACGTAAAATAACATTTTGTCTTTTGTAATATGAATATTACACGAACCAAGAAAAATTGAAAATGGTAACGACCACCTACTTTAAGAGATTTTCCATGAAATGAAATACACGTGTCTATGATAGCATGGTGACGGCGCCCATGTTGTGACAATTTTCTCTTTTGCGCAAAGTAACTAAAAGTTCGCTTCACATTTTCTAAGTACTTTCGCAAACAATTTTTAATGAAAAAAGATATAAAAACGCAGCTTTTCAGTGTAAATTTTTGACGCAAAGCATCGACGCCATCTATACAAAACTGGGTTCTGCTGAGCTATGAAGTATTAATTAAAATCCGGTTTTACTTTGTATACTAATGATGATGAAACTATGTTAATTACAAAAAGGTGGACGATGAGAAATTCAATGAACACCGAAAAATTATCTCAGCTTCGTAGAAAAAAATCCCAAGCAGTGGTTAAAAAACAAAAAATACTCAAAGTTAAAAATAGCGCAATCCTTATTTTTTTAATCAACCTTTTCACATTTTTAGCTCACATTGAGTGAGAAGACTTCATTTTTTTCGAGTTTATCTACGCCCAGATTCATTTCTGTTTAAGCTCATCAAGATGTTCCTAACTTAATAAAAATACATGTCGATACGCTTTGAAGACGAAAAAGCTAGTAGGCAGCACTTGAACAAGAAAGGGCTTCGGCAACGCGTAAGGTTTTGTCTTCAAATTAAGTATGTTTTAAGTTAAAAATTACCTATTATAAACCTTTTATAAAACTGGCTTCTAGGGCAATAGTATGGAATTCCGCGCGAAATCATTTCCTATGCATGTGTAATGGGGCCTACGTTCGATATATTAAAATTCTAACATGACTCCGAGGCTTCGGGGACAAACGTCTCCATTGTCTCGTAATTCCCAGAAGAGGCTTAAGCACAGAGAAAACTGAACACAACCACAAATAGAAAAATGACCAGAAAGTCATGTTAGAATTTTAATATATTAATTTTAATGCATCAAACGTGGACTATTGAGATACAACATGGATACAATTTCCAAAAAGGAATGATTTGGAGAAAAACGTTATCTTGTACGCAATATTTGATACCCACTAAACATGGTGTTCTATTCTCTTCCCGATGTCTCTTCATCAGACCGTCGCATTCAATCTAAAACCTTTTTTTAGCTTCGTTATGTATAGAGCAAAATAAAAACAAGACAAAAACAGACTGAAATAGAAAATGCAACAAACTAAGATGCTGCTCAACTTTCTGACAAAACTAACTGCACCTATTGGACACAAGGAACAACCTTTTAAGAGTTCAAATCTGCGTTTTCTGCCAGTGGTCAACCGACTTCAAGTTTCAAGTTTATCATTTGTTATATACCTACTTACAATGGAACTCCGTAAAATGTAACATTCAGTGAACAATAAATGACTATGTTATGCAATTAACACTAATTCGTTCGCCAATATCGCTATATATAACTGTCAAACTGTCGGAAATCAGTTTTATTAGGACTAAATGCATCTACCATGGGTACCAGAGGTTATTACTTTTTTGTAATCTAATTCCTGAAAGTTCGCGATGAAGCAACGAAAACCTCGCGGGGACAAGATTTATTTCAACCTAGGTATTTCCAGAACGGGCTCCGGAAGTTAGGTGAAACTGCGCCATGCCCGGAGGGTACTCAACAATTGTTTATACGTGAAGGCTCCGCTCCGAGGTCCAACCCTTTAACCTTTTATATACCATTTTTCACGAAAAAGGTACCCCTTTCGTATAACTTCTATTGACAAATGGTACCCCTTTCACATACCTAGTTTAGAACTTTACATCCCTTTTAGCTGCTGTAAATGCACTGTCTTTTAAATAGAAGTCAGTCACAAAAATAGAACGTTTTCTTGACTTTATAAAGCCATAAAATTCATCTGTTAGCCCTTTTGGGTGCTTTTACAGACCTAAATGACAGATTTCCCCACCCTTTTATATACTTCAACTAGTAAAATCACTACCCTTTCATACATTTGAACCCTGAAAAAGGTATCCCCTTATACAAAGGCCTTATACAAAGGCCTCCCCATAAGGCCTTATACAAAGGCCTCCCCATATACAAAGCTGGGTTAAGATAACCCAGGGTTAGTGTGAAATTTGAACTCAGAAATGAGGGCTTAAAAAGAAAATTCAGTTTAGTTCTCTTTGCCTACAATTTGATGATTGGAAACTCTAAAAAGAATAGAGAAAATTATCCCAAAGAGTGCTTTTGATAAAAAGATAGGGAAAACCCGGGTTAAAATTTAACCCCAGGTTAGTGCTAACCGGCGTTCGAACAACTGGGCCCTGTAGGCCATCATAGGGAGTACCATCCTCCCTGGGGTGCCATGCTTATTAGGGCCTACCCAACAAAGGACCTAACACTGGTATCTTTTTTTAATGCATATACAAGTTATTACCACACAGAGTATGCCATCACTGACGATACACGCAGACTGAAAAACGTATGCTCGGATGACTATTCCATCAACATTCACCCCTGAAATACCAAAGTTCACATGAAACAATATTTGCGCAGTGGAACATTTTGCCAGTCCAACTGACCGTTAAATATTTTATGACGTCACTTCTCTGATCCAAAAAAGGCACACAATTAAAATCGTGGTCAAATTGAATAAACAGGACACAATCATGATGAATTCCACAACTTTTATCAAAAATTTTTCCTTTTGTTTCAGACAAAAAAAAACTGATTTTTCCTTACCATGGTGATAGCTCTCATCTCCCTTCGAGTTCTTGTTCTTGTAAGTACTTGCTTAATGCTGTGTAAAGCAGTTCCTTTGATGTACAGAAAACCAGGAGAATCTGGCGAACGCCTCTATAACAAGGTAAACACAAGGACAAATAATTTACCACTAAAGTTACCCTAAAACCAGTGATAATTCATGTTACTTAAATATCATAGTCATTTCAGGGAACCAACTTCTCACTATATGTTGGTCCTTAACTGATCTGACCGGGGGAGGGTACCTCTCTCATATAAACTTAATAGGTATGTGCCGCTCCAAAGGGTTTGGAGTTTGGTGCCAAAAATGGGTATAGACTTTGCTCATTTTGGTCTGGAATTGGGTGTGGTATTCAAGCGAACTGTGGAAGTGTATGTACATATTTATTCTTTTAATTCCAAATGGACAAGAGAGAAAGATTACTTTGCAAATTCGAAAAGGATTTCAAGAAATTGTTTCGTTGGCATCCTAATTAAAGTACATAATGACATAACTTCTAAGGGGCCAGGTCTGAAATTGGGTGTGAAAAATGAGATTTTTTGGTCTGAAATAGGGTCAGGATTTGGAGAACTGGGGTCAATAATATTTAATAAAACTTTTATGAGTGTAATTTAAAAGTGTCTATTGCTTTCAGACTCTAAAACAATGGCTACACTTGTAAATTACACTTGTAATAGCTTTTAATTATTAAATTGACCCCCGGGTGGCACAACCCCACCAAGAATTTCCAGGAGCACCCCCCAGGATCTACCTTCTTTTACAGTGGAAAAAGGGGGGATGAGGGGGCATTGTGGGAGGAGGAGGCATTTGAGTTTATGTTTCAAACCTCTTATGCTAAAAACCTGGATCTGCCCTAGCATAACCATGCCCAATTAGTACAAAAGAGAATATTAAGTTCAAACTAAGAATAAAACTTATCACAAATGTACTACAGTGTTGCTACCTTTTTTCCTCTCCCTTTTTAGTTGTTTCCAGATGATGAAAGAACTAGCCAAGATGAATGGAGCAGAAATACAAAATTTGTATTTGTTCCAAAGTATCAGTCTATCAGTGATCTGGAAATGAGAAAAGATCTTCTACAAGACGTCCTACTTGATATGGTGAGGAACAGCCCACTTTGCATACTTATACAGCTGAGTCAGCAAACATAACTATGTAATCATCCTTGGGGGGGTGGGGTACTCCCTATAATGGCCTATACAGGGAGGTTCTGCACAAAAGGGGTCCTTTTTGGGGTCATGTAGCAACTGCTCAGTAAAGAAGTTACCAATGGTGCCTAACCCGGACCCCAAACAATACTAAAACAATTGAAAGAATGACATGTTATTGTACTCTGCGACCAATCAGGAGAGACCTTCCGAGCAGCTCCTACACAGCTGCTTTTTTCTGGCTTTAGGTATATGTAAACCGGAAAGGATTTCACTAGCTGAAGAACAGCATGAAAGGTTCTAAATTAGTATGTAAAAGAGGTACCATTTGCAAATAAAACATATGCCAAAGGGGTACCGTTTCTGTCAAAAATGGTTCATAAAAGGATAAGGGGTTATTCTGCCCCCTACAACATTTTGCCGAGTACTCCCCCCTTCCCCCCCCCCCCCCCCCCCTCTGGTTATTCATATAATACCAATAAAGTTTCCATTAATTGAGCAATGCAAAACCAAATCTTTCTTCAAACTGTGAACACCTAAAATATTTCATGAATGTCTGTTGTGTTATAACAAATCACTACAAAGATCAGGTCAAGTGAGCAAGTAGCAAAATCGCAAACTAGTTAATTGGCTTTCCCCTTGCAACACAGTGACATTCCATTTCTGGTGCTTATAGGTTTAAAAAGGGCATGCCCAATCACAGCATAGTTAAATTTACATAATATCACTGACACCAAGCCCTTATGTCCCTGAGGGTTGGGGGGGGCATTGCAATTTATGGGCTATACAGGAATGTTTTGTTGTAAAGGGTTGAGTTTTTAAGCAGTGCAGTTGAGGATAAATGGTTTAGAAAGAAAATAAATTTTAGTCTGGAATAAAGACACTTTATGGGAAATTGATCAGTGGTATGAAGAGCTGGAAATTTTGTGTTGATACTTAGGGCCTGACTTTACCTGGTCTAGCAGAAAAGGCAACCCACCCGGGTGGATCTCCTCACCTACTTAGAAGCAGCCCAAGCTCACTACATGAACACAGACATGTCTCTTGGTTGCGAGCAGTGTCGTGTTACAAACGGTTATTTACAAAGGCTTGTATGGGACGTAAACGGTTTTTCTTAAAAGAGAGAAAAAATGTTATGTTTTTAAATAAAATCGACTTACCTTATTGCCTTGTTGTATTCTGTGTTGTTTGCCGGCAACTCAGGCTGTTTTGAAGCGTACAACAAGGCAATAAGGTAAGTCAATTTTATTTTAAAACAAAACATTTTTTCTCTCTTTTAAGATAAACTGTTTGCATCCCATACAAGCCTTTGTAAATAACCGTTTGTAACACAACACCGCTCGCAAGCAAGAGTCACGTCTGCATTCATGTAGTGAGCTTGGGCTGCCTGTGACCTACTATGTAAACATGATGAAATTAAAATGAGAGATTATAATGGACAGGTGGGTTACCTCACTTATCTGGGGTCTCACACCTCCATGTAAACACACCCTTAGTCTGTGATGGGGTAGGGCTATTTATTTCTACTCTAGAATAAGCAGCAAAATAATATGGCAGTTGAAGATGGTCTGTTGAAGGCCAAGGCAAGTGTTCCAGGGTCCCAGTAGCACACCTCCGCCAAAACATTTTAGCAGTACCCTCCCCACTCCAGGCTTACATGTATGTCCAGAAATGTATAGCACTATTCAATTTACATGTAATTAGGTTTTGCCATTATTAATTGTGGCATCCCTAGGAAGATCAGTGAACTATCTGTAACAGTCAACAATATTGTCATTCGCATAATAATATAGTGCAACAGCATTTTTTAAAAAATTTTCTTCCCATGGGGGTAGTACGAACCAAGTTAAAAAATTACAGAAATTCCAGGGGGTGAGGGATGTGACCAGCACACCCTGCGATGGAAATTCCAGGGGATTTAAGGGGGGGGGGGGCGCTTAAGCAAAGGTGTCCTCTGTATTAGTAAGGAAGGGTATGGATATTTTCTGGAACTACACAGTTATAAACAAAAGAGGTTTCACTGTAATATGGTAGAGAAAATGCCTTCAGCCAAAACAAAGCATTTGCAAAATGACTTGGGTGGGCAATGGAAAATGTCACACAAATCACTATACTTTGTCAACCCAAGCCAGATTCCGAGCATTGTATTTGTGCCTTGGTTCACGGTCTTTTTCTTCTCTTATACTTTACCTGGAATTTTTTGCTGCATTCAGCTCCATTCCATTAAGATTGGCCTTGATTCTCTTAATACTCAAAACCGGGTTTTGAAGCTCTATAAAGATCACTGCAAATGATCTTGTCCCCAAGTTGACTGTAGCTGCTGTACAAAGATATAGATTCTGTAAATTTGAAAATGCTGTTAAAATGCTTTCAGATGGCTGTAATCGTTTCTGTCCTAAACAAGTATTTTCGAAGAGTGACATCTCGGGGCACAATGCCTCAGATTTGCAGTGAAATGTCAAGAAATGCATCCTACAAAAGCTCACCGCTGTTTCAACAGGTCAAGGCTCGTACTGTCTTTGGTCAGTGGTTTCTCGATGCACCGAGGACATGCGTTGCCATTAATATTCCGTATTTCAAGCGTTTCCATTCTCGTCCCCAGAGCCAATCGTTTCTTGGTCATGTGGTCTTACGGGTTTTAGATTTTGCCCATTTTGGTCAGGAATCGCGTATGGTTTTCGAGGGAACTACGGGAGTTAGCGTGCGTCGCAAGCGTTTCCCTTTACTTCGCCATTTTTCGCGCGGTCTTTGACTCTTGTTCGTCGTTCTTTACTCCTAAACCGCACAGAAACGCTTTGCTATTTATCGTTTCAAATCCGAATGAGAAAGAAGAGTCTAAGAAAGAGAAATACACGAATTCTAAATGGATTGCAAGAATTTTTTTGTTTGCGCTCTGTCTGAAAAGAGGTCTTGTCTGAAAACAGGTGTGCAAAATAGCATTTTTTGGTCTGAAATAGGATTTGAAGAACCGGGCCCCCCACCAAGAATATCCCAGAAGTACCCCTCCCCAGGGGGGGAAACGAGGCTTAAGGTTCGCAAAAACATGGTTAAAACTTTCATTCCCGTTCAAAAAGTCAAATTTTTGTCTTAACATCGATCTTTTATGATAGAATAAGAGACAGCCGGAACAAACTGGAATGGTTAAAAGAAGACAACGCTGTCACGCCGGGTATGGTTGTACCCATGGAGACGAGTCGCTAAAGGAAGCAGAGAGTAGGCAATTATTGGTAAGTCCGTCGGATATATATTTTCCCTCCACCAAGTATAAAGAAAACTCGACCACGTATCAGTAGTTTGCTCCCTTCCTGAGGAGTTTTCTATAATAGGGAGGAGGCTCGCTCCGCCCGATGGGGTTACCTTTTTCAGGCTTTAGGTATAAAAAGGGGCATAAATTTTATTATTTGAAGTACAACTGTACACAAGGGAGGTTAGGAAAACTGCCATCTCAGAATGATATAGAAAGACCTAAAAGCGCCAACAGAAGAATTTTGGGGCTTTGAAAAAGTCGTGAAAATGTCGTGATTTCTACACTATGCACAAAAAAGGGACACCGTTTGTCAATTGAAGGTATAGGAAGGAGGACCTCGGAGCGAAGCCTCCCCGTTTAAAACTTTGTTGACTTCCTCCGCCCCGTATTTTGGGTGGGCGAAAGCTTGTTCATTCGTATCGTTACGATGAAGCCGCCATCTTTGATTTTATGACAGAGGAAGATTGGGGAGAGTAGAAATAGTAACCCTTAGGGTAGGTGTGATGGCGAAAGAAGGAAAGGGGGAGGGGGAGGGGGGAAAAAATTGGTTGGGAAGAGGGAGAGAGGAAGGAACGAGTTTGTCCTTCTCTCTCTTCCTCTTTCTTTCTTTCTTCCGCTTTTTCCTCTCCCGTCGTCTCCATTTATCAGTTCGCCTTTTATTTTGTCGACTTTGAATTATAAGTGATCAGCCGTCACTTAGTGCTTGATGGATAACCGTGAAATTCTCATCTTGTCTCTGCAGGCGCTGGCAAGAAAGGAGCCTGGGAAAATGCGTGACATGAACATAAATGAATTCAAAGAATATGACATGGAACTTGAGAAAGAATTAAGAAATTTCGACGACAGTAGGCCTTATATCTCCCACAGCCAAATGTAAATACTAATAATAAAAAAATTTTCTCTCTCCTTTGTAAGTCAGTGGAGAACAGATAGTTCTGACTTTTTAGCCTGTGAAAAGTTGATAACATATTAAACGCCAGCCTGAAAAAATAGCCGATAATTCGCAATGACAACACTGATTTTCCCATCAAATAACGTCTGAGATACGAGCGCAGAAATTAGTCCATGCTGATAACAAGTTTTCCGGTGGGCAGTGCTTCTGATTGGTTGAGGAAAGTGTCCCTCGCAGCACGACCAATCAAGCGATCTACTCGATCTGGGCAGTAACACGTCATCAGTATGGAATTTCTGCGCTCGTTTTTCAGATGTCATTTCGCGGGGAAACCAGTGGCGTTGTCGCAAAATGTGGTGTTTTCTCAGACTAATCAAACGAAACCTCTTACGAAACACTGGTACGATACATCAGGGGCGTAGCTAGGGGGGGTCCTGGGGTGCCCGTGACCCCCCCTTGGTAGGCCTTCTTTTGAGCAAACAACCTACAATATTCAGGCGGCGAAAACGCCATGACAATATCTTGGCCGTAAAAGCCATTGTTGAAAAGCCCACTTTTTTTAAAATTATTTTGTTTTTTTGTAAAGTATTTTCGTCAACGGCTCTTGTCTTTAGTTAAAAAGGGCCTTCATGCCGCGATAATACGACTGAGCCCGCTGATACACGATGGAAAGCAGCGGTATAAACCATATATAGTCGGCGATCCCCGGATGGTGATCTGGTGAGTAGCCTCTGTGACCCCCCACCCCTTTGAAAAATCCTGGCTACGCCCCTGTACATGTTAGTACTTTTAATGTTTCAGGACTTTAGAAGGTAAGAATTTGTTACTTTTCCTGAACGGCTTCAACTATTTCATAAACAAACTTAAGAGTTAAGAGTAAAAAATGTTCACGATAGCATGATTCATATAAGGCGTATTGACTCAAATTGAATTTGTCGAAATGTGTGCTGGGGAGTTGATCAGACTAGAGTCAGACATTTTAAATCATAAATGTCATATCGTCGATTTTCCTTCTAGGAACTTGCTTCGTCTTCTCTTGCAAGGGTCTTACAAGATCAGGATGTAAATTATTAATTCCAATCATGATGGTCCTAAATATGAAAAAAGGAATTAAATCGCTCAGCGCTCTAAACCTCATAGTGATCAGTTCTGTAATATTTTATCATGGAAAATACGATATAAATTTTATTAAAAAAAAAGAATAATTTTTCTGCATTTTATGTAGTATAATTAATAAAAGCTAGCTCTATTTCTAAAGGACTGATGATTGTTCTGATTTAAGTCTCTTTATTCCCCAAAACAGTTCCATGATCTGGTCGATATCCCTACCTCCACCACCTAAGGGGTTAATACCGCCTTAATAGCAACCTCGGCCTTATTAGCGCCCTACGAACATATCTGTATTGTTCTGGAATGATGGAGTTCCAATTTTTCACCTCCCAAGTATGTTATTGAGTTCCAGTTTTTGCTTCTAAGTCTGATATGAGGTAGCAAATTATACCTTTGTTTCATGGTCTGAGATAGTGTCGGTGGTTAAGAATTTAGAATTCTCATTATCAGGTGGCGTCCTATTATTCATTGTGGCGGTGAACCTTGCTTCGGCATTAGATTTTGTTTTCTCGCGCATAAATTAGCATCATCAATACTAGCTAACGGTTTTTAAGGAGCGAGTCAAGACTTGTCCAGGTAGTCTTTCGTATGGTCACCCCACCTATCATTTAAACGTGTCAAATAAAAATGAGAGATTATATGGACAGGTGGGTTACCCCACCTGAGCGGTTACTTCACCTACCTGGGGTCCCCCTCCTCCATGCTAACAGCAGGCCTGTACAGTACCGCAAATGATCCCCAAAATGGACCGCAAATGATCCTCGACCGCAAGTGATCCCCAAAAAAGGACTGATTATAATATAAAAAAGGAACCTTTTTCTCGCGCCTTCTAAATAAAAAGGGAAGGAGGACGCTACGTCTCAGGTCAATAATACAAGGTGGAAAAAAAAGTAGCATAAAGCTGAAAAGGATATGGTATCAACCGTATACTTCTTCTTTTGTCGATTGCTTCAATTTTCTGTTTCGTCGCTGAAAATTTAAGACAGGCTGGACGTTACGTAGAAAAAACTCTATTATTTTAACGCCCAAGCTCAACTTGTCTACTGAGGAATAGAAAGCCGGGTACCCTCTACATAACTAGAGTTTTATTGACTTTACTGATCTTTTTAGAAGTGTCGAATTAATTTTCAGAATATTTAGTTTTGATTTTTCTCTGAAGTGTTAATTTTACGTGATAAACAGCAAGACATTGGTTCGTAACTTAGGAGTGCCAGATACGAAACAAGACATGATTTAAAATAACCACACGTCAAAATGCCCACGAACTTATCAATGTCCACAGGTTTCGGTTTATTTTCGAAAGAGCAACTTGCTTACGTCACAGCTCATGAACATGATGCGAATAATTATATTGACGCTTATGTGTATGTCCATATGTTGTGTCTTTGCTGGAGACAGTGACCAGGAATCTAAACCTGGTAATGAGAAACTCAAAAGCGAGGTAAGCGGTAGTTATCGCGTGACAAAACATCGTAGGAACCGTCACATTCACGGACTAAAAGAAAGTCGCTTATAATTATTCGGATCCAGGAGGCACTTTAAAGAAAATTAAACAACCTAACACCTTATTTTGCCGCAATGAAGAGCATTCAAAAGAGGTCAAAGGAAATGCTCTTACATCAAAGGACAAATCATGCCGACCAGAAGCAACAATAACCGCAGAAAATGTGTGTCATAACTTCTCAGTATGAAATAAGCGGCAAAAATCACATTTGCTTAGTGAAAACGTTTTCCTTCAGAGGTATAATCTACCCGCCAGAAAAAAAATTTATTGGAACAAGCAGCATTTTGGCATGAGGTAAAAGTCGTGTGTGGCCTACTGACTTCGTTTTTACACTTGAATGATTTTTTCATTTAGTTTTTATTCATGTATTTATTTAAGAACTAAAATTTAGCGTTTGATCTTACTTTTTGAAATAATAATAAAATCGGCACGATAACCCCGCTAACTTGAGTCCAAGCCATTCCTATTTTTCTTTCGGGATCATTTGCGGTCGACTTTGGGGATCACTTGGGGTCGAGGATCATTTGCGGTCCATTTTGGGGATCATTTGCGGTACTGTACAGGCCCTTAAAGCGCGTTAGATCATCGGTCTGTTTTAAACTACTGTATTTGTGTGATTATCCTACGTTTTCAGCCACGGTGAAATATCTTTAAAGTTTTCTTAGCTTTGCTGCAATCTTTCGTGTTTTCTCTCCATGTAACTTAGTTATTTCAAATCGTTTGTTTTCGTTTCTTTCTAGTTGTAATAAATAGAGTTTGAAGTACCGGGCTTCAGCTCACAAAGAGGGACACCAACGAAACACTCCACTCAAAGCTTTGAAAGTATCAACCGGGAACGGAACCTGTGCCCCACTAACAGTATATGTAATGGCACCAAAGCAAACTGCATATAAAAAAAGCAGCAGAGTATTGAAATGAAAATATAACACAGCCTTTTTTTCGGAGGCTAAGATCCTACACTGGGTATATTAAAATTACTCCCAGTTACCTAAAATAATACTTCTGACGACAATTCATGCTTTATAGATTTTATTCACGTTCTAAAATTGATAATCGTAGGGAAAACAACCAAAAACCTACACAGCAAAAAGCGATGACCCTTAGCCTTACATCTGCAGCGTACTTAGGCGTTACTTGCAATCACGAGTATCATTATTTTCCCTTAAAAACCTAAATCGATTTGTCGTTCGAGTCGGTGTAAAACACTGTACCAGTGATACTTTTCTCAAATAAGAAGCTAGCCTGCATCTTGACTTCGATGTTTTAAGACCGACTGTCAATGCGCACCCTACGAACGAAAATCTGTCATTTTATTCAAACAGCGGATCCCATCCGGCCTTACTGAGAATTACCCTGATTCAAATCAAGTCCAAGGATATCAATTGGTTCTTAGGTGTTTTTAGCAACGCACTATAAAAAAACTTTTATCCCATCACCGAAGCAAAGCGAAACACTTATTCAAAAACAAAAAAAATGAAATCAAAGAGTTCACACTAAATCATCAGTTTGAAGAACTGGAAAGGCCCTTAACCGGCCACCACTCCTGCAATGCACCTTAAACAACCATCAGCCTTACTACGTAACCGACGGTCTTCTTGGAGGTTCGGCCTGTAACAGTCGCCAGCACTTCATTGCTGCTCCCTCGTGTAGCTGAGTATGGTGCTTTGAAGGTGACTGAAAAGAAACTTTTTCGGCCTTTGCGAACCGTGATGGAGGTGCGGCGAAGACGGGCAACATATTTCAGGCGATCTTTGACCTTGATATCAAACCGTTCGGTTTTTCCAGTGTTGTAGACCACAAACATGACAAAGCCTTTCCCTCCTCTTGGGACGGTGAACTCGTTCCTGGCATAGAGGACTCTGATAAGGGCGTGGCTGGGATGGACCAGGTTGCGCGAGTTGCGTTGAAAGCTGTAACCCTTCTTTGTTTTACCCCTCAATTTTAGCGAAAAGGGCGCAGAGGGAGGAGTAAAAGACGCTGAGAAATGAGCACCGCTTGTTCCACGGGGACTGATATTGGTTGTTCCGAGACGTCTTCCATCCTTGCTAATCAAGTCAAGTTTAAGGGTTTTGCTGTTGATCATTTTTGCGCCAGCTACAGTTATGATGACCAGGGCTTTCCTGCCTGTGGAGAACAACGACGAGTTTGGTACTGTTTGCTTTGGAAAATTTTCTTGTCAAGGTAAGTTTGCTTTAGTTGAATACTTATTATGTTGGTTACTAGAAATATTGTTTTCACGGAATGGGGTGCAAAGTTCAAATGACAATTTTGCAGATGCTTGTATCTGTCGACTGAGCAGAATTTGATCCCTACTTTCAAACCCACATCTTTCCTACCCTTATCTATCTGTGGTCTTTTTACACTTACAATAGTACTTACTTAATAGTTGAGACCCGCAATACAACCTGTTGATCTCCTCGATAAATACCAATTGCGTCATTACATAGCAGTTCTGGATACACATTTTAATAGATATATAATTACAGCTTATAACAGCAGGGATTTAATTATGTGTGTGTTTATTTTTTAGAAATTTAGGTCTGACTAGTGTTCTTTTCACGAATTGTTAATTATCTAGTCAAACTAAACTTACCAAGTAAAGGATGAGAAATAGGTATCGGCCTCTTGCTTCGTCCACGACTTGGAATCATGACAAAGAAGTGCTCGAAGTCAATATTGTTTTACTTGAACCTTTAACCTGGTACGAGTGTTTGCCGGCTCGTGAAACTGTCAGTTTCCAAGTTCCTGGCCGGGGGTGGTTGATTTCGTATATAGCCCCCCTGGACAAATATGTCTTCCCCGAGGTCACAGAATATCCCCTTGGATTTTTAAGAGTGATTGTTGGGTTCATTCTTTCAGTTGTCACTGAAATAATTATTTTCTCGGTGGAATCATCAATAGGTATAGGGTACGTGTATCTTGACAGACTCCTCTTCTTCTTTCCGCTTGTACTTCCAGTTTTCCCTTTTTGCAGACATGTTGCTCCTGCCAGTGCCCCAGCAGTTACGCCAGACAGCTTCCTCAGCGCGAGACCATTCGGAAGTTTGAACAGTTGACCACACGTTTCTTGTGCCATTTTTTCGAATGGCTCATAAGAAGAGCGGCCACACAGACCAGTGGTAAAAAAGTTTATAGTTATGCCATTTTCTTCAGCAAAGAGAAGTACTTCTTCAAGATTTTCTTTTGTATGGTCCTTAGCAGTGGCGTCTGTGAAGACGTACAGCGGTGAGCCATAATTAGGACTTTCAGCCATCGCGTCTAGAATTCCTTTGAATGTCAGCTCTGGGCAATCTCCACCTGCATGGGGGCGAAGCTTCTTTATGTCAGTGACAAACTGTTCTTTTTGGTCAGAGCTCCTGTATGTGACTGGTCCAGTTCCTGAAACAAAACGTTAAAACATTTTCTCTTTAGCAAAGTGAACACTGGTTAAATCATACGCCTTCTCGAAGAGTTACATTAGGAAAATCCCTTTGTATATATACTTAATGACAACCGCCTCTGAGTTGCCAGGCGACACTTCTTTCGTAAAACTTAAACGATACTTGTTTGCAACTCCAAAAGCAATCACCAAGACTTTTGCCTATATCTTGCGCATGTACATTTCTTCAATAATCAATCTCAAAGTATCAAAACGTAATCCATTTCAAGTTTTAATGCAAGAGAGATGTGCCTGGAATTACTTGGAGGGATGGATGGTATACTGCATATTACATTGTATCTACATCGTCTTGTTGAGCTCATCACAGGCTGTTTTTCAAGCGTTTAGTCTGAAAATATTTCAAGAGCCCCCTCTTCGAGCCCTTCTACCTATTCCTTTTACAGAGTATGAAGCCTATTTTGCATGCTTGATTTGTTTCGCCCAAGGGTGAACACCAATAGGCTTTTCAATTGAGACGTTCACTAACGCATTTAACGACGCTGCAAATCCTTATTCGCTTACCTGGATCATTAAAAGGCGATAAAATATAGTCAACAGTCTCTTCCCTTTTATGATGAACAATGGATTTTGCGATATCTTTAGCTGCTTGTATTTCATCCCACATACTTCCAGTGTCATCAATTGCAAACATAAGGGTCACATCGCCATTTACACTCATGAAGGTGTCAAACATAGAAGGACCAAGCTCCCTTTTGATGGAATCCATAAAATTTTTCACAGCACTGCTGGTAGCTCGCCTCTTTCTTCCGCTTTCTTTTGCCAGCTGCATCGCTGAATATATACCATGGCCAAGAGACTGACGGGCGAACAAATAGTTGCGTTTCTGCGTAGCTAGTTTGATGTTTGCCTTGATATTTTTTAGACGACTAGTACTGTAATGGTATCGAGATCCCGCAGCCTGAGCTTCGTATACGGCTCTTTCAATTTGATCCAGGGCCTCTAAGAACTTGTTAGACGGAGAAGTTCGTTTCTTGACGGGAGGTGTGCTTGCCGATTTCACACTGACTAATTGAAACAAGAAAAACTATCAGAAGACTAAAACGATAATTACTACATTTTGACTCAGCCCCGAATTTTTTGTGAACTTCACATGATGGAATAGTTCCCGTCGGAAAAATCTAGCACATGTACGCCAAGATAAGCAGTTTTCAACAAGAAAAAAACAACAACAACGCAAACGGCGGTAGAGTGGTTGCTGTACTGTGTGTTGCTGCGTAGGTTGAGAAATTGCTGTTGTTTGTGTTTTTACTGTACTTTGTATAGCTACTATTATAGTTTATGTAGCTACTGTAGTTTGTGTATAGATACTGTAGTTTGTGTAGTTAATGTAGTTTGTGTAGCTACTGTAGTTTGTGTAGTTACCGTGGTTTGGGTGTGATTACTGTAGTTTGTGTCTAGTTGCTGTTGTTTGTGTTTTTACTGTAGTTTGTGTAGCTACTGTAGTTTGTGTACTGAGTTACTGTGGTTTGGGCGGTGTGATTACTGTAGTTTGTGTAGTTGCTGTTGTTTTTGTTTTTACTGTAGTTTGTGTAGTTACTGTGGTTTGGGTGTGATTACTTACTGTAGTTTGTGTAGTTGCTGTTGTTTGTGTAGTTGATGTTGTTTGTGTTTCGACAGTAGTTTGTGTAGTTACTGTCAGTGGTTTGGGTGTGGTTGCTGTATAGTTTGCTGTAGTTGCTGTAGTTTGTGCAGTTGCCGTAGTTTTTTGTAGCCTGACTGTAGTTGATGTATTGTTTATAGTAACTGTTGCTGTTGATTTGTGTAGTTGTACTCAGTCGCTTGCATATGATATAGTTTTAGCCAGTCTATTAATTTTTGTAGAAGCAGTAGCTCAAGCATTTACATACTTGAGTTTGCTTTACGCGTACTTTTTGTCTTTGAAATTGTATTTTCTAGAAGCATTTAAAACTAGATCATATGCAAGCGACTGAGTACAACTACACAAATCAACAGCAACAGTTACTATAAACAATACATCAACTACAGTCAGGCTACAAAAAACTACGCAACTGCTTCAGAACTTTGATCATTTTTGCTATAATTTTTCGCTTGCGACTTCTCGTATTTCTTAGATGAGTATTACTGAGAGAGGCTCTTGCTAGTACACTAAATCGTGGAAAAACCAGTCAAAACTCTAGCATTGCATGTTTCAATGACGGATCTCAGTTTTCAAAAACATGCATGTCTGAGTATTCGGTCGCACTTCTATATTTCTCGAGGCTAAGAGGAAGATCATTTCGTGTGGCTACTTTTAAGAAGTTAGGTCCTTTGCCAGTAATACATTAGAGAGTTTGTCTCCGAATCCATGGTTTATTTTTTTTGTATACTGTATATACTGAAAGTTTGTTTAATTGCATTGCGTTGGTTGCGCAATTTCGTCCTGTCAGAGTGGTATATCCTGCAGTGGCTTAAACGGATACAAACAATCTTGTAATAAGTCTGTGTTCTTCTCGATAGAAGTTGTTGGAATCAGGTGTTTAGCTTTTCAGATTACGCACTGACTATCCCTAGGATTTATAGCATAGGTAATTGTTGGTCAGGATATCTGAACGATGAACTAAGGATCACACCGCTTCTTAATTACCATCAGTAGTGTGGACAGTGTAGTCATCTTGATTATGTCAGTGGTATTAATTTCAGTCACTCTCTATCGCCAATTTAGTGGTACGTTACGTTAGTTAACTTGTGCTAAGTTTGAACCAGCTTACCTACATACGAGTCAACAGATGAAAGTACGTGTGTACCTGCCACGTCTGTCCATTTGGCTGGGGCTTTTTTCGAACCTACATGAACCAGCGAACAAAACATGATTTACTTGACATGTTAACCACCGTTAATGAACGTTGAGATTTACCCAGTTTGGCAAATATACCACTGACGCCTGAGAAACTGAGAGAACTGCTCAGAGATATAATTGATTCAGACTAAATTTTTTTTTTTTCATTTTCTATGGATAAGTTCGTGATTATGATATACATGTACATTCTTTTGCGTTCAAGTTTACAGTTACCATAAAGTGATACCGCCCGCCTGTGACGACGACTGCCTATTAAAAATGAAAGAGAAAGTAAGTGACGAAATGATTTTTTCTTACTTGACATTGAAAATTAAACCCTAAAAGCAAAGATTCCAACACTAAGGAACTGAATCCACGGAAGTTACTATAATAGGATTTCTTGTAGTCGGGAACGGTGTTAATGCGATGTGAATTTATTACCGATCATTGCAGAGCCGAGCAGGCTCTACCACATAATGCAGTTGGATGACGTAGACAGACGAAGTTATCAAGCGCATGTGGCATGTTTTAAGCTTCTGAAAACCCCGTAAATACGGACAGTCAACGAACATGCAACGGAACTGCGAATCAGCAAGTGATTTACGGAGTCAAACTAAACTAACAGATAACCTACTTCCCGATCCTCCCACAGACGGTGGCTTCGGCGGTAAAGAGCTCCCAGACGAATAGGACATTAATGCTTTCCTTGTGTCATCTAAAAGCGACGTGTACAAATTGTGTGTGAGTACGAGGTTGGTCAAAATAGCGAATAAGGCAATACAAAAGATCGCCTTCAAGTTAACGCAGTGGCACGCAGACGTATACCCCATCGCTTCCCCAGGTGTTTAAGGAAATAAGTGAGCTCGCAAACTCTTTAAATCACCACAAGGGAAATAGTAAGTTGTAACTCAGCGAGAAAACTAAACATGTTTAAATTTGACCATTTGGCATAAATTTACTACGCCGGTTAAAAATATACTGAAAATCTTCTATTTGATCTTTAAATCAGTTTTCAAAATAGATGTAGTTAAGAAACCTGAATCACTCGAAGGCGAAATTTGTTGACCTTATGGAGATCTTGGGGACATTGGATATACTTAATACCAACAAATCGCTTTTCAGCTGAAATAGTTATACTAATAACTGCGGAAATGAAAAATCTCCATGATTTTGTTCCGGGTTGTTTTAGCAAAGATCAATATTTGCTGACTAAATGGTGCCAAAACGCATCAGAGAAGGCAGTTCAAATTGTTTAACAACTACAATTAGCAGTTGACTTAAACCACAAACACTTAAAGGCTCAAACTAAACGTGGGATTTATTTTGTTGATGAAAAACTTAGAGAGTAACAACAGTCGACCTTTTTTTTCCTTCTGAGTCATCGCATATTCCAAAAGTCGCCAATGTACTTTGGACGGTTGACAAGCTGTCGATCAGGCAGCCAAAGTGCCTTATCGGTTATTTAATTTGATCAGCACTATCGTTCAAAGATGCACTACTTAAACGTGACTGTTCTTTCCTTCCCGCCGTGACTGTTACTGAACACTGACAAAGAAATAAACTTGACATTAATGTAATAATGATTGTCATGTTGTATTCGTCTAATCATCATCAACATAAATCAGTAGCACTGCTGAATATTACCATATTAATCCATATTATGAAAGATTCGGCAAATCGGCGACTCATCAGTGGAGTTCCTTGAAAGACACTTTAGTTGGAACAATCACACTGCTGGTCATCAAATGAAGCCTTATCTTATTATATTCTCTATCACAAACAAAGGAAAACAAAGACAAATAAAGAAAACTGTAATTCATTGATTTATAACCATCTCAACGTTCCTACATGCACAGGTCTACTAGGGAGACGAAATTTCACAACATGGTTGGGAATGACGAAGGTGTAGGCATCTTTAGGGTAAGGAAAACGAAACAAAATGAATACTTTTGTATTTAGAAGTATAACTTTGCAAATAGTGTTTTTCTTTCCTCAAAAGTTACGTCAAGCATGCCAAACTCATATATTCCTGACTGAGCATCATCCCACAGAAGGAGTATAATCTGATTTAACTATAAGGCAGACTGACATGATAATTACACCGATACCCACTTTGTTCATGCGGTAAACTTTTCCACGGTCAAGCAGTTACAAACAAGAGATTATTTCAGCCGAAAGTTTACAAAGCTTATTCGTTCACAGTTAAATTGACCAGTTCCATTCAATCTGTTTATTCTTTCAGCTATATTTCGGTGCTTTAACTCGGTTTTGAAAATATTAATAAACAATTAATAATTTCTTTTAACAGTATGCCTACTCAAATCAACTTCTTTCTGCTCCTGTTACTAGACTGTTTTCTCAATCGATTTCAATTAAGACTTCTTGACCTTTGATTTTAAAAAATGTATCATACTGAAAGAATAAAATGAGATGAACGCATTTAGCTCAGAACAATAATTTCCTCGGGGTCTTCTCTGTCCTCCAAAGTCAAAAGCCTAGTTCTCTGTCTTTCCTCCCTTGGTTGTCTTTTTCCAGACGAAGCTATACTCGAGGCATCATCTCCCAAACGACTTGATTGCGTAGACATTATTACACTTGCAGATTCTAAGTCTTCAGTGTTAGCCGGAGTGTGGCCATTAGCTGTGTTAGTCTTTTCATCGCGTTTCCAACAACCATAGCGAACTCTGGCGAAGTTTGCGACGATTGTCAGTAAGTTCTTAAATGCAAACACTGATGCACCTGCTTTGTATTTGTAGTGAACGACCAGGCGAATTACTAAAAAAGGAAAATTTACGAGAACTGCTTGGACAATAATGTAAATCGTATATATTATTTCCTGCGTTTCATTCGTCTCGTCGGTGTTGTTCAAAGCTTCTCTGACAGGCCCTGAGAAATTAAAGGTCAAAATTGTAAGGCTGACGATCACAAACGCGCAAATGCAGTAGTCTATATCACGCGGTAAAATTGCGTTCTTTCGGGGATCAATGATTGCATCCAGAATATCGACAATGTCCAAAATATCCAAAAGAATGGACCAGTTCAGGTTCATATGCAATGCTATTTCAAACTCTTCAGCATCTAACAGCATGTACACTATTGCTGTGAGCGACAAAGGATATTTCAGAAATCCGTGGTCGAGACCTGAAGATGCTACGTCGATTTTAGACATCAGAGTACCAAGAATCCACCCCGAATGTATGCAAAGAGACAGGATATACAGGAACCAAACACCTGAAGCAACTTCGCCCTGTGTAGAATGCATTTGTCCTTTTACCCATAGCAATACCGCAGGTGTGTAAGCAAGCGTGAAGGCCTGAAACGAGGACTTGTTAGCGTATACTACCAAATACTGGTTCAACAGCACGGCCTGAGTGAGTATAACGCAAATGAAAGTGGATCGTCCAATCCACTGAAAGAGTACTGTCCGGCTGACATTAAAATTAAGATTATGTTTACACATTGTGCTATTTGTATAGAACAGACTGAACTGTTTAAAAAGATAAACAACAGATTGCATGGACCCAGGATCCTCTGCTCGCAACCTCGCACACTTGGACTTAGTTCAACAGCTGAAGAGGGGGTTATCTCTGCCTGAGGGCGCAGGGCTAGATTTTATTGTGGTAACAGTGAAAACAAAAAATGAAAGTTACGGCTTACTAAAGTTAATTCAAACCAAATTCCTTGTTATAAACTCATCCTCGGTTCCTGCGGGTAAAATTGCATACGGTGCTGTAGTTCGGTTTTAATAATTATAGCTTTGATATAAAATGCTTGAATTGCCAATCTGATAAAATGTATATATTCAGTAAATCTAAGGTCACATCACAAAACTATGCGACAAACGCGCCGAGAAAAAAAAATGAAGTCTTTCCCTTGACGAAAGAAGAAGAAGAAGGACAGAAAGTCGTCAGGTAAGCAATGAATTTAGCTAACTAGTCCTGGGGACCGATAGATGTAATCGTGGACTTGCAAAATTTTTAACTTTGGAAGCGTCAGACCAATACCCGTCATATTTCTCAACGTTTTCATAAACAGACATCTCTAGCAGATGCAAAATTCAATGTTCCTTGAGGTCAGATTGTCATCAGCGTAAGTGATAAAAGGATGGACCACAGACGAAGCTAATGTTCCGGAGGTGCTTTCTAAGATGCTTACAGATAAGACCTTCTGGCACTGCATTCCCAATTTATTATTCACTTTACTCTAGCAAGAGTCAGTTTCTGCCTTTCCTCAGTCATTTTCTCCAATAATTTCTAAGTGAAAGCAAACAACTACACACTACGTCATGTATACCGGTACTGGCCGTAGACGGGCAATGATTTCCTTTCGAGGGTGGAAGCGGAATCACGAATCATGAATCATACTTACAAAACATGTAAGAAACTTGAATCTTTGTTTTAAAAACTTGAGAATCATGAATCTTTGTTTTAAAAACTTGGGAATCATGAATCTTTGCACTTCGGCTCGGGAATCATGAATAATGAGACTCAGAGAAAAGCTCAACAAAATACACGTATAAATTAGTTGTGTTCGATCCAGGGAATGCGAGATATGGCGTTTCCGAGAGTCCAGTTTTCCAAAATTTTCCCGGGGGAGCATGCCCCCTGACCCCCCTATATAATTCGTGGAATCGGGGCTGATAGTCTGTTTGTTTCTCCAGTAACCTGCTGCTTAACTTTCAGTTACAAAAACAACCTCCATACTTTCGGCAAACAAATGATGATACTGAGTCTGGATGAAGTAGAAGTTTGAACGCCGAAGAAACTATACAAAACGAGACTAAGTTAACACTGAGAAATCATTAAGTCAATAAGTGACGTGACCAATAGTCTTCTTGAATAATGAATCTGGAAGAAAATTCTTGTAGGAATCATGAATCATCGAGGCCAAAACGGCAGGAATCATGAAGATCAAGATTCAAATGATTCCGCTTCTACCCCCGATCCTTTGTACAGTGCATGAATTTACTATGTACAAACTGGCGGGTATGCGGGTATGTGACGGTTTCTTACAGCAATTACTACGTAATATAAAACTTTTCGTCTTTTTTACGCTAGTGCAGAGAAACATAAAAATTACATTTACTAAAAAATGTTCCCGAAATTACGATGTACTTAATAGTTAGGTTTTTATATTTGTATATGCATAATGTACATTTTATCTTGGGAATATTTTGTATTTTTGGTTTGTCGAGCGTTTTTAACATGAGCCTCTGGCTCCGAAGATTGTGCAAACACTTCCCACGTCTTCGACATTGAATAAATTATTCTTACTATTATATTCTATTCTAAATGCAATGAACCTGTTTTAAAGGGAAATGAGCCGGCCGTCACCATAAATGAAGTTATTTCTGGGCACTGAAAAGAGACACAAAAGGCGTTGAGCCGGACTTGAATTCGAAGTGGCTGTCAAGACATCCGCAGTCCTGTTCAATTTGATTAATATTTTTTCCTAAGACTCACTCCTGTTGCTATGGAACCAAACGTTAGGGATGAAATTACCTCCATAAACCGGGCTCCCGCGACAAACAGCTGTGTCTCCCGAGCGTTATACTTAAAGTTACAAAAAAAAAGATCTTCGGTTGAACTTGCAGTATTCAAAAGCAAAATGTAAATACTGTAATTTAATCTTCTTCAATTTTGAACATTCGGGCCTTCTTTTGCATAGTGCTGCATGTATATTATAGTGATCTTAAAGGATTTTTAAAACAATCCCTCCTCCCTTGTATGTTTTAAGCGATTATACTTTGTCCTTTGCTCTATTGGAAGCAACTTCAGTTCCCAGCAGTTGAATTTTTCTAAATCTCGAGACAAAGCTCTAATCTTGATGGACTGGTCTGCTCGTAAACGCAGCAATATATGTTTGATGGCACTGCTGTCAGGCTATTAGGAAGGCCATTTTCAAAACTGTCATCCTCACATGGCTGCAAAGCTCATTTAGCACATTATTTACCCTAATCTCAGGACACAGGCTTAGCCTAATGGATATTGACGTCACAAACGACCATAAAAGCAAACAACATAATACAGTTAAGACATTAATAAAAATGAAAAAGGAAATTAAATTTGATACAAAATCTGCAGCTTCTCGTTTATTGTGGTAAATTTAAAAAAATACCACACACTTTTTGGCAGTTTCAAAATTAAACGATGGAGGGTAAAGATGTATTCATTTCTTTAATTAGAACTGTTTTCTGGGCATACATTTGTCAGTTGATATCCGCTTTTATAGCCCCGAAATTTAACCCGCGGGCTTGTTCAGTACTGAGAAGAGGCGCCATCTGCGGGACAGATATTGCTTGACATCTTAGAACAAAGAATTATTTTAAAATCATATATTTCCTTGGGTTAGTCTCCAAACAGAATATGCGTCGTAATAGGGAGGCCTAGACTTTTATTCGATGTAAGGACTCCTTTGAGATAATTAAAAGGTATATCAGCTAGTATTTCCTCAGTTGCATTGATATGTAGCTTAATTTATGATAGAGAATTTATCCTTTTATTGCACTGTTTAAATTGTTAGGCTACATTTAGTTTATGGTAATTGTGGAACAGGTTGAATAAACAAACGTCGTCCAATACAAATTTGCTTTTTTAAAGAAAAAGGTAAAACGAAGTTGGGCTTTAAAGAAAAGTTATTCCGACTAAAAGAGCACAGGAAAATGAGAAACTTTACTGGCGGTAAAATCTTAACTTTTGAAAAGAATGTTTGTGTTTCGCCTTCCGGTGAAGAACCTGCAATGAGATTCCTTATTGCACTAAACATATTTTTTTCTTTCACCGCATTATTAGGAAATTCTATTATCCTTGTTGCCCTTAAGGAGTCATCTCTCCATCCTGCATCCAGACTTTTATTCATCTGCCTGGCGAGCACCGACCTGTTGGTTGGAGTTCTTCTAGAACCCTTTAACGTGGTCCATTTGTTTTTGTCCATGCAAGGAGATCAATATCTCTGCAGTCGAATGTTAATCACAAATTATATCATCGGTGTAATTCTTTTTGGTGTTTCTATCTCAACATTAACAGCCATAAGCGTGGACCGACTTCTGGCCTTGCTGTTGAGGCTTAGGTACAGACAAGTTGTAACTTTGAAGCGAATTTGTGCGGTAATAGCATTTGTATGGCTCCTGAACGTCTTCTTTGCAACCATGTACTTCTGGGTTCATTTTATTTTCCTGTGGTATGGATATATACTAATAACAGTTTGTTTTATAACCTCAGCTTCCTCATACACAAAAATCTACTTCACTCTTCGCCTTCTTCAAAGACAACAAGAACAGTTTTCCCACGAACAACCGCTGAGAAGAACTGGAATTCCACTGAATATAACACGATTCAGAAAAACAGTATCTACAGCTCTCTGGGTGCAGTTAACATTAGTAGCCTGTTATCTTCCGTATGGTATAGTAACAGCCTTAATGACTAGCCATGGTTTATCTCAATCTATTATTCTTGCTGGCAGGTTTGCCTCAACTCTTGTCTACTTAAACTCGACCCTGAATCCTTTGTTGTATTGCTGGAAGATAAGAGGCGTAAGACGGACAGTAGAGGCAAAGCTACAACAACTGATGTGTTGTGGTCAGTCTAGGGTTCAGGTTTTCTTAAGCAGTACAGGGACAAATGACTGAACAGATAAGGTTGACCTTTAGCTCCTTACGTCTACTTCGATCCGCACAGTAAATACAAAACGTTTCACAGAATTTCAGACTTGGATTTGTCTCTGCCAAGCTGTAAAGTGCACCATCTAACCGTGGGCTGAGTCCAATTTTTTGGCCTTGCACAATGGATAATGCAGAAAGAAAACAATAAAAATGCGTTATTAGTACCAAGGAAAAGATTCCTATTCTTTTTTCAAGGCATGACTGTGATCACCATCACAACATCACGAGTATATCACCCTCTCGTGTGTATAATTTATTATTTCTTCAGCTAAAGATGTGGATATGGATTCGCGTGTACGTCCAATGGAAGGAACGAGAAACAACCCAGTGCTCAACCGTTAGGCCTCAGTGTCTTTTAAAATTTTCATTTCCCGCGGAAATTGCTGTGCTCACGAACATAAGCACAACCTAATATAAAACACACCATATAATTATAAGCTGTTATCTCCACAATAATTTTTTTAGTATCGCCCCTATTTTATTCACTTTTCCCAAAAAATAGAAATCTAAGACTAAGGCGGACCTATGATCACGTGGCAGCCATTTGGAGTAATTTGAGAAACTTCAGAGCATTAATTTTTTAAGGTCCTTTAATTTGTCGCAATTTCAATGTCAATCTTAAATTACAGAGAAAGAAGATGGAGACAGGTCGGGGATTCTTAGCTTGCCGATTTTGTCCGTCTTGTTAAACTAGAAGACAGCTAATTTCAGCTGGTTTTATTTAGGCTTTATGTCGGGTTTTCGAAGCTTTTTATAGTCATATAACTTGCAGCCGGGAGAAAAATAATTTCTTATTTCTAGCGATGCCAGGGAAAAGGCTATTTGAAAAGAAATTCTCCACCGGTCTTACAAGTTGGAGGCCTTGCCTGATCCCAACTAGTAACTGATTTTTAAAACTTGAATATGACTGCTTTAATTCTGTGTTTGAGCACCTGGGATTTCCTGGTGGACGAAAGACAAAACGGAATGACGTCAAACAAAATTATTATAGCAATATAAGGTCCGTGGATTGATTTGCTAAAATTTAATGATCCAAATTTTCTTCTATTTCAACATGGCAATTAGGCTAGACCACTGCTTTTAGGGGGTTACTTTGTAATGTCTAAAATATGGTTATAATCGTACTTACGTGTCATTTGTTTGCAAATATTTTGTTAAAGGTGAATATTTTGAAATATATGCCTCAGGATTTAGCTAAAAGTCGACTCTCTAAGGATAAATTGTCCTGACAAGTTTATAAATTCAACTTTACTCAATAGAAGCGCCAGGAAGAAAAAAATTTTTTTTTTGAATAACTGACGATTTTTGATCGAGCTGTCAATGGGTGATATTTTGTTGATGCTATCAGGATATTGATAAATATATTCAGGTTGACTAGAAGTTTTTATTGTTATGAAAATACTTTCTCAACAAACAATATAATATCTTGGGTGTAACCATAGTACAATAGAGAGCGTTCAACCTTACAAATGGTGTAATTTTGTTCCTGTTCATTTGAAGAGCTTCCGACGAGCGAACTAGAGATATTGCTTTGTTAGAAGTACGAAGTAATGGTACATTCTACGCACGAAGCCTACAGTTGAAACAGCTTTGAGTTTATGAATATTATTAGGTTTGATTGCTGTACTTGAGACAGGTGCCAGGTACAAGTCATCTCGTAACCTCAATATTAAAAAATAACCTCGACACAGTTTGTTCAGAGTCGCAAACGATAAAATGGCGAGCTTAAATAGAGATGAATTTCGACCCACAGCAATCATAAACAAACCAAGTTCAAATGCATCAGGATTTCTTATGTTCCACGCTGGCTTGAATGTTTTTCTCTCCATTGCCGCGGCGCTTGGTAATCTTCAGATCCTTCTTGCGCTTCCAAGGGTTTCCTCAGTTCACCCACCAACAAAGCTGCTATTTCGATGCCTGGCGATTACTGATCTACTCGTAGGTCTCATATTAAACCCACTGCACACAATTCCTAATGTGGCATACTTAACCGAAGTCAACCGGAAACTTGTGCTGTATGCTCGAACGATCGCATTTGTTTTCAGCTTTGTCTTGTGTGGAGTATCGATTTCTGTATCCACCACCATAAGCGTGGAGAGACTTCTCGCTCTATTGCTAGGATTCCGGTATAGACACTTGGTAACATTATGGAGAGTACGCGCGCTTATAGTTGCCTTTTTCAGCCTTGGTGTTTCTGTAGGGCTGTGTTTCCTTTACTGGGACAGACGCATTACCCTAATTATATCCTTGGGTTTAGCGCTAATCTCTGTAATCATATCCATACTCTCCTATTCAAAGATCTTCTTTGGACAACGACAGTATAGAGTCAGACTTCAAGACCCTATTCACGCAGAACAACTAAGAGAAAGAAGGGCCCCACTGAACATAGCGCTTTCCAAAAGGCAGTCTCTAGTATAATTTGGGTCAATTAGCGTTAGTTGCTTGCTATGTTTCGTTTGTTATTTGTGTTGTAACAATACGGATAAAAGGATGGTCCGGAATGTACGCGCATATGGTTTGGCTGTTTTCGGGACGCTTGTCTACTTAGGGGGTGTTTACATGACACCGGGGCGACTTTCGCCCCGGAGCGAGTTCACTCCGGTTACCTCTCATGGCTCTATATTTGTTTACATGATACCACCATAAATTTCATGCTGGCGCGAGTCACCCCGGCGCGAGTTCACCCCGGTTCTTGTACCGGGGCGAGAATTTCAGTCCGGTACGAAATCTCGCAACGGTATCATGTAAACACGAAATGACCACCCGTTTCGGTGTGAAATCGGTCTGCCGTTAGACTGGAACGGGTAGCGCATGCCTAATGTTCGCGATTTTGAATCATAAGTGCATTTTATCAACATGAAGTGTAGTCATCATGTAAACGCGATACGAAATCAAAAAGTCATGTCGGTATGAAACTCGCGCCGGTGCGAGTTTTCTCATGTAAACACCCCCTAAGACAAGCGGTGAAAACAACAATAAGACATTTTTGTTGACACTGATCAATCCAAAAAATACTTAATTACAGCCAGTCATCAGAGCAGCCAAGAGGTTGTGTACTTAAATAAACTGTTCAGAAAATTCAAAACGGTAAAAACTCTATAATTAAGTCAACAAATGTTGTAATATACTAGATTTAATTGAATTTCATTTCATTAAATATAATTACTGGGGAAATACAGAGTAAATTTTTGCTCGAAAATTTGTGTTCAAATCTGTAATAAAAAAAAAATAACAAAGCAAAATGATTTTATTGCAATTGAAAACAAACTAAAGTCTTTTAATTAATCTGCTTGTATACTACTGACACGCCACTAGAACATAATTAGAATAAAAATGATTATATGTATACATTATTCAGTTTTGTTGAAGGAAAATAAGCATTCAGCTGCTGTTGTTCATAAATACTGATCATCACTTAATTTGCGGTGATCAAAATCGGCGAAAGCCCAAAAATGCTCCTGTCTATTTGTAAGGTTGTCAATGATCAGTTAAATCTTCTTTTTTCCAATTTCTTCTGTGATAGACTGTCAAAGGAAAAGTGACTTTTAATTTTTCCTTCAACCAAAGATTAAACAGAAATCTCACCTGTTTTATATTCGAGGCCCCGTCTATGTTCATCCGGACTAATTTGAAAAAGGAGACATTTAGACTGAACGCCGCTTCTCAAACTCAGTAAGTCATAAAGAAAATACAAAAGAAATTAATGTTTGATGAGTTTGGTCTCAGATAAAAATCTACTCATTTTTGCTGCTTGATAAGTCATCAGCCTCGTTCCCAGTCGTCCTCGGCGATTTGGGATGTGACGTCACTTGTCGAACACGAGTTGAGACAAGTCACGTGATGTAATTGCACAGTATACAACCAATCATAAACACTCGCCGGGTTTGGAAAGATTACACGCCCCAGACTACAGGGAAGGTAGCTTAAATATGCAAGTGATGATTTGTATCTCTTTTAAAAATGCATGTCAAGATCTGGTGACAATGGCTTTCACCAAGAGAGAACTGATATTGCATTTACTACATGCCTGACGTCTCTGCGTTTCTAATGATAAAAAAAAAAAAACAGATTCAGTTCAAAAAGACAAGTGTCGCAACAAATGTCCTAATTATTCCTTCGTTGGTCGTTAGTTCCATTCCAGCCATGGATCTCAGTAACTACGATAACGCAGAAACCGAAGGAGGTGTAGCAGAAAACTAATGCCAGCTGTATCTAAGCTATACTAGCGGAAACTGTTTTTTGTAACGTAACGTGCTATGTTTAGCGGAATACCTCCTCCACTGCGGTTCAAGTGCGCTGGGACTTAATCTTGTGTTTGTACGTGATGTACCGTGATCTGCCGTAAATTAGTATATTATAGGAAGCGAATGACAGAGTAACAGCTAGAAACAGGGTTATCAACAATAAGGTAATAATCAAGGAGAAAAGCTCCAGCCTATATACAGAACTACAATACCAACAATAAAGAAAACAAGTAAAGTTATGCGAATTCACCTTAAAAGTACAAATTAATTAGAACGATTAAGATTCATGTTTACCACAAACGGCAAACGTCAGACTAAACAGTCCCGAACTGGTATAAAACTACTCAAACACAAGCTGAGCACAGTTGGACGACTTTGCGCATGAGCAGACCATTATTTGTAGGCAGTCATTTGCAGGTCAAGTTGCAGGCTCTCGGCCAATATAAAGAAAGAATGATAATTGATTTTCGTGTGGGACTTAATATTTCTCTTTCCATCATAGCAGTTCTTGGTAATTCATTGATCTTCGTTTCATTGCAGAGGGTTTGCTCTTTTCGTCCACCGACAAAACTGTTATTATTTTATTTTTATTAGTGATCTTATCGATGGCTCTATTTTACACCCACTCCATGTTTTTGGATTATAAACTTGGCAAATATGGGCACGGCGTGGACGATATTTCATTTATCTTTGGCTTTGTTTTATGTGGCATGTCCATTTTTGTAACCATCAGAAGTCTCGATGGGCTTTATGCTCTACTTTTGAGGTTGAGATACATGTATATAGACATTAGAAAGATTAACATTCACGTTTACGCCAAACACAACTAATTACTCATATTTGCTGTGTAGTTTTCTTTATTTGATCAGACATTTTGTTAAGCAAAATTAAAGTAGGTTTCTAATTATTGGTGCTTTGAATAAAATTCTAGTGTGACAATTGAAACAAGAGTTATTAATAAGCTGCAGTATACCATCTTTAATTAACTTTATGCATGCGCGCAGTTAAAGTTCTTACTTTTCAAAATTTTTGTCCCGATAGAATCCTTATAGATATGACCAAAGATCTTTTGGTGTAACTATTAAAATGATTTCTCCTTATACAGTGCTTTCAAATGGTACTATTTTGAGTTAATTGAAAGGGAGTCCTTACTTTGCAGTTTGTCGATCACCCTATCGCCCCAAGGAAGAGAACCCAAACCAGCCTTAGGGTGCGTTCGATTGGGAAATCCGGATTTAGATTTTCAAAATCTAAATCTGGATTTCTCAATCGAACGCGAAATCCGCCCTCAGGGTGGATTTCAATTAAGAAATCCAAATCCGGATTTTTTGGATTTCCCTTTTTGTCGTTCGATTGGGAAATCCGAAAAAGGATTTGCAAAACTGTTCTCGTGAACAGCGGTCTTCTTTTCACTAATTATGCGTGTGCATGCAAGACCGCTGTTCCTAAGGAGAGCTTTGCAAATCCTTTTTCGGATTTCCCAATCGAACGACAAAAAGGGAAATCTAAAAAATCAGGATTTGGATTTCTTAATTGAAATCCACCCTGAGGACGGATTTCTCGGAGGTGAAATCCGTTTTCGGATTTCGCGTTCGATTGGCAAATCCAGATTTAGATTTTGAAAATCTAAATCCGGATTTCCCAATCGAACGCACCCTAAGATTCTGGATTCCACGTCGTGGATTCTGGACTCACTGGATTCCGGATTCTTTGTCATTTGAACTTGGTTTCTGGATCCTAAATTCCATGAGCTGTATCCCGAATTCCAAAGCCCAGGGTTTCGGATTCCACAAGCAAAACTTTCACCGGATTCCCTTGTATTGGGAGGATTGTTGCATGCAAGCAGGATAACTTGGCGCAAATTGGACGGGGAAGCCTCCAGCAAGAGGCGCCCCGCGTGAAGCTTGCGAGAGGAACTGAAGAATGGGGCGGGGAAATCTCAAGCATGTTAAGGCATGGCTTGAGGTAATTTGCATAAAATCTAATAATGATCATAACTTTGTGAAAATTTATCAGAACCTTCCAAAATTCGGCAGCCTCGGAAAAATTGGTAACCTTAATTTTTCTGTAGCGTAAGAAATCAGATATCTGTGTCACGTGACCATTTATGGTCGAGTCCAGGAAAGAAAAGAAAACTAAAAATGGGGTGGCGAGATTCCCCACAGTACATATTAAATACAGTATTTATGTTATTGTATCATCATTTCTCACTTGAATCTGGCCGGAATGGTTGACTCACGTTTTTATTTAATTAGTAATTAAGCAAAATAGGTCACGTGACATTTTTCACCTGTTAATATCTTTTTAAGAAATTAAAAATTCTCTCCGTTCTGGCCAAGGAAAAAATTCGTACGGTAAGACAAACATTTACACATGGTTCAAACTTAGTTATAATCAACCATTCCTACCCCATTTTGAATTTCTTTTTGAATATCATTATGACGTCACGTTCCACGTGACTACATCACTTCAACCCCAATTAATTCAGCGCCTCGAAAGAAAGTTTCTCCAAAGTTTTTTGTAACTCTTAGAATTAAAATGCATGACCGTAGAATAAAAACAGCTTTTATCTTCGCGGGGGATCGAGACCAAAAATTGAGCCATGCTTTAACATGCTAAGGTTAAAAGCGAATCCTATTCAATAATCATATAGTGCAACACCTTCGCATAGTACTATTTATTGAAGCATTTCTATGTATAAAAAAAGAATGATAAACCGCCTTTTTTTTTACTTTTATGGGATTCATGAGGGTGAAAAAGTTAACTTGATTTACAACGAATGTATCTTCTGATGGCGGCGTTCGCTGCTTGTCTCACTTCTCTTAACTTCCAGCAATAAAGAAATGGGTTCAGGGATGAATTAAGGTATACCAAAGTCCCAGAAAACGTCCAAAACATTTCGGAAGAAAATCCAGTCAAATTATTCAGCTTTATAACCACAACACCTACAATAAACGGAGTGTAGCAAGCAATTAATGCCAGTTGTACCCAAGCAATGCTAGAGACTGTCTTTTTGTATCTCGCTATGTTTAGTGGATTCCCCCCTCCGTTAGCTTGTACTTGGTAAATGCGACTCTGCATATTACTTTGGTGCTTTCTTAGTTTACGAAAGATTGTAACGTAAGAAAAAGTTGAGATAATTATGGAAAATGCTACACAAATTAGAGTTATAATCAAGGCGTATATTTTATCCACGAAAACGTACACCAACCCTATTGAAACTACAAGGAGAAAAAAACATAATATGGCTGCACGAATTCGACATAATGTCAGAACTTTTTTGTATCTCAGCCGGAGCGTTAGAGCGAGAAGTCTGTCCAAACTTATGGCAGTTGATGCGAATATTGATATTCCACACAAAACAAAACTTAAGACGAACGTCACATGATCAAGGTGGTGTCCAATTATCCTCAGCTGATAATCTAAAATGAAGCCGATAACATGGAGCGGGTGAAGAATAAGGCCAACAAGTAGATCACAGACTGCCAGGCATCGAAATAACAACTTTGTGGGAGGGTGAAGGGAAGACACTTTCTCCAGAGCCACGAGAATTAGAGAATTGCCCAAAATTGCTGCTATGGCAAGGAATGCATTCAATGCAACATGAACTGCAATAACCGCAGGAGATAATTTGCTTAATTCGTCTTTTGACTCATCTCCAATAAAAGCGGCCATCGTTGTATTCAGGCGGTGTATTTACAGTATGAAGGGATTATGATCCTCCTGATTTTAACTTGTACAACCACGAGTCGTAAGTACGGCTTCCAAGCACACACTTTAACTTTAATCTCTTCGCGCTGCACAATTCTTCAAAGGGAGAAGTAGGCTTCCGTGCACCAAGCGAATTATCCCTGTCTGCTCTTCTGAGAAGATCTATTTCAAGTCAACTTGAAATTAAAAAATCAATTCCGTTGCCAAGTATGAAAATTCAATTGCTTTCCCTCTGAATATTCCACGGAAATGCCAACGGTCCTGTCTTCTTTTTTTGCTTGTTTGAAGGTTCAACAGTCAATCAGACTTTGATGCTATTCTCCTGTATTATCGTTCTCTTTAAACCGAAAGTCACCTAGAAACAAAAGGGAAACATAAATTACAGTTTTTCTGTTTGCATGAAGATGTAAACATAACCACAGGCAAAATTCTCCTAATTAGCGCAGTATTTAAAAACTTGATGGGCATGTCAGCTATTAATTATTAATAATACATACAACAAACCACCCAAAAATTTCAGTTCGTGTCGCCGTGAAGCACTTACAAAAATACTAAGGTTGGCTTGTCAGTTCTCAAATATTCCTTGATGCGAACCAAAATGAGAGATTTCGAAACAGTTTTTAAACAGATTCATATTAGCCAATGAAATTCCAAACTAAATACAAAACGTGATCGATTTGTAAACAGTCATTCATATTTTATGTAAACTACGCAAGTACTGAGGCTATATATTTTAGCTGGACTATTTGTATCATAATTCAGCTCAACATGATACCTAAAACTGACTATTTAGCTGGCTGCTTGAGCAGCGCCTCTAGCAATATTAGGGTGTTGGGGATCATTTTTGAGCCAGTATACGTTCCCTATAAAAAATGTAATTATATTTAGCACAAAATAAGATTAAAACTGGATGTTTCTAAACTAAAATACTTAATTGCTGAGGCTTCTGTTTTTCCCTTTTGCATGGATTTTGAAAGTAATACTTCTATTGATCTATGCAGTTTACTTTTACTGCAAAAGCAAAATTTAACACAAAAACTCTAATTTGTCGGAAACATCATTGGAACTAGCGTATATTTAATCGTTTCATGGCCGTCTAATCATTTAAGTTTACCTTCGGTGGTGAATATACCCTGTTTTATACAACAAAACCACCAAAAGCTGGAGACACTGCTTCCCTGCAACCTTACTACTGGTGTCAAAGATCACTCAAGAATTTGGTCTTTTCAGTCGCATCGTCAGTAGACGCGCTGCTATAAATTTACAACGAACTAAGTTTTCCGGCGCGTTCTGTTGTCCTTAGAGACAGAACTGAAGAGACTACCAATATCAAACTACTCACGAGCCCAGTTGTTGTTTCATACGTCATACGTCAAAACCAGAATTGATGGAAGTATCTAAATTTTGCCTAGAGCCCTATTTGTTATGGCAAGAAAAGAACTTAGCTAGATAAAGTTTAAGTAAATATTTTATGAGTCGATCGATTTTCTTCCTTTACCATTTTACCCATTCTTCCAAGAGAATAAGTATACTGTACACTTACGCCGCCCGAGGATATCTTTAAGTTTTCAAGGTAAATACTCAGTGCATTTGTTTAAGTGCAACGCCTCTCTGAACCAGACTAAACGAGACTGAGGGAGAGGCAGAATCTTGCGGTATGTTTTACCTTCATGTTTTCGCTTATGTCACGCTGAGATAAGCAGAAATACAAGAATGTTGCAAACGTTTTTAAGCAAATTGCCCCGGTCAGACTGCAAGATTAGTAAACTTTTACAATGCATGGCTTCTTTTACCTTCAACAGCGATGCTTCGATTCCAACTTCGACAACAGTGTACTGCTCAATGCTGACTGAATACTTGTGAGGGGTGCATTTACACTTTTTATAATTTGACATGAAGTGCGGAGGATGTTCCTGCTTTGACAGCATGAAATATCAAAGGGCACGCAATGCGTGCAGAATATATCACGAGCTAATACGCATGATAACTTCTTTAAAATGAAGCAGCTGCTACAATCTTGGGTAGCTTTGATGATTTTATAACGTTTAACGCCTTAAGCAAACGTGAATTCGTAAATTTATATTTAGCTTCCTTCTACAAAAAGTAACATCATTATTGAAGAAAGTATCCAGGGATAAGAAGAGTTTTAAAAAAGGCGGTAGTGGATGGTTTCATTGGTTTCCATTTCAGTCTTTTCCCGATCCCTGGTTTCCTCAGTTTCTCTTTTCCTACTCTAGTAACATAATCAGTTCCTGAAAAAGGTGAAGAGTTTCACGTCTTATGCAAATGTACAACACGTCCAAAGTTTTTAATTTAATTATTTAATGAGTAGCAAGGACGTTTTATGTCGGCACATAGGCGCCGATCATCTCCAACTCTTTTTGAAACGATATGAGTGTAAAATGAGCTTTTAATTAGTTTCGGTTAGGAGCCCAGGTTTGGTGCACAGCTGTACACTGGTTAACTTCAAATGTTTATCCCAGAATACTTGATCTGTGATTGCAAATGGACTTATTTTACCCAAATCAAAATTATATCAGTATTGATTTCTAGCTAGTCTATATTCATTTACTTTTATCCACCGATTGTATTATACGTGTTTGCATGCCTCAGTTATTTCAGTTTTGAAAATGGTATTTTGATCATGTAAATAAGACTAAGGGAAACTAAGTACTTGTTGATATCGTGGTGTGTTTCCTCTCTTAATAGGCTCTCCAATACACGTGACGTTGACAACGTAGGGAAATTAATTTATTCTGAACACATATTGGGATTAAAAGATTAAAAATAGCCTCACTGCATCAAGAACAGTCTGCCGTTCAGAGTAAATTTGTATCCAAAGTACTTGTTTTACGATTACAACAAGTTAGGTCTAAAACAAGACACTTGCAAGTAAAAATGAGCGATAAAAACACAGGAAGTTTCCACAACAGCATGTAGCCATCATCAAGTGTACATGATACGATTGCTAGCAATCTACTAAGTACGGAAAATAAGGGTATGGATGACGACTTGCTGTCGTGCTGTCGAGGGCGCTCATTTGTATTCTTAAATGCCTCAGGCACGAAATATTTCAATCAGACATGAAAAGCAAAAATGTCACAATGGACTGAATGAGATCTTTTGCAAGTGGTGTTTTTAGTTCTGAAAAATGCTACCGCAACAATGTATAAAAGGCTTTTATCAAAGTTATTAATTATAATTGAATACGCATTTTAATCGCATCTTTTCCACCATTTACATAATATATAGCAAGTACAACTATCACGTAACAGTATTAAAAACCATTTTGCTTCCACTTCAAAGGGTAGCTTGTTTAATTAATCGTTCACTTCGTTTAATTTCATCCTGGGAAGCTGCTGCTTTTTATTAACACTTTTCCGCAAATAAAAGAACATCTTTGAAAAAGCAAGGTGATGTTTTTACCAGGTGATTTTAAAACAAAACAAAACTATCAGAAAAACCAAAATCGAACCTAATTTTAAGGGCAAGGATGATAAAACGCTATTTGTTAGTCAACTTATAGTTTCTCTTTGGCATTTCAGAGGGCGGAAAGAAGGGGGGGGGGGGGGGTTGAACCTCCCGCCTCACGAGGAATGCATTCCTACCACCCACCTCCGTTTTTTTGGTTTTCTCCCTTGTGCCCTTTTTTGATTGCAAAATATTAAGCATTGTTGCGTACTTTCCCCCTATTTCTCCCTCCTCCAACCCTTTTAGATCTCCCACCTCGGCCGCCTTTTCCTCTTCCACCTCCTCCCCCCCCCATTCTCCCGGGTTCCCCCTCCCCCCTGTCCACCATTATTTATCAGAGCTTCTTGAGAGTATTTCTCCAAAAACCCGGACCTTATTTTAACCCAGAATGTGGAATTTTCTCTGCTCTATTTAAGACCTCATACCAAACATACCCATTTCAAGACTCTGGTCCAAAGAGGACTTCCCTTATTTCAGATCTAAATAGCTAGCGCAAAGGCTGGTGTGTATCCAAGTAGAACGGGCGGCTTGCACGCATAAGCTATGCTATTACGATATAATCGAAATGGCTTGGTTTCCGTTGATCGTGACATGCATGAAAATTACTTTGGGACAATTAATTCTAAGTTTAAACTTACTTAAATAAGAAACCAGCAATATAGTCGGAAGATTGTTTTTCGTCAAAAAGCCATGAAAATGACGTTTATCTAAAAATAATTTTGAAATAAACTTCCTCAAAAATTAAAACGATTATATTAAAATACAACTGTGTGTTGCATGATTAAGTTCGGATGCCTTCTCTGCCTTAAGTGTTGCCATGAGATATGATCTTTTGATTTTACAAGGAGGATCTGAGCGGAAAAAGTGTTTAGTGATATTTGCCCATAATTTTCAGTGCGTTTGGTCAATTTTTTAATGTTTACTATTTCGGCGGAAAATTGCTGGTTTTCAGTGTCACGCAGTTCAAAATAGATTAAAATAAAAATCAAAACCATTCGACAGATAAAGTCCAGAATCTTGGAAATGAAAAGAGGTAAATATACAAAGACCCTCGCCAAGATCTGGGTCGAAGGAATAATTCGTATACGAGATATCTGAAGAAATGTTTTACCCAAATTTATAGAGCTTTGTATGGAGACGCCATGCTGGAGCTCATCCGGATGAGCTCCAACATGGCGGACGGAAACCAACAGAAACATCTGTTATCGAGTTTTGCTACAAAAGCGTGAATTTATTCTTCGAGAAACTCATAAACATTAAAGTAATACTTTTTCTAATACATGAACTGTTTAGATAGCAAAATTACCTAAAATAAGTCATTTTTTTAACCTACATGACAGCTAGCTTGGCCGTCATGTAAATGCCGCGTCACGCAAAAGCTTAGAAATTCAAGCGTACTCTATCACAAAACCAAGAATCCTTTTGAAGCGAAAATTTGTATGAAAATTAATTTTTAGCTGCTCTAATGTATCGTGAACGTAAAATCTCGGTAGAATCGATAGTTTTTTAGTTTGAATTTTAGTGACGTCATGTGAAAACCAACAATACGTTTAAGTGTTTGGAGGTTTTTTTGGTGAAAAACCATAATCTTTAAGTATTCCCAATTGTTATCTGGTCGTGGAAAATCAGTGATAAGAAAACTCATGAACTTTGAGCTAGTGATCAAAGGGGCGTAGCGGTCTTCGGACATCTTCGGTAGTCTTCGGATGTCTTCGGCAGCCTTCGGAAATCTTCTGAAATAATCTGGAATTGTCGGAAACTTCTGGTCAGGATATACCAAACAAAATAACATTAGCCTTTCTGGAGCAGTGTTAGTCTCTTTCTGGAAAAAAATTAATGTACAGTCAAATTTTCACTGTTAGTGTTAAAATACCTAATATTTCACTGTTTCATGTCACAGAGCCCAAAAATAAGTGTGAAGTGTCATTAAGGTAACCCCATTCAGACCCACTACAAAATTACTAAAACCGCTCGCGGATCGGGAAAAAAACACAAAGCAAGCAAGAACAAACCAAGTAAATAAGGTAAAGTGTATTTTTTGATAATTCTAGCGAGTATTTATCTTCTGGAATCTATTACATACCTAAATTCCCACACAAATCCTTTTTGCTCTCGGCCATTTTGAGGGCGACACAATATGACACCACTCCCGGGGGGGTACTCCAGGGAATTTTTGGTGGGGGTGTGCCGCCCGGTTCTTCAAATCCTGACCCGATCTCAGACCAAACAATGTCTCTTATACACTCCCGTGGCTCCCTCGAAAACCATACCCAATTCCAGACCAAAATGGGCAAAGCGTATACCCGTTTTCAGACCAAAACGGCGCAAAAACCCTACCCGATGGGGCGGCACGTACCTATATAGCTTATATAAGGGAGTACCCCCCCCGGGCACATGATTAAACTCTCACACTGAGCTTGGGTCGCCTGTGGCTCATCATGTCTTTTTGGACTGAACATGAAGACTGCCAGAAGATGAATTCTCATAAAGATTCGACTAATTTTCTTTATTTTCTGGGTTCTGATATTGGTTATGCAGAGCCAGTTCACTGCAGCAGGGCTGAGCTATTCTAGCAAACAACAAGGTAGGAATTTCCATTTGAAAAAAATGCGCATTTAGTATCCTTTGATCGGGACTGCTGTAAGGCATGAACCGGAGACGAACTGGAACTCTAGCCAAACTTAAGGGTGTTATTCTCTCTGATTTATCCAATAAGCTGTTGATTCAATACCAAAATCTTTTTCAGCATGTTATTCCTGGCTAACAAAATTGCTAACAAATTCTAATTGTTCGGAAACAGAAAAAAAGGCGCACACTCGTTGACCGCAAAATAATTTTGCTCAGCGTGCGAGGCAGTTTTAACGAAAAAAACGCACTTCGGAGAAAAAATAAAAACAACCTTTAATTATTGAACAATTAGGAAAAATCTTGGATCATTTTACGTTTCTGGGAAACTGCCCACCTACCCCTCCCCTAAGCCAACATTAACACCGTACTTCTCATTTAGGGCAAATGCTGACTTAGGGGAGGGGTAGGTGGGCAGTCTCCCAGAAACGTAAAATGACACAGTTACTGAAAAGGTGTATGAGTAGGAAAACAACCAAAGAAAATGTAATGCGTTAAATAATGAACTGAATCCACACGTCAATTAGATTAGTATTAAATGAAGCATGGATCGCGTGCAAGCCTTGGAATGAAGCCGGCAAGGCAACTTGGAAGGAGCAAGGAGGCAGGGTTGAATGTCCCCTGAATCTTTTTGTTATCTCACGCTGCCAGCCTGCGTCGCAGGCGAAATTTAACCCCGCCTAGTGACGTCTGCGAAACAGCGCGCGTTCTGGGCCCCCAATGAACTCAACGCATTACCGGAAATGTCGAATTTTCCTTCAACTTGATTGGCCAATTGACAATGACTTTTTTTTTCTATCAGGCCAATCATGGTGCGTACTCAATCCTGGTACACAGGCGGGGCTGAGGCTATCATGATCAGGCTGCTTGTCTGTTCCCAGTCACTGAATTTGGTAAATAAATGTGGTTTTCTAAAGTAAGAAACCTTTTGAATAGGCAAGGCAACTTTTTCTTTTTCAAACTGAAAATTTGTATCTGGAGAAATCAATAACTTTTTCTTGCGTGCGTCGCCTCATATTTAGTTCAGTTTCTTTATTGCGTGGCTAGACTGGAAAATGGCTGGCACATTTTTACCCGCACCATTTGATGAGGATTCCAACTCTTTTGATCTGTACAGTAAGGCCTAATGACTGTAGTATATGAATATCGTACTGTAGGGACTGTGTTCAAGTTAAAAAGAGTATGCTCACGTCTCTCGGAAAACTGGTTTTCAATTAACATGTGATTCTTCCCAAAACAGCTTCTTTGGTACACTGTATACAATGCTACATGTACAATTATGTGATTAAACTTTTTAAACCCACACTGAGCAAAATCCTTTTCCTTATTCGTTTCACTAACAGGTTCAGAAGGATGATGTAATTTTTTTAAAGCTCTTAAGAAACGGTTTTCCACTGCGACCATGGCGGGCCTGATCCATGATACTCACTCAGTTTGTTTTATAATGGAACGGCAAATTGCTTTATGTGACCCATGCATTTTTTATGGCTTTTCATTCCAAGGAATCTTCTTTTCGCTTTTCGCCAATCTGTTTGCATCAATTATTACCGAATTGATTACACAAATAAGGGTCGCAGATTGGACCTCAAATATCACGGTTATTCAACAGACGGTTCACTGAAGACTAATTCATCAGTCATCAAATGCCTGTTTAGAAAAACCTTCCTGTGTCAAATATCTCGGTGTGTGTATTGATTGTCACCTCTACTGGCATGACCATATTGACTACATAGGTATCAAAATTAGCAAAAATCTAGCAGTTGAGGTACATGATTGTAATACCCGTTACAATGCCTGTTCTGATCAAATACTGCTATACCTTCATTTCGACCTTACTTAGGGAGATTTTGACCTACTCTGTTATTGCAAGATTTTTTTGGAATGGTTCCGCAAACGGTCATAGTTCTTTTGCATTGGTATCTCGCTCAATACTAGTGAAACATCTATTTTTTAATTTATCGATATATTTCCACTTTTTCCTATGTCGTTTTTGTATAGGTAATAGCATGATTAGTAGTGATATTTGGCATAAATACCACGAGTGATATTTCCAAATTGCTATACGTAATTTCAAGAGCCGTTAGGCGAGTGAGATTTGAGACAATTTTGAAATATCACGAGTGGTATTTGTGTCAAATATCACGTACAAATAATGCTATTATTTGTTTATACTACTACCCGCAAAAGGTTTGTAATTTTCACATGTAGGTATTTCAAATTAAGCTAAAATACCACTGTTCTAAGCCAATCAAATTGCAGAAATTTCTCATGTAGTAGTATAATAACTTAAATCGCACTATTTATTACGTTGTTAGATGTGTCCCTCTCCTTTCCATTTTTTATTCTTTCTTCTTTTTGTGACAAACTTATCTAAACGTAATGATCTTAGCTGTACTTCATCACGTATTGCAAACTTTCTAGGACTCAAGCTCTAACGTTTGTCTGTGATTTATCCTGTACAATTTAAGATGGAATGGAAGAAATTAAATGAAAAGAAATAAAATTCATCAGTCGGTTATCTCTCAGCCCTTAGATTAATTTGGTTAGAGGACATTTTGCGTCAGTTATTAAGAAATAAGGTAAAACGATTATTGAACCCTGTTTTTATGTGTTTTATTCAAATTTATGTGTTTTACTTAAATAAAAATTTACAAATAAAGTAAGTTTCGCCGGCTTTGCATTAAATTGATTTTATTGTCTACATTTTTCTCTAGTGAATTAATTCCCTTCACTGTCGTCTCTTAATAGAGATTCTTCTACCTCATCCGGGTCTGGAGTAATGTAAACGCAACGCCTTTTTCGCGTTGAACATGTCAGGCCTACGCGACAAGGGCAAATCTTGGAACCAGGCTGTTGAAGGAATAATAAAGAAATTAACAAGTATTTAGTTTACACAGTACAAGTGAATATGGCTCTGCGCGCTCCCTGATTGCCTATTTCTTGTTTAAAGACATTTATTAGTAACCCCCAAGCAATCTTTGCCCGCTATTTTATATCGAAGCCTCATTATTTTTACGACGGCGATTCTGTCACGTCTAACTCGGCCGCTCTTTCCGGAAACGCCCGGTTTAATACAAGAAGTCATGCAATGTCTTAAGTCATACTGCAGTTTTAATTCTTGACAATGTATGTAAATGACTCAAAAGATAGACAAGAGAGTATAAGTCATTCTTACTTCTATGCGGGGACTGCAGACTTCATGTAGCTGTGGTTGATGAACGCAGGCTCCTATGGTATCTGGGTCCACCCCTGCACAGCATTCCTTTCGACTGCAATCACTATGATTCCAGCATTTTCCAAATTTCTGAAAAAATGCAATAATTTACAATGTGAATTTAGTAATTTTAGCAAAAACTGCGATTTCTTCATTTTTTCGCAATTTTTGCTACAGCGTGCAAACTTGGACATGTCTCAAATAGATGAAAAATTTATACCCCCTCCCCCCCCCCCCTCCCACATCAAGAGCGGAAAAATGGCGCGTTTCGGCAGTTTTGGGGATGGAGGGATGGGGGTTTGTTGTTCCATTAGCCCCCCTCAACAGCAGGCATCACTGTCGTGTTTTTGAGAACAGGTGGGAGAATGGGGCAGAGAACGGGCCATAACCTCCTCTTTCTTTTCGGTTGTGACTGGAATGGATACCCCAAAATCAGACTGTCATCTTAACTCAAAATACATGCATATGATAGGAGACTTATATCTTAAAGTAGTAAATGAGAGAAGACAGAAAACGGAAGAAAATTGTAGGTAGTATGTATGACTTGAACCCTCAACGTGTGATGTATAATACACATCTATATATCCACTGCACTATCAAGGGCTAACTGCCAACACAGGTCTAGCCTGTTCAAGGCTCCGAGATAGTTGTTCGCGCGCCCTTTTACTTTCGCGTCTTCCCCACTATCTGAGACTAGCCTGGAACAGGCTAACACAGGTCAATTTTAATGATTACATTATTGCAAGCTAACCGTTTTCAAAATAGTGCTTTACCCTAATCACTGTACTTCGGTGCTAAACCCTGTATTCAACACTTTTCCTTACACAACTTTCCCTTAATCTGATTTCTCCACTTTTCTCAAAAATGTGCCCAACAAATTCGCATAAATGGTTCTCTATGAGGAGTATAGCATTGTGTAATACCGTCAGTTGCATCTAAGTGTGGACACGAGACAGAAAAATAATATTCTAATAAGGTACCAGACATGACCTGTTTTGCCGCTAACATTTTAAGTTAACAGCCGTTAAAGCAAACTGTCGCGCCAAAGGCAAAGTTGTTTACATGTTTTTGATCAGCGCTTCCCGCTCATCTTTTATTTTTCTCAATTTTCAGTAATATTTCTCGTTCGGAAACAGCACACTTGCTTTTAAGAATTATTCTTTGGCAGTTTTACAACTCCATAATTTCTTCTAATCTTTCTAATCTTTTGGAAACAGTGCTGAGATCAATACCATTTTAGAGGATGAGAAAGTAGTAGACCTACAATAGTCTACTTGGACTTTCAGAAAGTGTTCGATAAAGTTCCACCTGAGCGACTCCTGTTGAAGTTAAAAGCACATGGGATAGCCGGCCAATGCAACAACATTATTCGGAATTTTATTACTGGTAGAACAATGAATTATCCACATGGGAACCCTTTCTATCTGGAGTGCCTCAGGGTTCCGTTTTTGGGCCCCTGCTGTTTTTTTTATTTATTAACGATATGCCTGCACTCACAACGAATATAATCACGCTATTTGCTGACGACTCAAAGCTAATAGGGAACGCACGATCGCCTGCAATCATTCAGTCGGACTGACACTGCTTATCCCATTGGGATGACGTGTGGCAAATGAAATTTAATGAATCAAAGAGTAGCGTTTTGCATATTGGTAGAGACAACCCTGTACATGATGGGACAGACACCCTTGCACGTGGTTGAAAAGGAAAGAGATCTGGGAGTGGTTATTTCAGCAGGTGATACCCTTTGCTGGGAGGAACAAATACATTGGAAAATGATTGGAAAAGCAAATCAAATGACGTCTTGGATCATTAGGAATGTTGTATCTAGGAAACCAGAAGTGCTAATATCATTTTACAAAGCTCTTGTCAGACCCCATTTGGAATACGCAGTGCAGGTGTGGGCCCCAACCGCAAGACACGGAAACTGGGGTATTGTAATGGAAATTGAGGACTGGCAAAGACAGTTTACCAGGATATTTGAGGGCATAGGCCTACTCTCTTATCGTCAAAGGTTACAGCGACTCAGATTAACGACTTTACTGGAACGTCGAATGCGTGGTGACTTAATCGAGACTTTCAAAATAATCAACGGTTTTGTGAACTATTGTAGTGTATTACCTGTAGGCCAGCGGTTACTCATAGGAGTACATCCGGGATACGAAGAGTGTGTAGTGAGCGGGAAAGCGAGTACTGTGTGTATTGTCGTGTGTTCTGCTATTAAAGCATCTGTTGACTTTTGTGGCTTGCCTTTGTGGCTCTTGAACACTACAACTATGGTCACAATATGTTTGGGACGAATACAGCTTATCGAACTCCTAATCTTAATGTCACTTCTCATCATCCATTAAGATCAGCGCATGACTTCTTTAACAATAGAGTTATCAAATATTGGAACCAGCTGCCACTACCAGGTGATCTGTGACGTCACTGCGGGGGCCTGGGGAAAGAAATTTAATGCCGTATCCCATAAACCAACGCGCACACCAATTCAATTCAATTCAATCTGTTCCCGTCAGCTTTGGTTTATGGGATACGGCATTAAAATTTCTTTCCCCAGGCCCCCGCAGTGACGTCACAGATCACCTGGTACGCGTGCGAAATTCAACAAGTATCAACGCCTTTAAGGCTGGTCTTGACCTCTTTATTATCTAAACCTGATTCGCCTAATGGATTCTGGAAATTATCGGAAGAGCTCTTAATAGAATAAGCGATAAAAGTGAACATGTCGATTATTTTCTAGCCAATTTTGTCCTTCTCTGCTTTTAGTATCTTTCTGATTTTAGTACTCTTGTAATAATACATTTTTGATTTATGTTCATAATAATTTTAAAAATAGATTTTTGTAAATAGAGATACCCTGATGAGATATATATAATAAAGTTATCTTATCTTATCTTATCTTCTTAACGTCTTACGATGAATATTTTGTCCATAAAAAAACAAATCAAGTCGACAAACAGCTTCCTACTTTGCACTTGAACATTTGTCTAACGTCACCCCAAATTTCAACAGTTTGGCGGCAAAACATGTCTTGTTTTCACCCAATTAGAACATGTTTTTTTCGTCACATGAATACGCTTTGATGCAACCGACGGTAAATATAAGGTATCCATTCTGGTCACAACCCTTTCTTTTTTCGTTCTCAGACTCCTTACAGTCAGTGTAACGGTTACAAAAGCAGATGCCTGCGGAGAATTAAGGCAAGGCCGCAACACAGTATCCGCTGTGCAAACACATAATGTTAAAGAGTAGCATCTACATGGCTCCATGATTAACTTGTAAAAGTAACCAACAAAGCACAATGTATTGAAACAAACTGGTGAAAACGTTAATGTTATTTATTTTGTGAAACGCAGACAGCTGGCCATAAAGCATATCCATCAAAACTGAATTGTTTTCTCTAAAAAGATACAACTGTAAAATGTATTTATAGTTCTTAAAATATTTCCTCACTAATAGGATATAATGGGTCACGTAGACTGTAAAAAAGATCATCAAACCTAACTAAAATAGAGACCGAAAGTTCTGGATAGTAATCAATCCTGTTAAAAATTTATTGACCTTTTGGCTATGAACTAACCTCCAAAGAGGTCATTTAGCTAGCCCACGTACAGGTTCAACTATTAATTCAAATATAGCCACGGAAATAAATCCGCAGCCAGATTTCACCCACCTAAATTAAGTTACATCCGAACTTGCACAATTTAAAGGCAACTACTTAAGGAAAAGTTGCCAGACACTTCTATTCCATTTGAAATGCTGACATGAACATTTAAAACAAAATGTAACGGATGTATCGTTCGTCGAATATGTTGCCTCTTTTGGTTGTAAATTAATATTTTTCTCCAGAATAGTCAGGAAGCGTAAATTTAATTATTTTGTTTGACTACAAACTCACAACAAACCTAAAAACGGCACACCGGTTGATCAAAGGGTCACTTAAAAATACACTAGAATTACAAATTTTGAAGGTATATTCATTTTTGAAGCAAAAACCAACCATTAAATAAGAGAAAGAAATTATTTTGTTTTTTAGGGTATTAGCAAACCGTATTTAATGGTTTTTAGTGTTTTCAATAACACTGTCAAGATCGTCCAAACGTTTTCAAGGTTAACTTTAGAACTCTTCTTTCTTACCCACTGAAACACTTTTTAGGAGTTTTTAGGTATCTTTAGTTAGCTTTCTTCTGTTATCTTTGCTAAATCTTCTCGGACACTGTCCATTTTTAGTGTGAACGCACCGGATATGTTCATAATAAAACAGGTTTACCTGCAATAGCTGGGGAAGTTCTAATGTATCCATGGCTGGACGATCATCAGAAGCTTTCGCAAGAACACGTCGCGTTCTAGCAGGATAATCAATTGAAGTTATCTAAGCAATGAAGAAAACTCACAGTCAACATGTATTTTAATCTAAGAATAAAATACAAATGGGGGAGAAAGTCATCGCTACATTGGCTTTCACGGAAAACTAGTTCACATCAGATGCTAGAGGTTTTTTGGAAAAAGCTAGTTTAAAAAATTGAAATTTGAACAAAGGTTTTATTGCTTGCTAGAGTGTTTACCATTCATTGTAGATACTGCGGTCCTAAAAACCGCGACGTGTATGGGCGCTAAATCCGTATGTCAAGCAGAAAACAATGTCACCAGCAATTCGCCTATAAAGACCTTTAGATCTGTAATAACCAGCATCTATGATTGGTTATTAGTCGCAACTAGATGCTGGCGACCAATCAGAAAAGCGCTGATTATCAAAACGATGCTAGAAAACGTTAAGTGCCGGAAGCTGGTTTCCAGGCAACCGACTGAAATCATCAAAGTGGTGAACGCGGAAAACAATTAAAATAATCTCTTATTTTTGTTTTATAAACAGAAGAAGTAAAAACACCTGATTTCTTCAACGCAGAGTGAAAAAATGTGAATACAATTTTTTTTCATCCTAGGGATCGCGTGCATCCAAGCCAAAAAAATTAAAATTGGAAATGTTGCTTTTGAGGAGGGGCCGGAAAAACCAGAGTACCCGGAGAAAAAAAAAAGGAGACACGGATTGTAGTTTTTTTTCTGTTTTTAGCAATATTCTTATTTAACAGATGATGTATAATCAGGGATCAGGGCTCTTGGTTTAATTCATATTTTAGAACGAAGCTCTACCCCGGACCCAAAAGAATTTGTTCTATACATTTTCTCTGTTTACACATATCAGATTTGCAATTCGATCGAAACTTTTTTTCTTCCCATATGTTCATTGCTTCGATGCAAAATAGGTGTAGAAAGTGGAAATGATAAGCTTGGATCATTCTTAGTGACATTCCAATTTTATTCAACGTCATTCTTAACTAAAAGGTTTGTACACTGGAAAAGAGTGTAAAATGTTCCATTCAGAAAACAATATTCCTTGTCTAACACTGCGTTTGGAAGAATATGGTATTGTTTCCAATGTCTTTAGCTTATACTTTAAAAAGATTAAAACGTTTTATTTTTAAAATGAAAGTACTGAGTGAATTAGCGTCGCTTATATTAGTAATTTCCTAAAATACAACGCGGTTTGAGTTTATCGATAATCTTAGTGCCTGCACGAAACAATGAACTAGAAAATAACCGTTAGACAGGCTTTTGTTCAGTTGTGATCAATCAGAAACGGCTTAATTTAAAAATATTATTTTCTGATATTGCTTAAAATCTTCAGTTATGTAAGGTCATTTTAATTTCCCGTGTTGTAAGCACCTGTACAGCACGTGTCATGTTAAAAAAAAAAGTTCTATGAACACATCCCATGCATAGCAAGCATAGGAAACCACTTTATTATGAAACAATTGTGTAAAAGTAAACTTTGCGGTACCGGTGTACAAAGACCTTTGCCTTGAGGTTTAAGAAAAACAGGCACTGTGAAAGCTAAGTGGTACATGAATATTCTTTACTAACTTTCACTTCCTATTCTTAAATTCTGATACCAAAGGACCTCAGTTTAAACCTGCATATAGGAGATTTGTTCTAATTCTGTTGTAGAATTTCCTCATAAAGGTCTATTAGCTGGAGCTAGATTTTATCGAAGTACGACATGAATTAGGTGAAGTAAACAGCACTGATTGACTTATTTATATAGAAAGATAATAAAGCAAAATTTACTTAGTAGAAAATTCAGAATGATATTCATTTTCCAGCAAGGTGAGATTTATATCACAACAGCACCGACATCCCGACGAACACTGAATTACCGCGATAACAAACTAGATTGAGAAATAATCTTAACTTTGTTTCTTTTCTTTCTGTTCAAAATATCATTTACTTCCCCACATCAGTTACATCCCGTAGAGAAGCAAATGTGTAACCTCAAAAAAATAAAATCAAGTATCACTCTTTGTTAAACTTCCTGTTTTTTCTTTCTTTTTTTTTTTTTTTTTTTTTTCAGTTCCTGAACACACAGCTCAGACTTTCTACAGTCTCTCTCAAACATACATTATCTTGTCATCGCCTTAAGGTTTCCTAAATTACAATTTCCTCTATGAAGCTTCAGTGAAATTGCAGCTGTCAAACTGGGCAATTTTTGATCAGTTTAATAGTTTCCCGTCATTTGGATTTGCCCTCAGCCTTATGAAATGTCCATCCTGGCTAAACACACACCATACAATAACTTTTCTCCCTCTGACAATATAAAAACTTAAGTCAGTGATGGGAGTTTTGAGGACAAAAAAGGTTTACTTAAATAGTTTTACTGTGATGGTTACAATTTAAAACGCACTGATAACAGCCATGAATCGAAATAAATTTAGACCGCCATTTAAAAGCACATATTCAAAAATATACCTTAATTTATCTCTCAGTGATACGCCTCGTCTGTAGTTTCAACAAAGCACACGTTATCAGTCCCTCGTATCGCCCGTTTTGGTATTTTTTTATTTCATTTTCAATGATTGGATATCAGAACACTAAAGCATTCCTTGGAATGTTTCATATTTTCATCACATAGTTTTTAAATATCGTAATTCGTTACTGCTGTGGGCAAATCAGACGAAGCATGAAAAACAGGCCTTATTTTTTCCTTGTGGTATTTCCTATAATGGAAGTAACAGTTGAGGCTAATTTACTGAACTCCTTTTTTGTATATCTCAATTCGCTATTTATAAGACGACCAGATTGGAAGTTATATTAAAGTACGATTCAACAGCGCCCAAGAAAGCATTTAGTTATACTGGGGTGAATTGAATAAAACTATCTTTGGCATCATCGACAGCTACAAGGCGTAGATTGACTTAAGAAAACAAGAAGGGACAACAGAAAAAACGCATTGATAAAACAAGGGAAAAAAAAAAACACTGTAAAAACGAATCATCTTAACTTACCTCCGCCAAAGTTACAACCAGTAGTAATGAAAAAATGCCTATCCCAAAGAAAATAGATTTCATTTTCACGTGAGTTTTGTATTAGATTCTTACTGGACTTCGAAGAACAGTGCTCCTCTTCAAATGTAATCGGCTGAATTTATAATTATTTAGTCCAGACTTAATAGATGCCCACGCACTCTTCACTATTAAAGCCAAACCTCTCAATGCTAGGCCAGGGCGTGTTTTTGACCGTTTATTTTTCGCTTAACGCCGGATAGTAATATATCAAGGCACATCAACAAACACGCGGGGTGATTTTGGTTGAACTTGGCTGGGAGCACGGGTGTACAACAAACGCGAATTTTCAGCTGACGCGTGGCAGCTGGTTTCAGTGTTTGATGGCACAATTCAGTTGTTTCTTGTTCAATCTGTTTATCCTGTTGCTTCCTTTGTTCACAAAGGTACTCAGTCGGAAATACATGAGGCCCATTTACTAGAAGATGTTATCGATAGATTTTCAAGTATCCATCTATAAATAAATGCCATCGACAATACAAGCTGGTCGTCTTTTCATTTATGAAATAGATTGCTGAGATCGCAAATAACCGTAAAAACCTAAATAAATTATTTAACTACTATACAAAGGAGGTGGAATCTTAAAAAAGATAAGTAATTATAGCTTTTTCACAGTCGAAATGCAACTTTCCAACCCGGCCGTAACAAGAATTAAACAACTTTTTTGTCGCTGGGTGTGGACAAATTAGTGCAGCCCTTCTTTCAAAAGGCATGAAAACGCTAAAAGAGGTACTTGTACTGCAGTTTAATGTTGATAATGCTACGTATTAAGCAACCACCTTGCTTTGAAGTTGCTAAGTTTCTGTTTTTACCATAAAACCTGGACAAGAGGCATTATGGCTCTTGACCTGGATAAAAAGAACTTGGAGATGGAACAGCCGCGATAATTTATTACTTTTAAAAAACCTGGCCTCTTTTTTCACAGATCTAAATGATAACTTCAAGAGATAGCATAAAATCTTTAAGTCCATAAGCTGTCGTGTTATCTTGATGCATCTCGCTGAATTTATCATCTAAAACAGTGAACAAACCAAATATATATTTTTTTTACTAATGGAGTTTTCGGCCCGTGTCTTTGGTTATTCAGTTCCGTGTTGGAGTCATTATTTACAGGTTATCGCACAATTCAAAGAGAAAATATCGAATGTCAAATATTGGTTCGGTAAAGTTTTGAGAAGATTTTTTTGCACTTAATTATGTATGCGTCGATCTGAACAGACATCTCGGCATGACCATTTTACTAAGCTCTTTTAAGTTTTGGAGAAATTTAAAAATTAATGAGTTAAAACTGGTTTGAAATATTTTATCCTTTTAAATATTATTCACAGTCCTTTTCATTAATCAGTTAATGGCAAATTCAAGGATGTACTGACACTGAATTTATTTCAGTTTTCTATACATCTATTTACCTCTCATTCAACAAAATTGATTGAAAAATATAAAATATCATTATTATATCTCTTTATTTATGACTATTAATTTGGGTTTGGTTTCAATATTTAATCTGGGAGTTCAAATTGCAGCTGATATAAATTAAAAGTTCAGGTTTTCTTTTTGCGTAAACACTTGACAATTGTAGCTGTAGCGATGTCTAGATCTAGATCTTTGTCGTGAAATAGTTTGAAGCCCATATCTGAGCTCGGTGCCTCAGGAGGATTATATCCGCAAATAAATTTTTTATCAATTGCCTCTCGAGAACTGAGCAGTTTAATTCTGAAACAGGGAAGGTACTGATTCCTGATATTTTGGTCTGAAATAGGAAGGAGCGAATCTCACATTTTCGCTTTTGTTTGATCTTAAATAGGGCAGGAAAATAATATATTTTGGTCTGAAACAGGGAAGGGAAAATCAAGAAATATTTGGGTCTGAAAAGTGAAAGGCCGGGATCATGTCGCACACCCCCACAGAATTTTCCCGGAGTACCTGCGGTTTACTCCGGGTTCCGAAAGTAATGCTCTACTAAGTTTTATCCAGCATGTTTAACACCCTGTGCTGTCCGTTTTAATTTGATGAGTTTTGACTGTAATCGTACTCTAGCAAATGATTCTGCATTGAGTGAGCGTTTCAGCTGAGGTAGCGAGAGTTGAGTGCCAAAGACTGACAAACGACCACAAACTCAGAAAATAGTCAAATCGGATCTTTTCAAAACCTTCATCCTAATGGAGAATTCGAAATGTTTCCTCTGAATTAACAGCTGTAAAACAAAAACAACTGTAATTACGTTTTCTTTGTAAACTAAAGGCAGCAGCGCGATCCGACCCCGGGTGTGAATTTAATTCCGCGATTAGCTATCTGCACGCATTGCAGTTTCTCTTAAAAGGACTATTAATTGCAGAAGGGGGAAGGGTAAAAAATGTTCAACACGGATAAGAATTGCAGAAGCACTCCTTTACTCAAATTAAAACATTTCGCAATATGTGTATGGGGACTACAATAACATGTAGCTTTCAACTTGAAAGTGAAGATAAATGTCAACTCCGCCGGTGGAAGTGTGTAATAACTCAGATGTTTGCCATCCGTGTGATAATAGTAATATGACGGAAGTAGTCTAATTTTCAAACAAAAGATTTTCTTTTTCAATTGAATCTGAAAGTGTCTTTTAAACGATCGGCTTCTTTAGAGCCGTCAACGACAAGGTAATTTTCGATTTTTCTTTATTCCATTTAAGAGCAGGTGTTTGATGTTCTAATAAGACGTTTCCAAGAATAATCGCACTTTTTCTTGTTAAATTCAAGAAGAACTTTCCAAAGAAGCAAAATAAAGTACACGCCTACAAATCACTAAAGTTTTCTCTAACGTAGGAAAATGTTTTGATTGATTGAGACAAATTACTCAGATTAAATTTTTCTCTTTTAAAAATTAAAATAGTGCCCTGTAAACACGAGTCTTTGCCAGTCGTTCCCTTTTTACAGCCCCGGGAAAGTCGGGCTCTTAGGACATGACAAATAGCAAGAAAAAGCAAAATCATGAAAAGGAATTAATAAATTGTAAGTGATGTATACAAAGAGATTTATGAAGTCCGTGACTTAAATTTATTTTGACTCACATCTTGTTTTTAAGGTCAAGACCCCAGTTGTTCAAAAGCTGGATAGCGCTATCCACCGGATAAATCACTATCCAGTGGATAAGTATTATTGAAACCAATTGCACTATCCACTGGATAGAGATTTATCCGCTGGATAGCGCTATCCAGCTTTTGAACAACTGGGTCAAGGCCTATATTTCGGCCCCGGGGGGGACTCCGGATCAATATAGGTTTCTGGGAAACTACCCACCTACCCTTCCCTAAGCCAACATTTTGCCCTATGTGAGAAGTAAGTGTAAATGTTGGCTTAAGGGAGGGGTAGGTGAGCAGTTTCCCAGAAACCTAGTAAGGAAATCTGTCATTTCAGCTTGGAAAAAGGCCGAAAAGATCTAACAGATGCATTTTATGGTTGTGAAAAAATCGAGAAAACGTTCTAGTTTTCTGATTTTTTCATATTTTAAAGACACTGTGTTTACAGCAGTTTGAAGGGATGCAAAGCTCTAATCTAGGTATGTGAAAGGGCTACCATTCCATCCGTCGATGGAGGGTGGACGAAAGGGGTGTCTTTCCTGTCAAAAACGGCATACAAAAGAATAAGGTGTTTGACCGCGGGTTGGAGCCTCCCCGTATTAAACTCTGTTGAGTATCCCCCAGAATTCTGCCTCTTTTGGAAAGATCGTTTTTCGAGGCTTTGGCTCCTAAGACGTTAATGCGCTCAGGCTAAAATGAATTAGCCTGCTCCTTTTCTGAACCAGAGGCAGATAGCTAGCATTCAACAGCCATTATAATTCGCAGTTTTGTACGTAATTGTGTAAAAAGATTGTCCTACTTCTACGACGACGAAATTCCGCATAGAATGCACTTAAATGGTACTACGCATCAAACGCGTCAACGTGATCAACTTAGGTCATGCCGGATTATCGCGGACACGATCATTTGCTTCTTCAGTTGTCGAATTTCAGGGGCGCTTTATTGCTCCTCATTTGTTTCAAGTTAACGTTCAGGAAAAGCCTCAGCTACTACTCGAACATTTCCATGATTTAGAGGAACTAATCCTCTTTGGACTCTTATCACTTAAAAGCTGATTGTTTTTATACCATTTTCAGCTTCCATATTACTTAACGATGTGAAACGGATTGTTAGGTCTTTCTGAGGGCGCCAGAGATCTGCTGGCCCTTTAAACATTCGCGCAACCACAAAATCCTACATTTTCATGCGTTATCTTTCAGACCACACAGCGTCAAGCAGCGCCCAAACAACCATGTGCAACACTCTTAGCTCAAGCATCACTGTTGTAAAATAAGGATCTGTTTTGGATCCGTATGTTGAAAAAGAGCGCAGAAGGGTTAAATTACCATTATAGTAGTTAATAACAATTCCTTCCTCGTGCATCTTTTCTATGAAGCTTTAAAGTTAAGCTGTAATAGAAGTTTAAGTGCCTCAAGGGTCTGCTGTTGCTGGCCACGTAATTCCTCACAATCGTCGCATTTTGTCTTCAAATTTAATACGACATTGAAGATTCCTCTAAAAGGTTCTTGAGCGTTCTGTTACGCCATTCCAGCTTGTACCACTCAAAGCAAAACATGTTTGTTCTCAGTATAAGAGCAGAGTATTTGTAATTATTATTTTTTTTCTTGTAAATAAATTAATTTAAAAAAAAAGAAAAAAATAAGAACAGAGGATGTAGCCTGAAATTCATCCTATTGCTTCGAGTCGTTTTCTCCTCTCAACAACTACTGCTGAGGGAGTAATAACGACTCGAAGTAATCGGATGAAATTCAGGCTACAGAGGATGCAATTTTTTATTACCAAATTAAAGGAGAAACAGCGATACAATCAGGAAAACAAGAAGTTATTTCCAAAAAATCGTACTAATTCAACACAAAAAGAAATGAATGTTTTAAGAATTTTTAAAATTTGCAAAAAAAAAAATATCACAATCGACTTTAACTGCGACCGTTAGGGCCAGAGTCTGCCTCGTACCCAGACGTATCTGTCACAAGTTACTCGTGTTTCGCGCTCGTGTGCGAAAAACGAAGCCGAGCGCCTGAGGAAGTGGCACGGTCAAAATAATACAAAACCCGAGGGGAAGATGGAGGGGGAGGTGGAGGTAGATAAGGAGGGAATATTGAGGACGGCGATTTTTCCGTGAAATACGGTATCCGTCGCCTTAATGCTCAGTAACTGACAAGTTAAATTGTGCAATAATGTTTCATATAAATCAAAAGAACTGAACTACCTACATGAAAGTATGTTTAAATTGGTTTATATACATATAAGCGATTTACTAGAACAAAAGATTTCAGGAAGATATTTTTGCGCTGCTATCATATATTTTGCTAGAGTATTTTCTTTTCAGAGAACTGTAACAAAATCCTATCAGCAAAAATGACAGTCCCAAATTTATGTTCCATTCAGTATATGTAAGTAGAAAGCGACAATCTATTTATTATTAAACCGCTATGGTAAAAGAAAAAATACAAGTATTCTTTTTCTGATTCCTTTTTCAGGCGAATTATTCCGCACTAGCCCCTGACCCTGAAGAATTATGGAGCCTCCTAGGTCCTCGACTCCCAGCTGGCTTTGGGGGCTTGGCAAACTTCTGCCTAATGAGATCCCTTCGGGGGTGGACTTGGTCTTGTAGGTACTCCTCATTCAACTCATGAGGGTCTGAAGTTTCAATCTAAAATCAATCAATCAATCAATCACTGACTCAACATTCACACGAAGTATCACGTTGTATCTACGCGGTTCCACTATTGCTGTCTAAGGACATGATTTTCACAGTCGGCGAGCAGACGGCTCCCACCTTCCTTGCTTCAGTGGAATGAGAGATGTCTGGTTGCAAGCCCACTAAACGGGGAATCAGACAAAAGCATAGAAAACGAAGGTGAGGACTGGAACCCAAACATGGTACGTACTTTCACCCGCGAATCTTACTAATGAGTTTTTTGGGGGCCAGTAAAAAAGTTTACGTCGGTAACTCTTAACTAAATTGACAAACCTGAGGCCGACTGTGCACTCATTTTACTCATTTTAAAGCTACACAGAAAGGAAAGAAATCGAAACAAGGACTTGAGGTCACATCTGGGGATCGAAATCGAAATCTCCAGCACAGAAGGCCGCGCACTAACCGACTATGCCAATCCTTGCTCTTCTTTGGGTTGTACCAAAGCGAAAAGCTGTCCTTTTCATCGTGAAACTAGGATCGAAGAAACTTCAATATTTACCTTTCTTGCGATTTCTAGCCCAACTCTGTCAGTAGCCACATCCAGTAACGGTCCTTTGCATGTGGAATATAACATACGGTCTTTAATGGAACACTTGTATCCAGGCATTGAGTATACGAAAACTGCAATATAACACAATCATGTTGATGGCGGAGCAGCTTGTAGTCAGCGGTAAGAGACCATGATGGCGGCAGGTTAAACACTTCGAACCGACTCGAATCACTCGAAACGAATCAACTCATTTCAACTCTTCTTTCAGCTGCCTTCTTCGTTCCACCAACTCTTCTTATGATAAAGAGTAGTGAGTTATTTCAACTTTTTTCCTTTTTTCTTATAACAAATTTTATTTGTAGTATTTGCATTTAGTATAACTTGGTTTTTTGTAAACACTCCTATCTGGACTTCGCAGCTGCTCGGGCCGGAGTCCCGCAAGCCGGCGGGCGCAGTGCGTGACTCCGGCCCGAGCAAAGGAGATTAACGACTCGATTAGCTCTCGCTATATGCGGTTACAGTATTCAATTTCACTGATGTATTTTTGAATTTATGAATAAAATGAATAAATGTAATGAATGAAGATCATTAATGGTCGCATTTTTACTCATTTATGCCACCATTTTGATGATAGTAAAAACACCAAAAATAACAGTTCGTTCAATTTGCTTCTTTAGAAACCGCGAGAGGGGAAACTGGGGGCGAAATGCACTCCCTTTTCCTTTTCCTTAGTGGCTATCCCAGAAGTCTTCACGTTTCTACCGCGGTGAAGTGTACCTAAAATAATTTTGCCCAACTTCTATTTCTCACTTCATTGTAAAGAAACAGATATTTAGAGCACTGCTAAAATGTGGTCTCTTCGTGCGCGTTACTAATACTATTTGCTCTGTTCAACCAATTGTTGTTATCTATTATTTCTAAAGATTTACCACTTGTCTGTGATGCGAACTGAAGAGTTTCCTCATACCTATAGATTCCAGGTAGTCTCCCTCGAAAGTGTGTTTAAATAGGTAGAAAATGTATCTTCCTTTGTCATTGGGAACATTCTTGGACAAATCACTTGCGGCAACATCCTCCTTTGCGTCCGCCAAAACAATCGTTTCATCTTCTATGTTAAGTTCCTTTATTATGGGAGAGAATCCATGATTATTCCCAGAACGTGATACACCGTAAATCCTCTTTTAAGCCCCCCCCCGGGGGGGCTTGGCTTATTCATTTCAAGCCCATTTGAGGGGGGTGGGGGGGGGGGGGGTTAAAAGAGATGGAGGGCTTATTTGAGAGGGAGGGCTTATTTAAATTAGAAACGACGATGGTATCAGTTCTCCATAAAGAACTAGAATACAAAGTTGGAAAGCTCAGGTACAAAAAGCTTCAAGCAGCCGAAGATCAGAATCAAGGCCAAACTAAACCATCCTGGATCCGTCCACACGATTTCTTAGGGTCGTGATTGATTAATATAGTCTACATTTATTTGTGAAGAATAATTAGGGGAGGGGAGGGAAGGGGGGTTTCATAGAGAGTGGGCTTATTAACTTTCTTCCCCTAAATAGGGGAGCTTATTAGAGGGAGGGGGCTTATTTGAGAGGGGGGCTTAATAGAGGATTCACTGTACCGATGTACAGCATAAAGTCTATTATGAACTCTAGTGGGCGAAATTTTAACTCTGTGAGGGTCTCATACAAGTTAGATGTTCCGGACTCTTTTACAACTAATAACTTGTCTGATTTCAAGCTCAAGATTCTACAGTATGACTGTTTTTACATGTTATGGTTTAAAATTGTGGAATGTTGTAATTTCACAATTCTAGCAGTATTTAGAACAATACTTGTAACTCGCTTATCTTTAGCTACTCTAAATTCGAGGTTAAATACCGGTAACTGGAATGTATGTATGCATATACAGTGTAATAGGGTTCTTTAATTTCATCATCCCAACGAGAATTTTTTTTTTTTTTTTTTTGGGGGGGGGGGGGGGGGGCAGTTGAAATGACTCTTGGGCTAGTACGCGCTAGCTACAGCTTGCCTGAATAAAACTGACTTTCTTTTCATCCTAAACATCTTTAGCTAATACTGTTGTGGTTTTTCAATTTTCATTTTTTTTTTCATTTTATGGGGTGCACTTTGTAAATTTATGACAGTATAATAATTTTTATACTTACTAATTGAACCAGGCTTAATTTATGTTCCTTAAGATCCGCCAGTTTAGCCAGACCTTCATCAGACACGGGGAAATGAACACCAGTCATGTGACTCTGCTTGCTGTCAACACTAATGTCTGTTCGCATCTGGGAAACAATATGTAAATCAAGTCTTCATCACAGGAAGAAAACAGATGTCAGAGTTAAAAACCATATTTTTTCTGGGTACTTTTCTACATGGTGAATTAATAGTATTAAGAGAAAAAATATTTCCTCTGTTTTAGATATCCAGCCATTATGCCGTACAGTTTAGCCAGTATAAAAAAAGATTTAATCTCTTTGAGCCCCCAATTTTTCCCTTTAAATTAGTGCTTCAGGGCTGTCATTAAGAGCCAGGGGCCGGGGATTTCCCCTGCCTATTATGAACATGGCCCCTGGCTACTTTCATAGGTAAATACTGGTAGAAGTAGACTTTCTTAAAGTCGTTCGCTTGGTTTTCTGGTCTGGTGAGCTTTCGCTCGCTCGCGCTTCGCGCTCGTTCGCTCATGCTCCGCGCTCGCTCGCTCGTGCTCCGTGCTCGTATGATTGCCCTTCGCGCTCACTGTCACGCTATGCGCTCAAAAGCTCGACTTGCAAGCAAGTCTATGGTAGAAGAAAAACAGAACCAAAAGAAATCCCTAACTGGTTGATTCCCCACCTACTTGTTGTATTTACTCAGCAACTTGAAATCTTAGTGACAACCCTGGTGCTTATAAAACAAGGGTGGTCACGAGAATTAAGGTCATAACCCTCACTAAACCCAGTACTTCTAAAAGTACCTATGGCTGACAATGGGTAGGAATGAATTGCTATTTGTGGAATGGAAAAAGTGCTCAAATACTTTGATTATGGTTCACTCATGCCTTAGATGGATATTACCTACCATTTTTGCACATCTATACAGTGGCCCAGAAGGGTCACACATGCAAATTAAAAATGTTGCTGCAAACTAAAAATTTTACCTGCAAATTAAAAATGTTGCTGCAAATTAAAAATAGGACATGCAAATTAAAAATTGTACATGCAAACTAAAAATATTACAAACATGAAACATGAATGGGCCGATGGCTGTAAGGCCAGGTCACACGGCTCGGACCAGGTCCTCATCACTCATACTGTGCGCGCAGGACTTTTCATTTTAAATTTCCATCGATATGTTTTCTATTTTCAATTTGCAGCACAATTTTTAGTTTGCATGTACTATATTTAATTTGCAGGTAATATTTTTAGTTTGCATGTACAATTTTTAATCTGAATGTACTATTTTTAGTTTGCAGCAACATTTCTAATTTGCATGTGTGACCCTTCTGGGCCACCGTACATCTATGATAACAATAATAAAATTATTTTGCTGTAGTTTACATGACAATGTGGGAAAATAAACACATTAAATGATATGATTTCTCTGGAACTTTAACATTTTCTGGGCTCATAAAAAAATCTTGGCTGGCCATTAATTTTGGATAGGCAGATATTTTTACTGGGCAATTTACATTCTGAGAATTTCTAAGACATGCCAGCAGTGAGCCTAAAAGTGAGAGCTACTTGCAGTCCAAAGAGTAAGCTAAAATTCAAGTGCTTTTTCTCAGTCCTGCTTTTTAAACAATACATTGTAACAGCTTTAAGTAAAAACAATATCCTCTTTCTAACCTCCTGTTGTTTGACCAATTCTAATTCCAGTTCCTGATCTGTGAGTGGAGGAGGGGCACTTTCATGATCTTTGTGCTTCTTATAACCACTTAACAAAACATCACCCTAAATGTTGTACAAACATGTTCACATTATTGAACGGCTTGAAGTACATGTACTGGTAATACAACTGTAGTTAGCTATACAAATTAAAAGCAATTTTACTGTCACGCCAGTAAAATGTAGTTAATGAATGTCACGCCAGTTATCAGTAACCCATTCATGGCAGTTCTTTATCAACAAAGCAATTGTGTAGTCAGGTTGTCAAGGTCAGCAAACTCTAAGATGCATTGTATTCTAGTGTAGAACTTTATGGCCTTGTTGTCTTAAGCAGACTAGTACGAGCCACAGCATTGGCCAATATTTTCAAAGCACTATTCATGGCTAAGAGTTTGCACATGCAACGCTGAGCTGTCTTGTAGTACAGCCTTTTCTACTGGCTATGTCAGCAGACATTCGTCTAGCTATAAAAGCCTAGAACAACTGTTCAGAGTTCACTCGGGTTCCAGTGTTCAGCAAGGTTTAAGCGCTCAGTATACTATTCTTGTAAAATTTTTCCCTCCCTCCCTCCCTTTGGAGACGAGGTTTGGGCTTTGTTTTGTTCTATGCCAGCAAATAAACTAGGGACACTCCTCGCAGTGTGGTTAAGTCTGCGCAGCGACTTCCCCTAAGCTTGTTGGCCGCGTTGCTGTTTAATATCGCATGCAAACCAATACTCTTGTCCGATCCAGCACGTGCTGTATTGCGTTCAGCTCGTAGTGCTGGGGAGATAAGTGAGGTTCTTGTTGGCCGCGTTGCCGTTTAATATCGCATGCAAACCGATACTCTTGTCCGATCCAGCATGTGCTGTATTGCATTCAGCTCGTAGTGCTGGGGAGATAAGTGAGGTTCTTTGGTCACGCCATCGCCAGAAGTCACACAGGCTAACCTAGCGCAAGGTAGTGCTCCCCCATTAACGCCAACTTGTCATCACTGGTTTTTTTTATAATTTAGTTAATGCGTTTAGCATGCACCATAAAGGAGCAGAGACATTAATAGCCTGCATACAGACATCTCCTATTTCCTTATAGTTGTACACCGGCTTGGAGCAAAGGAAATAAGAGATGACTGCCTGTAGAGTGTCACAAGGTTTAAAAAAGGTCACCAAGAACAGTACGTACCGGAAGAGTACCAAACATCTCATCTTTTATATGTCCTCCACCAAACTCCTTCTTAAGTGTTGCTTTTGTGCCAGCAAACAACATCTTTCGCTGAGGCTGAAGGGTACAAAACACTTGTAACAACCCTGACTATCTAAATAACTTTTACAAGTACAACATTTTTTCAACTTTAGGCTACTGCATCAACTTAATGTGACATGGTGGATGAATTTTTAGTTACAGGGGGTAATGCCCTATAATTTGCACATTGAAAAGGCGCTAAAACAAGGTTCCATCCACTGCCAAAAATAAACCCCTGATTTTCAAGCTAATAAAAATATTATTAGTATTTATCATTATTGCATTTCTTTTGTCTGAGATACATTACGTACATTGCACCATAATCTGTGACCAAGGGAAACAAAAATCAGACTGCTTTGAAAATGTTTTAACCAGAGAGAAATATGAACCACAGCATAATTAAAGAAAATGGGAGAGAAATGCATTATATGTGATCCAAGGGAAAAATGAAGGACAGAGTGGTACAGTACAGTCCAATAACTTCACCAAAATGTTATTTGGATCTAACAATTGCAAACTATCCCCTGAAATATCACTGTCATACATGTACACATAACATACCTTGGCAAAATCAGGAGAATATGAAATAAACAACCACTCATATCCCTGGTTGTTTTTGGAATCCAATCGATAAAACAAGTAACAAGGTTCTTCCTTTTTCAAAAATGGTTGAATGGCCTCATCATAATGTGAAAACAGTCAAGGTTCAGATCAGATTTATTCAAGCTGGAACTAACAACAGAGTGTAAGAACAACATTATCACTCAACTGGACTTTTGCTTTGTTTTTAAGCTCTCGAAAGCGACCACTCAGAGTTTTATTCATACAAATTAACCCTTTAGTAGAAACTGTACAATTGGACATAAATTTTATTAGTGTGTCTATATTGGATAAATATAAGGACACTAAATAAACATTAATTTTGTTTTTTCCTTATGAATCATTATTGAATTTTTTAATCATTTGTAAGCAACCACCCTCTATTGTTTTACCATGCAGTTGCTTACAAGAGCCATTCTCATAAGCAACCAGCTCTAGTTATGACCACTTTTTCGAATTTCCGAGGTGGTTGCTCACAAGAGCTGACTGTAGTAGTACAGTGTACAGTGTATGTGGGTCTAGCTGGGTTGTGGCAGCTTTGATCTTTACTCAATTACTGAAAAAACAATGATTGCTATAAAAGGATATCATTTTCCCAGTCTCCTACTGGTTCCTTGGTGTCAAGGCATGTTAATTCCTCTGAAGAAGCAAAGAATAAAATGTCATCATTACATTCACAATTTTTTCTTCAGTTATCATTAGGAATTGATAAGGAAGTCAGTTCCTTTGCCTGTATTAATAACAAGGCCCTGTTAGGGTAAAATTCCAACAAGCAACATGGCCTTGAAACAGCAACATAATACAGATGAAATGTCATGAAGATGGGTTGAAACCACAACAGCGAAAGGGAAAATCGCAAATAGCAGTATAACACTGACAGCGAGATGGCCTCCTCTTCAATATGCGAAATGACTTCTTTTGAAATTCAGACTAGGGGCATCCGTATCCCCCCGGCTCCTCAATAACATACCTTCCTGAATATCAACTGCAATAAGTCGTATGTTTCCATCCTTTGCTTCAGCAAATACAGCCTTAAGTTGGTCATTAGCTGTAAAAGATAAGGTCAGTTACTTAAGTCGAGACATCTTTCTTTCTTTTAGTTAACACAACAAGTGTCTACTTTTCATTCGACATAAAATTGCCTTACGTTTCTCACCCTCCCCTCTTCCCTTAAACCCAAACCCCTTCTTCCGGAACTACAAAATCAGACAATCAGAAATCAATTATAATTTTAAATCTATTTCTCTCCGTTCTGAAAGCACACAGCAACCTCAAGCAATTTGATCAGTAAGTTATCCGCCAGAGAAAGCCTGGCAACTGCCATTTATAAATATTGTACAAGCAATTTCAAGCAATTAGGCAAAAGGGAACTCAAGTTTAGACAGAATTTATATCGGCTTATAATTTTGTGTTCATGCCTTGAAAACTTACCTTGTTATCTATCGTTGATGTTTGCTTGTTTTTCAGTGGAAAAAAATCAAAAGGAAGAAGTTTCTAAGTGATCAACTGAATTCCCCATGATTTTAAAACCGAAACATCAGGTCGCCAGCAAAATACTTCAGCTGATTTCAACAGAAGGCGGAATCAAAGCAAAATTCCAAAAAAATGTTTACAAGTAAAAGGTCTGCATTCAGCTTAGCATCGGAACATAAAAAGTAAATTATAAACTAACCTTGTATTCCAGTCTGATGAGACATTATTTCCCTGGAAAAGAATATACAAGAAAGTTCAAGCAGACCCTCCTCCAACTCGAATTAACAAACAGTGCCAGAACTTCAGGGGACCGGCCATTAAAGTGACGTCACGGCAACTAGAACTGACGTAACTTCCGCTGGAACAGGAAGTGAGGTTCTTCCAAAATAAAAAAATGCTAAAATTATTTCGTTAATTTTAACTTCTGAAGTGAGCTACTTTTTAGTACATATATTTTTTAAATACGAGATCAACAAGAAAAATGTAACGCCTGTTAAAGTGTAAAGGAGATATCTTAATACTAAATGTCATAAACTACAAAAAAAAATTTCAAAAAAGTATTTGCTACATGTACTTGGTTCAAGTTAAACGAGGGTACAGCCCTGTTTATTTGCTCTAAAGAGTTGATAAAATTGAGTCGTGGAAAGATTTTTTCCAGTGGTTCCCCATTGCCCAGGAAACGCTGTCACACACTCGCTCGTAGAAATGTATGACTTTGTCAGCGGTTTTTCGGTTAACTATCACTCTGAATAGAGAATTTGAGAGAGAAATCACAACAGTAAGGGAGTTAAAATTTGAAAAAGAAAAATGCTCATGACATAAAAATGTCTAATTTTGTAAAACCAGGTACTTACACTTTATTTAAAGTCATTCAAGGGAAGACTTTTGCCAAAGCTTAGACGTATTGTTAATGTCAAACGTGCATAATGTTAGCGCAAGAAACCTGATCAAAAAATAATTTCCTCTCAACGAGGCCACAGGACACGTTGCACATAGTGTGCAAAGAGTGAAGTCTGGATTATCTTTATTTCTTTTACGCTTTTGGTACAGAGTTTTCTAGGTTTTTCGTCCCCTACGAATCCAGATCGACAAAATGAAAGCTCTAATACTTGTAGGTGGCTATGGAACAAGGTTACGTCCGCTAACTTTATCGAAACCGAAGCCTCTTGTTGAATTCTGCAATAAACCGATGGTAATGCACCAGATAGAAGCTTTGGTAGAGGTAAGCTTTGAACTTTTTTCTCTGATCACCACATAATTGGCTGAATCTCGTTAAGAAGCTAGCATAATGAAGTTCTCCATATTAGCTTTTAAATTACGTAAAAATTTTGATTTGAATTTAATGCTAACGAATACATGTTTTGTCAGCTGTTTTGTCCTTGATCGACATTAGTACATATGCATGACAAGTGGCATGATCTTTTACCTTTCATTCCAGCTTTTCTATAATGAAACTACTTTTCAGGATTGTCTTTTACATTTCCTTGTTAATCACACTTTTAGTTATTGACAGTTGTGTATGATACTTTTTTGGATCTGCATCCTTGTGAATAAATTCAAGCCCTTTCATTCTTAATATACATGTATAATAGGCAATGTAAATAAACTTGCAAAAATTCAAAATTCCTTTTTGTAAATTCTTTGGAAATTAGTAACACCACGTAAAACTTTTGTCAGAGAGCTTTTATTTGAATGGCAACCCCACAGAATTTCATCCATAGATTTAAAAGTTAGAACTACGTACTAAATAAATAGTACCATGTGAAAGTACTGCTGAAGAGGTTTCATTTGAATGGCAACATCATAGGAGTTTGTCTACAGATTTAAAAGTTAGAGTCGACAAATAATCTCACCATACTTTTGCTAACTGAGTAAAAATGTTGATTAAAGTTCATTAGTCATCATGACTTTTTGTCTAAATCTATTTCTCCTTTAAGGCTGGTGTAAAGCATATCATCCTTGCAGTCAGTTATCGTGCAGAGATGTTAGAAAAAGAGATGAAACAACAACAGGATAGGGTGAGTTTATTAAAATGTTAGCTCTCTTACCTCTGTTATTGTCTTGTTATAGAAATGTGTTGATTTTGCTGACAGTAGGCAGTACATGTAGTTCTGATCAACTCCTCGATTCTCCTTTCAATTTTCTTGTTGAATAAGGAGAGAAATTAACATGAAATCAAACTGCATTTACATGCAACAGTCATTATTTTTTTCATGAATCCTTTGAGTCAATAGCTCTCTAGCCATGGTTTGCATTTCCGAGGCTAGCAGGGATATATTTATGACTGGATTTTACTAAAGCATCCTGTAATTTCCACAATTTGTTCTGTGTACCAATATATTTGTTCTCTTTTCACAGTTAGGAATTACAATCACAATTTCACAAGAAAAAGAGCCTCTGGGCACAGGTGAGTTAGTTTGTGACATCTCTGTAAGAAAAAATAATACTAACTGGAAAGAAGATTGATGCTTACTCAGTAGAAGCTACATCATGCGTTACTCATTATTACCACTTTCTACGAGACAGAAAATTCCCAGATGTTCTTATGTGTTCAGTAAATGGATAATGCAGTCTACTGGATAAATCACTGTCCAGTGGATAAGTACATTTATTAGGAAAACAATTGCATTATCCATTGGACAAAGATTATTTGTCCAGTGAATGGCATCATCCATCTTTTAAACAACTTGGGCCTGGTCACCCAGCCAGTCTCTTAATTAAGCTCACCAAGCAGGACTTACATACTTAAGGTGACCCCATACCCCCCCACCCTGTCTCCCCTCCCCCAACCAAGTTCCACCAAGGTTTTGCGTGACACATGGGTACTGATAGTAGATTCTGCTACTCCTAAGTGCACATTGCTTACACCTTGATCATTTTTCTGTTTTCAGCGGGTCCTCTGGCTTTAGCAAGAGATCACTTGACAGTAGATGATGAGCCTTTCTTTGTCTTAAATAGTGATGTAGTGTGTGATTTCCCGTTCAAACAGATGGCAGAATTCCACAAAAATCATGGAAAAGAAGGCACCATTGTTGTGAGCATATTAAACATTTTTGCTAATTATTGTTTTTGCATTAATGCAAACTATATTTTACAGTTAGATGCTGCCCTAGCCAATGGTTAAAAGAATTAATATTAATATTATTGCCAGTTTAGGGTCATTTCAGGAATGGTTTGAATTGTTACAGTTTAATAAATAGACACCTCTAGATTCTGAGATGAGTCAACTACGAGTACGAGATTTTCTCAATATTAATTAGGGCTTGGGTGTGAACCAGCATCAGTTTGGTGGGAAAACATGATTGCCGTCATCAGTCTACTCAAGTCCAGACCATCTGATATTACGCAATGGTGCGATTTCACACAATTGACCTCAAATTGCATCCGATCGCACAATTTGAGAAAAATTGCATAATTCGTAAAAAAATGTGAAATTTCAAGTAAAATAAGCAATGAATTTTAACTTTAATTAAACATTTTTCCAATCTTAATGTTATTTAAGGTGATTTACCACAAAAGAAAGCCTTACAAGACATCTGAAACCTTCGATCGCGGTATCTGGGCAGCCATTTTGATTTCTGAGACAAGGAGTGTGGTCAGCGGTGTAATGGCATCATATTAAACAAGTGTCCTTTTTCTTTTCTGGGTAAAAATTATCGGACAAATTTAAATTTAATAAATAGATGTTTTATTATTCCTTTACATTCAAGTTGCCTGTTAAACAACATTAAAGTGGTTTTTCTCCTTTGAAACCTGGTAAAACAATGTAAATTAGCCCTGAAAAAAATCACATAATTTATCGCACAATAGTCCTATCTTATCGCACAATCTACCCTGAAAATATCGCACAATTTCTGATTTTTAATCGCACTCTATCAGATGGCCTGTCAAGTTTTAGCGAGAATGCTGTGGTAACAGAAACAAGACAGTTATAAAGTGTTAGAGGTTTTATCATTTTGCGGCTGGGAAATGGCTTAAGCTCTTTCAGTGAAGATAACAGTGCTAATTTTTTCGTGAGAAAGAAGTGCAATGAAGCTCTCCAGGATATCTATATATAATCTGAGAATACGTGAAAAAACTTCAAGTCAAATCTCATACTCGTAGTCATTCTCAATCTAGAATCTAAAGGTTTCTAATAATGCTCTTCAGACTGCAAAGAAATTCAGTATTACTACTTACCATTTGGGCAAGCTGTCGCTAGCATTTACCTGGCCAAGTTTCCTTTTAACTATACAATCAGTGACAAAATTAGTTGAGACACTTCACCCTAAAGGGGCTTTGTGACATTTTACCGACTTCAAAAGGGGAAAAGAAAGCTTTTCGTCTCCCATCCCCTCCATGCAATGTTGTGATGCTGTTCAAGCTACCTGTAGAAAACAACAAACACCCCAACTTTGAATGGAGGGGAGGGGGAGGGTGTGGATTCTGTTGTTCTCTGAAGTTACCCTATGTGAGTACAATGTCTGAACAATTTTGTTGCTGATTGTACCTTGGAAAAAAGTTTTGATGAGCAGGATTGATTACAGTTCTTCTGTAATTTGAATTCCAACCCCGAAAAAACGTCATGGGCAAGTTAAGAACAAAATTCACAGCTCAATAGCAAAATTCATTAGCTTTTGGCTTTTGGACATGCCTTTCTTTGCATACTGGCTTTTCTAATATTAGCATTGGCACAAGTGTTCTTTAAGTATTGACAAAATTAATAGCACACCTTTGAAAACTGTGTTTTGCACTGAAATCAGAGCATTGTTCTCTTACATAGCTTGGCTGTTTCTGTTGCTTTGAAACAGGTAACAAAAGTTGAGGAACCGTCCAAGTATGGTGTTGTTGTGTATGATTTAAAAACAGGACGGATTGATAAGTTTGTTGAAAAGCCTCAAGTGTATGTGTCAAACAAGATTAATGCAGGGCTCTACATTTTCAGCCCAAAGATTCTTGATAGAATTGAGGTGGGTTTACTTGTATCTTTGGTTGTACTAATTCACACGTGTCAGTCCAGGACTCAAAATAAAATTGCCAGTCATATTGACTGGCCAAAGAAATTCTAGTTTGGTCATGTTTTTCTTCTGACTGGTCAAAATGTTTTATTAAAATAACACAATAAAAACTTGTATGTACTAGCCTAACAAGCAAAACCATGAAGTGAAAAAAGATGCTTGTCCTCTTAAAATGTCATGAACCCTTATTTATGGGTCGGTCAAAATGACCGGCAAACTAAACGTTTGTGCAGGAAAATGGTCATCTTGACCGGATATTGTCAGTTGACTGGGCATTATTTTGAGCCCTGTATTCAATGGCAAACCTCTGTAAACAAACTCTGAAACAATGCAACCCTCTCTAGTAAAGAGGAATTTGTTGGTCCTCAAGATACTAAACGTACTACCAATTCCTCTTTAAGGAAACCAATATAGTGTCTACAGACTCTCTGGTGTGACCTCATGGTGCCTGTATTGAGGGTAACTGAATTGCTAAGCACCCTGAACAAATTAATACAGTTTTTGTTATAATTATTTTTGAAATGAGGTTCATTTCCATTGTGTCCCTCGACCAACAGGACAAAAAAATTTAGATATGAAAGTTCGTTAAATATTATCCAGCCCTATTGTATTGTAAGTTAAAAATAAATTTGGCATGAATGAAAATAAAAAAGGAAAATGAATTTTTCTCATTTTTCTCATGAAAATCAAAGTATGGGATAAAGACTGAGGGATTGGTTTATTTGTGATAAGGCTGGACCAATATTGAGATAATGCTCGGCAATATTATTTAGATAGTTGATAAGGTGAAGCAATGCTGGGCTTATTTTCCTTGCTGTTTGTTTTGCCACACAGCTAAGACCGACATCAATAGAAAAGGAGATTTTTCCAAAGATGGCTCAAGATGATAATCTGTTTGCATTTGACCTTTCAGGTAGGTATGTTTCAACATAACCCATGCAGCTGGTTTATAAACAGAAAGGAGTAGTTGCATGAGTCCATTGTGTTCTTGTGAGCATTAATTGCCCCTGTCCACCTTTCCCCTTCAAAGCATCTGTAAGTTTGTAGCGGAGGACAGAGGGGTGGGAGCTTGGGAAAATAGGGGAGGGGAGGGGGCATGGAGGGCAGGGAGGAAAGGGTGGGAGGGAGTTTTGAAAGGGTGGGAACAGGAGGAATATGGAGGGACTTAAACTCAACAATGCTTAATGTTTAGCAATCGAAAAAGGTTGAAGGGAGGTAGCCAAGAGAAAAGGGGTATGGGAGAAGGGAGCTTTGGACCCCACCCTGTCTCCCTGCCCTCCTTGACATGAAGACTAGATACCTTATTCATTTGCTTATACCGGTAATTATGTTGTTGTTGTTCTTGATGCAGGGTTTTGGATGGATGTTGGACAGCCCAAAGACTTCTTAACAGGCATGGTTATGTACCTACGATATTTGAGAGAAAAACATCCAGAACTCCTCCATGAAGGACCTGGGAGTATTGGCAATGTGCTTGTGGTAAGTTGTTAGATGGACATCTTGAATCCATGAATCCTTCTTTATCAATTAAAATACTCAGGCAGCTAAGGCCTTATTGGTACAACTATTCTAGAAATCTATAGTAATATCTTCAATTTGTAGTCAACAGTAACTGGCACCAGACTCAACCAAAACTAACTACAAGAGAATTAGTGGACAATTGACAATTTGACTAACAATACATGACTGTTTGATGGTGACAATAGATGGATTGAAATGCACCCGTGACATACACGCAATAACATCACGGCTTAACTGACAGATGACCAATAACATCGGTACTTAATTGACCAATCAGGTCATTAACCAGTGTTTAATCAACTGACTTGATACAACTCACTTTGACTCTGAAGATGACTACCACACAGGTTGTCAAAACGTCAGTCACTGTCAATAACAGTCCTATTCAGGACTACGTTCACCCACACAATCATGCTCAACTTACTTGTTCTTTTTTGCTTATCCAGGATCCTAGTGCGAAAATAGGGGAAAACTGTAGAATAGGACCTAATGTAGTCATTGGCCCAAATGCTGTCATTCAGGATGGTGAGTACTGTTAACAGTGACCAACATCAATTTTCTCCTAACAGGGTCCGGGAGGGGTTTTGCATCATCTGTGAATTGACCGATAAACAGTGTGAATCGGGAAAACTCATGAAATACAGCCGTAATTGTATATTCACTGTGACGTGTGATCCTCTAACATTGTAGTCCATGAATCGAGATTTCTACCGATAAAACAGATATAAGTGTCGTGATGAAGGTTCGAAGTTAAAGCACGTAAAAATGAAAAATTGTAGAGCTTCGATTCTCTAGCAATAAATTCATTGCCAGTCAACTTTGTAGTGGTCAAATAAAAAGCAGTGAATCACCATTTTAATCTGCACCATACTTTTTGTTTCCTTTCCATCACAGGGTCATGTGAGACCAACTCTTGCCTTAATAGTAGTCCAGTTTGGAGAATTCTTTGCTTAAACGGTTTAAAATGTGTTGGCTCAACTTACCTTTTTATTTCACATTTTGGGGACCAAAGTAACATTTCGTTTTCCAAATTGGTCACTGTAGCTGATGCACTTGAAGTTAGTTTGCCCAGACTTGGTCTGACATTGACTCTGATCTCTGCTGGTAGCAAATGAATTGTGAACAACTCAACAAGGGCATGAAATCAGAACACTTTGTCACATCAACGACTCTCTGTAGATCAGTAGCACGATCACCATACCCATTCTTGTAACGAGCCCGAAAAAAATAAAAATTTTCTAATTGGGGGCAAAATCACTTCTTTAGCTTTACTTTATGCTCAAACTTAATAATCTACAATTTTTTGGCAAAATATTACATTTTCGCCTAGTTTAACTGAATTTTTCATTTACCCATAATCCCTAGTGGGCGTGGTCTTTCTATAAATGATCAATTTTTCAAAGTTTTATTTCACTGGTTGAAGTAAAAAGTAGAAATGAAACATCTTGACCTTCACACAAGTATTTTGCATTACATGGAAGCTAATATTTCCTCATTCAGATCAAGTGGTACTTTGAAAACTGACTTTCTCCCCCTCTTTACAACATGAAGGTCAGAACAGATGTGCCTTACAGTCTTACAGTCTTACAGAATTAATTTCCCCTGAAAAATGTCCCCGACCTCCCCTATAACATCCATTTCAGGAAAGGTTACTAAGCTTCTTCTTCGACACGAAAGCACATGGCGTCTTTGCGAAGTAAACTGTAGATTTCACAAGGCTTTTTAGCAAGGTTATGGTCATATTCCGCTTTCAAAATGGCGTCAACATTGCGGAAAACGTAACGACTGGATCGGAAAGGTATATTTTAGCCGTCTTTAGAGCTTTGAAGGTGAAATTATGGCAATATCAAGAGAAACTTATGAGCATTCAGATTTGCTCGATTCTAGAACCTGATTGTACCTTGTTTGGATCATGACGGTCAAGAAGAAGGTGAGTTTTCGAAAAAATTTATTGCGTAATCGGGTTTCAATTTAGCGTTACGACTTTTTTGAACCGTTATTTCTCCGCTTGTGGTTGATAATTTTGACTGATTTTTTCCAATGTTAAAACATAGCCTATGAGCATTCAGTAGATGTGTTTTTATTCCCACAGACATCCACTTCAGCCCTACCGCCGGGAGACAACTTGGTGAACTGCTAACTTTTACAACGCAGCGTTACAGGAAGGATACTCAAGAATGATGAATCCTTTTGATGTGTTTTAATAAACTTGAAATGTTGTAGTTTTGCTCAAATGTAGTGTTTATTGTGTGTTTGCACTGGGTACAATTCGTTTGCCCATGGGAGCTTCCTTTTTTGTGAAAAATGTTTTCGAAAATTTTTACCATGATGATTGTGTTACGCGTTACATTCAAAATTTGCCCATTTTCCCACCTTTTTCTGTTATTTTCTGAAATACAGTAATGTGGTTTACAGTTCTTACACCTTTCTAGTAAAAAACAAGGTGTACCTTAGCTTTAAGCAAAAATCTGGCTTTACTAAAGGCATTAAACAGAAAATATCAGTGAAAGTTTTCCTACCACCCCTAAATGGGCATGGTGATTGTGCTACTGATCTGTAGTAGACAGAAGTCACTATTCCTGTACATACAAATGTCTTGCCAAGATCATTTTGCTTTGTCAAATGCACTGTTTTATTGCTGATTTTTTCATCAGGAGTATGTCTTTCACGCTGTACAATAATGCGCGAGTCAGTCATAAGATCTCATTCATGGATTCATTCTGCAATTATTGGTTGGAAGTCAGTTGTTGGACAATGGGTAGGTTATTTATATGTGTTTCATGTACACAGCAATAAATTAAATGAATTTAAAATAGATTAATTTAAAATAAAAAGTTTTGAAACCATCATTTTTGCAATCTCCACCTAAAATCCTGCTTGGAGATCTCGTTTTCTCTTAGTGGATGTTTACCTTTTGTTTCCCTAGAGTACACAATCGTTTATAAAAATTTCTGCTTTTTTTTTGTAGGTTCGAATGGAAGGAGTGTCTGTTCTAGGAGAAGATGTCATAGTAAAAGATGAATTATATATCAACGGGGGAAGAATTCTTCCGCATAAATCCATATCGAACTCCTCGCCAGAGCCGCAAATTATCATGTAATTTAAAAACAATTGAACACTAGGAAAATAGTCAAGTTTTTATAAAGATTTCTAGGAAGAGCTGTTCATTGGCGAGTCTAAATTGTTACTCAGGGGTTTAAAGTTCTCAACAGATTAAGTCATAAACTTAGAAGCGCTCAACGTACCTTCTCGTAATGAGAATTGCAGACTAGTGGTGAACATTCCAGGGCTCGTTTTCCTCCTTCACTCCATGAATTAACGCCTGCCTCGAAAATAAGCTAAATGTTTTACTATTTTTTTCTAGATTTATCTATCAGCTTCATTTAGTGCTTTATTCGAAGGAATATTTCCTGTAGCTAGCGACAGAAAAATGCCTGCCATTTTCATGACACATTGAAGCGTTGTCTGCCATCTGGATATGCACAATATTCTTGTTATAGCAACTCAAGGTGTTAATAAAAATTTAGAGGTCCAACAGAGGAAGGCAGGGGCTTTGATAGATAGGACGTGTTTATTATTGACATCTTATGGTGCAATGAGGCGTTTAAAGGCCATTTGCACGATGAGGTCATTTTACTACTTGTGTAAATTAGGGCTTTTCTTATTAAAACCTCCCTGGGATTACCGAATTGAAATGTGAAAGGAAAAACGAAAAGGATTCTCAGTGGTCGAAGTAGTAAAATGACGTCATCGTGCAAATGGCCTATTTGAGCAGGGGTGTCAACTTTAGCTCATATGCGCTAAAAGTGCGCTTTGATTCGTTGCTCGACAGATACTAAGGAGGAAGCATACTAACTAAGTATGGTTCTCCTTTACTCAGTTAAAGTTCTAAATGTTAACGGTGCTCCTCAATTTGGGGCGACAAACGCACTGTTTGCATCGATACCGACGTCCAACTGACGTTTTGCTCTCTTGTGGAAGGGCAAGGGATAGGAATTTTCACTCCGTATTCGCCATCATTTTCTAGCCCATTCCACCCGGGTTAGCATTATACAACCTTAGTTACATAATTTGATGAACGCACTGTGTAGTTTATTGAATAAGTTGGAATTTATAAATTTATTATAAAAATTCAGGGGTAATAAAGCACGAAAACAGTCATGGAACGAGAATTTCTTTTTTATTGTATCAAACTTGGAAACGTCTGTGGCTTTTCCCTCATGTGAAAGGTTAAATAAATGAACGAACGATTAGACAAGCGAACGCGCGAACGAACGAACGAAAGCGGAATTGTGGCCTTTCTCGAGCTTTATATTTCTGTAGACAATATTTACTTCCTCGAACAGTTATTTCACAGAAAAAAATTGCTGGGTGCCCCTGAAATGACGAAACTACTCCATGTTTAGGACAATGACTTTTAACGCAAAGACATCATTGAATCGACATAGCATTTTAATAGTCAGAAATACAACGAAGTACAATATCAGTCCATACCATGGGGTCATTCTGATCGTTTATACTGCAACTTTCGCTGGTAACAATTTCTAGTACACTTTGAGTACACACTGTCTTTGAAATGAGTTAAAGTTAAACATTAGTCCAACTGAATTTGTTTGAAGTATTAATAATAATAATAATAATTAATAATAAATAAATAAATAAAAATTGCGATAGTCCCTTTTTCGGCCTAGGGCGAGGGAAAGCTTTAAACGGCGGGCCAAAAATTCTCCAAGAAAAAGTGCTTAAGGGTTAGGGTTAAAAACTCTTGTGGTCCAATACTTTGCACTTTTATAAGTCCTTGCAAAATAACATGGAAACCTAATTTAAAGTTAAACATGCAATTAATTAGTGAGGCAATCATTTAAGGAAAGACACGCAGGCAGGAGAATAATTAAAGAAGAAAAAAAAATCTTACGATAACAAGGCAAGAACTACAGCGACTAGGAATGGCAACTGGAGCATTAGTCAACTCCGTATTATATGCTTTCGTTCTTTTAACTTTCGCTTTGTTGTTTTACTATGAAGCTTGGCCAGTAGTATCCATTACAGTCGTGTCAAAAATCAATTCAGGTAAGAGCGTTCCCCTTGTATTCACGTTGTTTGTGTGCATGTTTAAACTATAAAAGATGAACAAAATTCGAGCTGGTTAAGAAAACTGATAAGAACAGCCAAAAGAGATAAGAAAACATCAAAGAGGGAAGAAAAAAGAACGTTAAACGAATTACCTTTCGAATCCCAGATTACTTTTGAAACATCTCAAAGAAAGTTTCGGGGGTGGAAGCGGAATCCTGAACCAGGGAAGGCAGGATATGGCGTTTCCGAGAGTCCAATTTTCCAAAATTTTCCCGGGCGAGCATGCCCCCGGACCCCCTATATAATTCGTGGAATCGGGGCTGATAGGCTGTTTGTTTCTCCAGTAACCTGGGGCTTAACTTTCAGTTAAACAAACAACCTCCATACCTAGACCAAACAGATGGTGATACCGAGTCTGGATCATCCTCGGAGACCCAGGGGCAGATAGTGGGGGCGAGGGAAAGTCTAAACGGGCGGAAAAATATATATGGAACGAAGAAAAGTAAAGAACGGCGAGAAGAGCCCCTGGGGACAATGTCTTACCAGACCAGTTCCAAACGGTCGCCGCCGCTCTGGCTTCTGATTGGCGCCAGAAAAACACAAGTTTCATAATTTTAGAGGTTTACAATGGATTTCGCTATAGAAAAGGATGGCACTCAATTTTAGAAAAAAAATGGGGTACATTCTTGGCTTTCACTTCTATTAAAAACTAACAACATGGCTTGAAGCTTTTTTGTCTTTGTTGGTAAAGTGGTGCAAGTTAGCACTTATATTTTATGGAAATTTATGGAAATTGAAAACTATAAACATTAGAAAGTACAGTATAGTTGAAGTGAGGCCTTTGACTGCTAAAATTAAAAATTAATAAACTAAATTCCGAGCTTTCGCCAATCAACGGCATCATAAAATAAACATTCCGCATGGTAATATACAAATCGGTGTAAGCAAAATGTGTGAAAAGCGCAAGAAAGGGGCGGAATGCATTCGGAGATATAATAATACTAATAATATACATGAAAAAATTTCTCGATTGTGATTGGTTAAGAGAAATGCAGTTTTTTGGTAACACGGTGCAGAAAAAAGGTAATTAGGGAGCTTAAGATGCGGACGTTTTCGCGGTGACGGCGACGTGACAGCCCAGGTGGACTGGGCCAGAGGTTGCCGTTCTCGCGCCAAAATTAATTTGCGTAAGATTCTCATGACGGCGTCCGTGACTTCGTCGAGTACATCGGCTGCAGCCTAGTCCCTAGGCGTTCTCGGCGCGGTCAATCCTGGACTCTACCGTGAGCTGTGACGTCACCGAGAGATACTCGCCGAGAACGCGTTCTCTCGCCCTCTCTTTCCCAGACTTCGCGCGGACAACGGGTCAAGAGAAAACGCCTAGGGACTAGGCTGCATCGGCTGTACTTTCTGAGATTCAATCGCTTTTGTTCTTAACATGGCCGCATTTGAAGATTTTCGACAACCTCTCATTCTTTACTACGATGCTAATTTTATGAACGATGAAGATTTCGTGCTGCTTTACGACATCTTTCCGTCGAGAAATCCAAGTTTTCCTTACTACGAGTACGCTTGCTTTGACCTGAACAACATGAGTGAGGCAGTGTAAGGCCGAATTTAGGTTTGAGAAAAAAGACCTTCCGGCTCTGGCAGAAGCCTTGCAGATCCCACCATCCTTCAAACTACGCCAGGGAAGCATAGTAAGTGGAATGGAAAGCCTCTGCATACTCCTAAGACGGCTCGCCTATCCATGTAGATTTGGCGACATGGTGCCTCGTTTCGGCAAACCAGTGCCGGTGCTATCCATGGTCACAAATAATGTGATTGATTATATTTACACCATCCATGGACATCGCATAACTCGCTGGAATGACGCACTGCTTAACCCACCTGCACTGGATACTTATGCTCGATCAGTTCATGCTAAAGGAGCTGCTCTTCAGAACTGTTTTGGCTTTGTTGATGGGACTGTGAGACCTATAGCCAGACCAGACGAGCACCAGAGGATGATGTATAATGGACATAAACGGGTGCACGCCGTTAAGGTGATTCCCTAGTAAAAGAACGTAACATAGATTGTAGATGAAACTTGGTACACTGATGTAACAAGTCAAGAAGATGATAAAAAAGTAATAAAAAGTGGGGGTCACCGTGCTCATTTTGACGTCACAATGCTGACAAATACGGTTATTTAGGACCCTGTGGCAAAAACCGCGCGCAGCCCAAAACTAGACAAAAAGGAGAGATTTTTTCGATGATGCATGTGGTATCGCACAGAATTTGAGTTTAATGTATTGTTTATTCACTTACGTACCAGAAAAATGCCTTTTAATCCCTTGTTTTTACTTTACGCTCCAAAGTAGAACTAAATTAGACACGCGCTTTACGACCCGTGAGAGCTTAATCCGTACAATTTAGTAAAATTGCCAAAAAACTGAACATAGAAAGGAATCACTATCCTTATAAAAATCATGAAATAAAAAATTGGGGTCACCGGACTCGTTTTTGCGGTGGAGCTGCCAAAAGTGCGCGCCAAATGCATTTTCTCCGATTTTTGAGAGAGGACTGGGGCGAGTTTCAAAATTGAATGTATGTCGGGGAAGAAAGTATTAAAGAATTCGTTTTTTTCAGAATTTACATCGAGATATCACATTTAGGACACGATGTGATAAAGAGAGCGCTTCTTTGAAAATCAAAGTGAGTAAGCACAAGTTAATCATCCACTATCGAGGTTCTTTGTGAGGAAGTCGAACTCAGCAACACGCGTACTGCTAAAGATGCGGACGTTTTCGCCTAAGAAAATTCGGATTCAATATGCTACTAAGAAATAAAAAAATGTATTGGAGTCAGTAATATATTATATATATATATATATATATATATATATATTGTTTTACAACAAAGAATTCGTTGAATGTAATAGCTTCTTTATCTTGCTTTGTTTACGTTCGCACGTATTGCGTGCCTATTGCAACTTTGAATCAAAACAAGTGAACTCGGTTACTCTATTTGGGCGCCGCCCAAATAAAAAGAGTAGAACAACTCTTTACATGATATTGATTTATATCATTTGTTTAGATATTACCGATTAGTAGGCTATGTGTCGCCAGCTAGAAAAAGTGACACGTTAATGAAGTTGTTCAGTTGAGATAATTTGTTGGCTAGAATAAAGCTTGTGGCAATAAAATTTTCTTAAATATACTTTATCGACACCTTTAGTGTTAGATGTCATCTAAAACATCATATCAGCGTCTTCTTCGCCTTAGTACTCCACGGCAGCCTTTATTTCATATATACTTTTTACAAACAAATTATGACTCGGCTGCCAGTTTCGAGAGAAGACGAATGGAAGGATTCAGATTGATATATCAGGATGGTTTACTGCTTCTTAGCGCCAGCTTCCGTCAAAATATCCTCCATTCCGTTGACTGCACTTTTACAAAAGAAACATTCCTTGTTGTTCATAAGATGTCGAGATATACATGATCTAAAAACAAAAAGCAGAGAGAATGTCAGACGTGTAGAAGATCCTTTTTAGCTCTATCAAAACTGTTACATGGCTATACATTGTTGTCGTACCGCTTATACATTTTCGTTAGCCTAAAACCCTCTTAGAACATTTAGAGTTACTGAAACGGCCTCTCCTTGATTTTCCGAGCATTTTAAAATGCATTTAAAAATGACTTTTTTGGAGACGACCGAGCATTTTAGTGGAAAAAAAGGAGCATTAAGGTGGCCAATTTTAGTGGAAAAACAAAAGGATAACGTACAAAACGCATATTCAAAACACAATAAAACAGACACAGAAATTCAAACGAAGCAATCATGTTTGTCGCACGTGATACTCACCTGCAAGATGCGTGTGAACAGGGAATAAACCTGACCGAGATCTTCACTGCGCAACAGATTGGGCATAAATCATCAACATCTACGGACTCCTGCCAAAAAGGGACCACATTTGTTGCCACATATTGCTCAATGAAAACAAGCGAACAAATCAAAGACCAAATTCAGATTTCCACTAAGAAGAGATGGTGTGCGGGATTGTGTGCGCTAAGGAGCGCGGGCGCACAAAACGACTGGAAATAGGCCATTTCCGAGTTCCAAAAAATCTTACTTTCAAAACGAGGCTAAGTGCGAAACCTTTGTTGTGAAAATGAGTTTTATTTGCATAATAATTGAAAATCATTTTCATATCAATGGCTTCGCACTTAGCCTCGTTTTGAAAGTGAGATTTTTTGAAACTCGGAAATGGCCTATTGAGCTAACTGGTCACCATTCTCCCCGAATTTTCCCACGGTAGTGACGTCACGCACCTGTTTATGTAGCAGAGATTGCGAGTCTTGCTCCTCAAGGTAGGTTACTAGGCTCTCCAGTTGCTGTACTTCATCTGCTGTTACGTCCCTGTTCATCACTTAAAAAAGAAATCATCAGCACAGTTTCAGTTTGGGCTATTTTTCAAGTTGTGGTAGTTATCCACGCCAAATCTCAAAACGCACAGAGGAGAGTTCAGAAACGTTTCCTTTTTAAACGTTTTTAAAGCTGCAAAACGCTTTGTCGCTTTTAGATACACTTCATCTGGTCTCTTAACCAATGGTAGGGCAAGTAAACCACGCGAGGGCGGAAAATCCCCTCTCACGCACATACGCGCACGACACGGGAGGAGAGAGAGAGGCGGGAGAAAAGAGAGGCGCGCTCGCTTGCTTCGCTTTTTCGCAGAGAAAATAGGAGAATGATCGTAGTCTAGATCTGCTGCTTTAAGTTACAAAGTTTACAGCGCGTAAAGACATTTAATCACGAAACATTATCGTCCACAAACTAGTACTAAAATCTTGAAAGTACTTAACACCTACAGGATTTGAAAGAAAACTTTGGTTTGGCGCCTTCCGCTTCAGATGTTCTCCCTCCAACCAGGAAACAAACCGTGTCCAGACTGTATCCTGGCTCTGCCAACAGGGATGAGGTTGCTCTCTCTTTACTGCATAAAAAGACCACACAACGCACTCAGTTATTCAATCTATAGCCTATATAGCAGTTGGGATTAACAGGCGAGTGCTATATATTTTTGGCTTGCTGCGCGTGGCAGCTACGGGTTAAACACTGTGAAGGCTAATCAATCTGCCAGCCGGTCAGTCAATCAATCAAGAACTTTATTTGTTTAATTCTTTCTCCTCGTGTATGGTTATCCGGATTCCGGAATCCGCGAAATTTTTGCTTGTGGTGTCTGGAATCCTGGGCTTGGAATCCTCAATTCATCTCAATGAATCAAGAATCCCGCTAACGATTGGAATCCGGAATCCCAATTTCGTTGACAAGGAATCCAGAATCCAGTATCTCGATTCCGAAATCCACAGCGTGATTGAATTACCTTACATACGGCGAAGTTTTCATGCATGCCATGAGGCCTACAAAAGCCAATCTCATTTTTAAATATTTTTACTCTACATGTAATCAATGGAAGACAAATGTAATCGTCGCTATTCATCTTAGCGGTCGCTACTTAGCTTAGAGCACAGTCTTTGGCAAATGTCGATGTATTAATAGAGGAGCAAATTAACCAACCTTTCACTGGTTCCGTCAATCAGCAGCGTCAATAAAATTCCAGTCACAGCGCCGAGAATGGGAAACCTATCCACTGTCTCTAGACCTTAGAATATATAAAGAAAGATCTTGATAAATGAATGAATAAACTACATTTTCAAAACTCAAAAGAAAAAGAAATTAATATGTAACAAGTATCTGCAAATCTGACCAAACATGGCTGAGAGTTTAGCTTCAATTTTTTTTCGCCTAAAATAACAAAACCCAACAATTTTTCCAAAAATAACAGATACACTTTTGACGTTTATAAAGAAGATGAAATGGACCCCTTCACTTTTCAGGGTGAATGACGGAATCTTGGATGTTTCTAACTTTTGAGTCTGTGGATGAAATCCTATGGTGTTACCATTCAAATGAAACCTCTTCAGCAGTACTTTTACATGGTACTATTTATTTAGTATGTAATTCTAACTTTTTGAGTCTGTGGATGAAATTCTATGATGTTACTATTCAAATGAAACCTCTTCAGCCGTACTTTCACATCAGTGATACTATTTATTTAGTATTTAACTCTAACTTTTGGGTCTGTGGATGAAATCTTATGGTGTTGCCATTCAAATGAAAACTCTTTAGACGTCCTTTCGCATGGCACTATTTGTTTTTGAGCATTTTCCAACACGCTGAAAACTATTTGCTGAACTTTGACTTTGGTGGCTGCTTTTGAGAGTGAAAGGGATAAAATATGCGGCATCTACCTGGTAAGTGAAGCCTTGTTACGTTCTCAAACAAGTTTGAACCGGCAGTTACCCGATTAAGGACCTGAGTCAACAACTAAGGGAAAAAAGCAGAACCAATTAAAACAATAAAAGAAGAGAGGTCAGGGGGCGGGGAGAGCGAAATGGGATGAGTACAGATGGGACAGGGGCAGAAAAAAAACGAGAAAGTCAAGACAGTTTTGTTCACCTGGAAAAGGCGAGCGATGTGCAGTTCAGCAGATTGTCGTTTCCAGTCTGTAAAAACCTCAGGGGCTACGGTAGCTACCATCTCTAGCACCTAACGAGTAGATACGCCATAAAATAATATAATATAATATTTAGTTTTGAGTGGATAAGGGTTCTCAGAATAGCCTCAACTACTTGAAGTCCGATGTCCACTGCTGTCTTACGCGAATCAAGGACCCTTATTGTTAAGATAAAAACTGTGGCTACGAAAAAAAGAAACTGGTCAATGTCGACTACGTTAATACCTTTAATCATACAGTTACTCTTTTCTTGGATTGCACGGGGAGTTTCGCGGCCTATTTGAGGCGTGTTCAGTGTTGAATTCTGTGGTAAGTTTCTGAGACAAGTGACTCTTCATTAGTCAAGTCACTTACTTTGCGTAATCAGTTTGAGACAGATCAGTTTGCTACCACATTTTGCTGGCCGTTTCTATGGCAAAACAAGAGAAAAAAAGCAAAGCTTAACTACGATTGTAGCTTGCCAAGAACTCACCCTCATTAAACCGACTGTTAAATCAAAGCACACTGCGCATGTTCGTAGCTGGCGCGAGTCCAACGCACTCTCCATGCGATGAGTGGCCTGTTGGATCTAGAAAAACGGAAATAAATTAACAGCAAATTAAAACACCGTAATAACCCCGTTAGAAACTTCGTTTCTGGGGGAAAAAATCACAGATATGTCTGATAATTTGCAAGGAACTTGTCTACAAGAATTATCTGGCTCCAACGAAAATTTAAGATGTTTTAGAATCATGTATCGTGGAGAGACAATTTGCAGCAGCGGAATCTTTAACAAATGGTCAAGCCAAGACGTGTTGGTATCCAATCGAAACATCTTGGCGTTTACTCATGGCTTCGGAAGTCTTCGGACATCACGGGCAACTAAGTGTTCCGAGTAATTTCTCAATATTTTTAAACCTCCTGTATTACTCTGTTTTCTAGTATGAACAGGTTGAAAGTCTCCGTACCTCTTGTAGCATTCCTATAAACTCCGAAAAAGACCAGTTGAGCTGGTTTAAAAGGCCGTTGAGGAACTCGTTTGCAAGTTGGTTGTCTTTAACGCACAACTGACCAAACAGTTGCTGGCACTTGCTGGATGGATGAGGAGCTAAAAGGGTAAAAAATTACAAATCTCTATATTATTTATCACTTCCAATGATGCGTTCGACATCAGAACTAAGTATTTCAGTCGCACGCTTAGTGATTCTGTTTAAAGTATATAAGCTTAAAAATGCAAAACAAGGCCTCCGCTTTTAGGTTTGGCTAAATCAATATATTAACTAAGTATCCCAGTCACCTTTTTCCTTACTCGGAACTCAAAAAGAAAGATATCAGACGATCGTATCGAAGGGAAAACAAAGCATGATTGTTTTTGGTCATTTTTGATAACCCAATGTTCTCAAGTTACCATCCGTTTCCATCCTGGCTGTCGAAAGCCAAAGTCATACAATTATATTTGCGGTATGTATGTATGGAAATAAAACTGTCAGTGAACAATTATGTGACTTGTTAGAAACGAGTACGACCCGGTCATGTAACACTTACGTTGAAGGCTGGCCCGAAGATGACCTACAACAAAAAGGACACACGTAAAATAAGTATGTGTAATCAAATGGTGACGAGTGAAATTAGGGAATAATTTTACGCGCGTTTTGTCCAAATCCTAATAATTTCCCGAGCCTTCAGGCTCGGGAAATTATTAGGATTTGGACAAAACGCAAGTGAAATTATTCCCTAATTTCACGAGTATACCATTTGATTACCTATTAATATCATGGGTGACGAATTACGTTGGATAAACATGTCAAAAATCCAGTATTGCTAGGATCGTATCGAACGAGAACTCCACTCTCTCAAATGTTTAGACCTTTGGCTTATAAAGTTCAGAATTTTTCAGACTTTTGCGGCAAAATACCTGTTAGAATCCTTCTTGATGTTCTTTTATGTGTGCAGGTTTTCTAAAGCGTCTTTTGTGCCCTGACATCTTCATTCAAGGCATTTTAAGACTTCGTCGCCATCTTGACACTGAGACGTACCGAAGGGTTGCCATGGCAATTTTGTAATTTCACATGTGAAATTACAAATTAACGCTGAAATTTCGCGTCAAAATCAAGGAGTAATTCGTCACCTATGATATTAACGAAATAAACAAAACACTGACTGGTAGTTCGGTTACAAATGATTGCGAACAATCACTTTATCACTTAATAAGCAATAGAGGACGCAAGTAGGGTGATAAGTAAAGGCGTTTTTGAGCGGCACACGTCAACCGGGAGTGAGGCCTTGACGCTTCAACCCTTTAAGCCCCAGTATCCACATACAAATTCTCCACACTGATCTCCATACATTTCCTTAAAGAATTAGTTAAGAGAATTTGTTCAAAGATCAAAGTATTTTCTCTTGGGTGATCATTTTATTGATTCTCATAAGAGGAGAAAATTGATCTTGGACACTATTGGGACTTAAAGGATTAAAATTTGTGTTGCTTAGTTTCTTTACTCTTATAGGGACGATTTGCTTGAAAATTTGGGCAAAACCACTACTCAACAATGCAAAAGTCCGCCACCTTCGGATAAATTGCGTCGCTCAAAAACGCCTTGGCTTAAGCTCCCTTATAAGTCCTCTGCGCGTGCGCAGGCTGTTACGCAGGCAACACATTTTTTTTTTCTCGGCAACACTGCTATCTGTACACTATTAAGATACAAACGGGGAGACCTTGTTAAACAATCCAAACATTACACCTTTAATGATCAGCCTACACTTTATTTATATGACTTTTTTTCTTTCAAAAAAGACTGATATGATAAGCGGAGATTAGATGCCGGTCACTTTTGGGCATTTAAGGACTTTAAGCGCCTGGTATCAAAATATTCTGACATTCATAAACTAAATTTGTTCTGAAGAAAGTTAACCTTGCTCCGGCAGTCCTAGGGTGAGGGAGTCTGGTGAGCTTGTGTAACGAAACGCATAGCCACAGCCCTAAAACAGAGTCAAGAAAACAGCGCATTAGAAGTAAAGACAAAGGTGGTTTCAAACAAAATGAGGAGACAACACGCAACAAGATTAAATTCCTATTTGCAAGTATCTCAAGAAAGAGAATGGTGCAATGACTGAACTCAAGCCTTCAACATCGTCATCATCATCATCATCACCATCATCGCTCGGCTCCTTTCGTTTGGTCGGGATGCTCTGAACAATGATCTCGTTCCACGCATTCCGATCCGACATCGCGTTCAAACTCCACGCTTAAATAAGCACTGAAGGCAGACTTTTGAACCATTACTCTAGAAGTGCGGACACAGCATGCCGAGTGTAGTTTAAAACCCTATATGAAATTTCTGAAAGACTTTTAAGCAGAACATTTATTTACTTCTGTTTGTTTTTTTTCCCCGACCTTAACAGAATGAATTTTTTTTTTCATATATAATTTGTCCCTGGTTGCCTTGGAGAAACAAAGGAGTCCCTAGATAATTTTTGTTTATTCAATTTTGTTTCTAAACTACTGTTTTTATTTCTAAAAGACAATTACCTTCCAGATTCGCACCAGAATCCAAGTGGTTTGAACCCAGGATCGCTTGTCGTAAGCTGCCATTAGTGAACGAATAGATTTTTCCAACCTGAAATTTAATGCGTCAAATTAAAAATGACCAGGAAGCAAATAACGGGTACTTCACTTGATAAAATTTTTTAAAACCTATTTCCAGTTAAATACCGAAACTTTAACTTGTTGCAAACTTTTTACTACTCGTTCCAGGTCTCTCTCTATCCAACATTAGCTCCGTCATCGCCGGAGAGAGAGGACTTTAGGAACGAGTTTACAACTTACAGTGCTTCGGGCATACTCTCCACCGCCGCAAGGCTGTCTGGGTAACAAACAAACGCAGCCAAAGCTTGTATAATAACATCCCGTAAATCTGTAAGTAAGAGATAATAAAAATGCCTGTTTTACAAGGAGCTGTATCGAGCGGTCCTGATAAATGCTCCCTCTTACTTTACGGCTGTTTGAATAGAGGGAGGACGATCATAGCACCAGGAAGATCCTAGAAGGCGGATCATCCTAGCGCCATGTTTTCTGCATTCAGTTTGCGTGCAAAGGGTCGTACTTGTTCCTTCTAAGCTTGGATCCTTTTACTACTCGGATCTTCCCAGCTGAGAGGTAGGAAGATCCTAGTACTAGGAAACTGCCTTTGGTAGGAATATTATAGCACCAGGAAACTGCTTTCGCTAGGAAGATCCTAGTACTAGGTTTTCTAAGTCTAGTCGCTGACTTATAGAGAAATTCGGCGTTCGATGTTCTGCAAAATACACCTGCCGAAATATAAGTAGAAGCAAACATTGTCAACAAGCCAAAATACTTACCTGGGTTTATAATTCTTTGATCGATAAAGTGCGTGCAAAGAAAGACCGCCATTTTGTTGAGAGTGTTCGTGGCATCTGGAAAAAAAGTAACAACATTATTGTTTGTTTCGGTTTGTTTCTTTTCTAACTCTTTCCAGTCGTCTATGGAGATTTTACGCTGACGGCAGTTGAGAGTGGAAAAATTGAACAAAAGTGGGACAACACTGGAGCAGTGGAACAACAGTGGAATCTCCACCGCGGACAAACGCTCTTACTACGCTCTTCACAAACATGCGAATTCTGAAGTTCAAAAGCCAACTGACGATTGCGCTTTTCGCTGCCGTCAATCATCTTAACGGACCTCTTAGGAAACAAAACTTTACTTAAACAGGTTTAAAAGGTCATGGTTTCTGATTTGAGACTGGTGGATTTCGATCCGTTTTGTGTGTTTCTGTGTTTCAAGGTTCGTTGCTTGTGATCGTAATTATGGTTGACGGCAGTGAAAAACGCAATTGTGAAGGCGGTAATGGTAACTGAACTGAGTGGAGTGCAATTTGGTCTGAAATCATGCGCGTGATTTGCGCGAGTTAAAATCATAAGACTAAAAAGGGTTGAAAAAGTGCATCGCCTCAAACCCCATCTCGTATTTTCTGGAGCTTCCCAAATGGTAAGCACCCAGGACGTTAACCAATCAGAACAGACTGTCAAAGCGAGTTAAGACCTTGATCCACAGAGTAAGTGCTACCGACAGTAAAAACATCAGAAGTTTTTGAAATAGTGTTCCTGTCTGGGTGAAATACACAAAATGAAAAAATATTCATAAAATTCGGGATTCCTCAGGGCAATGGTAGGTTAAAAAAAACCCATGAAAATACAATGTATTTTTTTGGCTGCTAACAGCGTTGTCGGGGTCACTTAGATCTGTGAGCAGCAATTATTGGAAAAATAACTCCCACAAATTTAAGAAAATAACGTTAAATGCTTAATTTCATTGAATCGATATTGGTAGAAGTACTGTAAAGGCCTTCTATCATTGTAAATATAAATATAACATCGAAATTGGTGCCAAAAATATATAAATAAAATGCAGAGTACTAGGTGCAAAACAAGAACAATGCTGAGCCAATCGCTTTTGACGTGCTGGTAATTGTTACTTTCGCTGATAACAATTTCTACACGAAAAGTAAACAATTTCTTTGACAAGTGCTTTAATTCATATTGAATTTGATTGAACGTATAAATACTTTGCGGTAATTCCTGGGTTTTCTATGGAGACTATCGGCGAGTAGCAGGTCAAGGACAGACAGATTGAGCGAGAGAAATCTTAAAGCAGCCTGCCAAAAATTCTCCAAGAAAAATCGCTTGCAACGTTGACTTTTAAACACTTTTTTGGTCCACTACTTTGTATACGCCATTACATATCAACATGGAAACCTTACTTCAAGTTAAGCATGCAAGCAATTAAAGAGAGACAATGATTTAGCTAGTGAAGGGGACTAACACACTGCATGTACACTTCCTCACGAAAGGAAGAATAATAATTAAAAAGAAATCGCCCGATAACAAACAGGGCAAGAACTACAGCGACTACGAATGGCAATTGGAGCGTTAGTTAGGAGAAACGTCAAACTTATTTTATATGCTTTTGTTCTTTCAACTCTCGCTTTGCTCCTTTTTTATGGAGCTTGGACCGCGATAGTGTCGACTGAAGTACTAAGAATCAACTTAGGTAAGTGTTTTCTCCTTCGTTTTCTGTTAAAAAGAAAAAAAAAGACGAACACGATTTAGTGAGTTCGAGTTGGTTAAAAAGAATTAGAACGGACTAAAGAGACGGAAACGAGGTGAAAGAAGGTTAGCGAGGTTTTACGTGGTACCAGTCTATGTAATACGAATCTATCTGAAACACTGTTGTAAACTCGACAGTACAAAATTGAGTATAAGGGTTTTAATGTGATGCGGGTCTTAATGCCAGCTTTTAGAACTGAAAATCGAGGAATAAAAAAAGAGAGAGAATAGATTGAAAGAATTAGTGAAAGTACTGGAAATTTAAATGATTTCAATCTACTAATGTGACTATATTGGATTAACTAAACGTGTAAAAGTTTCTTTATGACACATGAAAAAAAATAATTATATCATTGGAAAACATGAATAGTCATTTTCATTCAATGTTAGGTAAACAGTTGATTGCCGCACACACACATACACACACACAAAAGAATTATAAAAGAATCAATAGTTTATCTCTAACCAGCAGAGAATATAAACTTTCGAAAAACCCATGTACTTTTCAATACAGACCGCGGAACGAAGGTCGAACTATGGTCTCTCACTTTACTTCTTTTCGGGTAACATTTTCTAGTTGCCATAGTAACATGGGTGATTGAAAACAAGACTAAAATTTTAAATTTATTAGGCTTAAGAAAATCCAGGTATAAGATTTCTTTATGAATTTGCACACAGCCTACAATTAGTAACCCTCATGAAAAAAAAAAACGACAACCAAGTTGAAACAAACAAACAAACAAACAAAACTTTCAAAAGGCCGAAGCTAACTGCAAAACTTTCCCTATTAAAACGAGTTTTTCGCATGAGCCGAATTATAATCATTTTTATATCGATATCTTCGCACTTAGCTTCGCCTAGAAACAGAGGCTAATGGCCTCGGGTTGTATCGAATTGCACTATGGGGGCGGTTTTGGGGACGCGATCGCTTCTTTCATTAGGGACTTTACGATCCAACGACGCAACAGCAACGAGAACGTCGCTTTAAGAGTGAATTTGCATTCTTTCAGTCTTTATCGCGATAATTTCTACTTACTTACTCAATTGTACGCGAACCCTTCTAAATTTGAATCCAATTAAGGGACCATATTCAAGTTCAGAAAGCGAAATAAAATTTCGTCGTTGCTTGTTTACGTTCTCCGTAAAACACGAAATTAGGCATTTTCACGCCGTAGTCGGGCAAAAAAGGGAAAGAAATGTACAAAAAGCGTGATGCACGCGCAAAGTTGTTGTTTGGCTAATTAAACCCATTGTTTTTTTAGACATTCTCGTTGCCGTCGCGTCGATGAATCTTAAAGTCCCTAACAGAGAGATTAAGCATCGCGTTTACGGCAAACAACAAACGCAAATTTGTACCATGTGGCCAAGTTTTCCATTTACTTCTCGTTTTAATACTGTTCATTATAACTACACGAAAATCGGTAGATTCAAGCCAATTCTGTCCATAACAGCTGGTTTAAGCTCATTTCTCGTTTTGAAAATCTCACGTTTGCCGTAAACGCGATGCTTAATCAATCTATTGGCTGTTACGAGGTTCCGCAGCAAACTAGGTCAAAATTCGTCCCCTAAAAGAGTCCCACAGTACAATACCACACAATACCAACTAATTCTTAAGCACAACTTCAAAAAAGCTACTACAGCGTTAGCTCTGCCGTCAAAGGCTCAGTCGGTTATGAATGAAGCTGTTCTAAAATGTGATCATAACGGCTTTTTGTAAAATGAAATGGGTTACCCGTGCGTTCTAGTTACCGGGAAAAATTCCTCGAACTAAAATGGATAAATAAATGAATAAATGCATCACATTTCGGCTTTTGTTTTTGAGCAACTGCAGGGTGTCCCAAAAGTTCGCTCCTCTACTTCAAAAGTCTGTATTTCAGTATGATTGGAATTGGTAAGCAAATCATTGCAACAAAAGTTGTGTCTTTCAATATAATTCACTATTTTCATACTTATTGTGCCACCTTTTGACTCGAATTTGTGTACTTCCGCGCAAAAGGTGCGCGTGCGCGAGTATATTTTCCAGCCACATGTTTTTTGTATTTCATAGCCCGAATTGCTCAAACTCCTTCTTTGTTTTTTGTGAATATCACGAAAGATAAACCCCCTTAACGCAAAAACGTTCAGCTGCTTAAGAGCATAAGCCTGTATAATACTTCGATTTACTGGCTTATCTGTTGCAGAAATTGCTAAAAAACTGGAAAAATCCGAATGTTGGGTGGTAGAATGATCAAGGAGAAATGAAGGTTTTGAAGGCAGGAAACTAAGGAGAAGACCAAAAGCCCTGAATAAAGCAGCTAAAATAGTTTTAAAGAAGGCTAGATACAAAATAAGAGACTCGACAAGGAATCTTAGTCTCACATAGTTAGCAAGCCAAATAAAAGGGTCATGAAAAGCTGTTTAAAATGTTTAAAATTAGTGTCCCCTGAGATTGCAAAAAAACCTCTGCTTAGTCTGCCAAATAACTCCCAGCTCGTTTCAAATTTGTAAAGTACAAAAGCCTTACTGTGGACGGGGGCCAGGATTATTATCTTTTTTGGATGAATGCCCAAAAAATATTTTTTTCAGCTGCCTAAACTAAACAAATGTTGTTTGGGGGTTGAACCGGATCCTGCGCACCAGGGCCCAGTTGTTCGAACCCCGGTTAGCGCTAACCTGGGGTTAAATTTTAACCTGGGTTTCTTTTTCTTGTTATCAAAAGCAGTTTCTCGGATAATGTTCTCTATTCTTTTTAGAGTATCCAATCATCAAATTGTAGGCAAAGAGAATTAAACTGAATTTGCTTTTTAAGCTCTCATATTTGAGTTCAAATTTCGCGCTAACCCTGGGTTATCTTAACCCAGCTTCGAACAACCCGGCCCAGGTGATAAAAAGGTTCAAAATGGATCATTTGTGGGTCTACAAGCTGTATCCCACTTCATGCCGCAACGGCTACAGAATGTGATAAAAAAAAAACAAAAAGGGCATGCCAGTTACTGAAATTCTGAACACAAGTACTTCATAGAGAAATAAACATCTTCTAGAATTTCATGTAAAAATAAAGTTTTGATCAAAAGTTATAGTGCATGAAATTAGAGGAACGAACTTTTGGGACACCCTGTAGTTTTTCAAGGTCCCGCAACTTTTGAGGAGACGGTTCTTTTCGGAATCCTGCGGTAAAAGCCCGGAATGTTTTATGACAGAAGGCAGCTAGTTAGTAATACTTAACCAAAGCTAATACAACGTACGCGCGACCTTTCAAGGCGCAGGTAACGTTTTTTGACACGTTTTTACAGATGCTACAACAAGGCAGATGGCCAGGAGAAAGATCATGGAAGAATATTGTCTAACGCATTCATACGAGAAGGAACCTACAGTGAATCGTGATAGTTTAGGCTTTATCGTTGTTGATGATGAACACAAGATAATCTACTGTACAATTCCCAAAGTAAGCACGACAACCTGGAAGACCGTGTTGGCAAAACTACGTGGGATCAATGTGAAAAACGAAAAGTCGGTAAGATGACCAAAGTTTAGAAAAGCACGAAAAAGGACGATCGTTTTTCAGTCTATCTACAACCTTAGGTTTTATTTGGCTCGTATCCTTGTCTTCAAGTCAATGTTGACCCCTTCAAGTGGCTGCTCGAAGCCAGCGATTTGTGGACACAATCCATTCGGACTTTTCCTTTACCCTTTATTGAATTCGCCACGGTGAGTCAACACGGTGACAGGGGGTGAATCAGAACCCACGTCCCAATTGATATCAACCTCTTCATTACCCACCCAGCCCATAAAAGGTTGTACCACACCACCAGGGTCTACAATGACATGATTTTCTGGGAAGGTTTTCCTAAGACTTCGAGCCAACCATTCAACAGAAACTCAGGAAATGTTCTTGAAGCAAATCGAATGGAACGCACTGAATTTGCGAGGTTGTCCCTCTCAGAAACAATTTCAGAAACCCTCATCAAAGCATGAAACGGCAGGACTTGCAGATAAGTTTAGCGACTTATTCATTACTAACTTATTTATTTACTGCGTGTTTATTAAGTTTCTTGCATTTTGTAGGTCCACGAGTGGGATTTGTGGAATCGCTTGTACCAATACAACGAAGAAGAAAGAGCAATCCGCATTAAGACATATTTCAAGTTTCTTTTCGTTCGCGAGCCTCTAAAACGTTTGCTGTCGGCGTACAAGGACAAGTTTATTGGACAAGACGCGCAATTGAGTAGATTAGATCGGCGATACATCATAAACAAATATCGACCGCAAGATTTGAACAGAAACGACAATTTCGTTAGCTTTGCAGAATTTATTAAATACTTTTCCGAAGATATCCCACGAAATCAGCATTGGCGGCAATATGAAAAACTCTGCCATCCGTGTCTTGTCAACTACACTTTCATTGGACACTTGGAGACCATGGCTGAGGACGCTCCTCTCGTGTTAAAAATGGCGGGAATTGACGACCACGTGACTTTCCCGACAATTCACGCATCGACCAACACAGATGAAGTTCTTGAGTACTACTCCCAGGTTCCTACCGAGTATATTAAGCGACTTGGAGAGCTGTACGGCAGTGATTTTGAAATGTTTGGATACGAATACCCCGGCGCTGTGAAACCTCTCTTGAGACACGATACAAGCAAGGAGGACAATTCAAATCGTTAATAGGCAGTGTAACATAATGAAAAATAATAGAAAAACTTTTTGCATGATATTGATTGATATCATTTGTTTAGATATTCCTGATCAGTAGGCTATGAGGACCATTCCCAGCTTCCTGATGCATATATGAAGCACCTGGAAAGCTATACCGCAGTTATTTTGAAATGTTTGCATGCGAATACTTCGGTGCTGTGAAACCTCTCTTGAGGCAAACTTCAAGCAATTAGGGCAATTCAAATCGTTTGCAGACAGTGTAACATGATTTAAAACAGTAAAACTGACCGATGCTTTACATGATCTTCATTTACAGTCCACTCTCTCTTAAAAGGAACGTCTAAAAGACAGACACCCCGGGTAAAACGGACACCTAGAGTTGGTCCCTGCCTTTCTTGACTATCTCGAGTTTATTTGACTCTCAATAAGACGGAAACTCAGTAGCGGTCGCAAAGGTTTCCGTCTTAAAGAGAGCTAACTGAAAAAAAAATAGTACCTGGAATGTCATTGAAGTTTGTCGTTGGGTGAAAGTAGTGCCTCAGCCCGTGGAACGCATTGATAGCGGCATCCATATAGAACTCAGGCGTGAATTCAAACAGAGGTCCCTTGGTAGCACCTCGCTCCACAGACGATAAGATACACTGTAACATCCAGTGGACATCGCCTTGTTTTTCCTGCAAAAAAGTGGATGGTCGTTGTGAAAATGAACTTTAAAGATGTTGAAGGAAGTGAAGACTGTTTAAGTCCGCTTTGATTTAGATATAAAACAAACCTCAGTAAAGATAAGAGTATGGACCCAAGCCATGTGTCTTGCACAATTGGTTGTTTCCTGCATGAAGACGCGTTTTGATCTTTCCAGCTCTGTTAAAATGTCTGTCCTCTAAACAAAGGTCAAAAACAAATTCATTCTCGAGGCGCAAGTGGACCAGACAGTTAGCAGTTAGAGGAAAATTGTTATTGTTGGTAAAAGGCGTTGGCTACTTCAGAGGCTCACTTTGGCGTAACAAATCTCTCAGAACGAGTTGCTTTGTTGTTGCACCGACAGCTCGTACTCATTCCCCTAAGAGTTGTGTTTTCAAAGGTCAATAAAAATAAAAGTTTCTAAGAGCCCCGTGGCTCAAGTTGCAAATACCGAAGACGGAGCAAAAACAGAAGGAATTAAGATTTTTTGTTTTGTTTTTTATTTTGCTTTCTCCTCCAAATTTTTATATATAGCTACTGGCTACGTGATTTGACAACATTTTAACCACTAGAATCTGCGGAAAAATTAAAAGTTAACGCGAAGGAGAGTCTACTATTAAGACTATAAGTCCCTTGAGGCTAGCTATTCACGAGGTACACAAACGCCTTGCTGGAGAGCAAGACACAAACTGCAATGGCGGATCCAGACCTTCACATAAGGCGGGGGGGGAGGGGAGGGGGGCAGTCTCAAAAACTTTTTTTTGGCCCCCCGGGCCCCTCCCATGGATTTACCACTGCTCTGGGATAAGACAAACAAAGGAAATTACTATTTCAAATAAATGAGCTCTTTGTTTGGCTTGTCCCAGTGTGTCTCTTACTCTCTAACAAGGCGGTTTTGTACCATGTGAATGACTAAGGGCCCATTTGAGGACCATTAACTGTTGACCGAAAGAAACTGGTCAGAATTCAATACGGCTAAAACGAGATTGGCTGCAGCGACGAATTATCCACTCTGTACACAGACCTTCAGACCTTTATTTTTCACTGCGATAGATTGTTACAAGCTTTGATTCGTGTCAAGCATGCCAATAAATAAACACTGCTCCATCAGTACAGTCGTCCACAACAATGCAGTCGATCAAGATCAGGTAGATTTTTGATCACTGTTTGGTTTTTATTTCGAGTAAACATCCAAAACTACCACATAACAAGATGAGCAAAAGACTCGGGGATGTGACCTCGAAGAGCGGGAAAACAAAACAGGGAACCCAACCGCTACCGTCGCATTAATAATGGACAGATTTGAATAAGATTTGGATTTTTGAATATGGATAATAGCATCCCTTCTGCTGCACATCTACGCTCCAGTACCTCTGGTTCACACCGTCTGATCTTGGACATCGTTTCTTCGAGTGCTTTGACGTTTTGTTTCATGTTATCTCGCACGGCTCTTACCTGAAATAAATAAACTTACTGTCCACAAACGCTATAATACATTTTCAACATAAAAGAGAGAGAAACCGTTAGATTCTAAGACTAGCACAGCTACGAGGACGATATGTGGTGTTCGCGCGAGAACCAGTGTCCTTTTGACGAGAAAACGTGAAAGCCGTTGTCATTGGCCTTTTTTAAAAAACCTTAATACTCTTTGTTGTCAATCCAAACATTTTGCATCAGCATTGTTTTCAATTTCTCTTGGGGCTTAGAGTCCCCACAAAAGAACTTAAAAACAGTCCTTATTCCACGGAAATAACAAGGGGGAAAAGGGAGAACAAGGGTAATAAGGGGTACAAGGGGTAACAAGGGTACCAAGAGGTAACAAGGGTAACAAGGGGTAAAAAGGGTAACAAGGGGTAACAAGGGGTAACAAGGGTAACAAGGGGTAACAAGGGTAACAAGAGGTAACAAGGGTAACAAGGGTAACAAGGGGTAACAAGGGTAACAAGGGTAACAAGAGGTAACAAGGGTAACAAGGGTAACAAGGGGTAACAAGGGTAACAAGAGGTAACAAGGGGTAAAAAGGGGGAACAAGGGTAACAAGGGGTAACAAGAGGTTACAAGAGGTAACAAGGGGTAACAAGGGTAACAAGGGTAACAAGGGGTAACAAGGGTAAAAAGAGGTAACAAGGGTAACAAGGGTAACAAGGGGTAACAAGGGTAACAAGAGGTAACAAGGGTAACAAGGGTAACAAGGGGTAACAAGGGGTAGCAAGGGGTACAAAGGGGGAACAAGGGTAACAAGGGGTAACAAGGGGTTACAAGAGGTAACAAGGGTAACAAGGGGTAACAAGGGTAACAAGAGGTAAAAAGGGTAACAAGAGGTAACAAGGGTAACAAAGGTAACAAGGGGGAACAAGGGTAACAAGGGGTAACAAGGGTAACAAGAGGTAACAAGGGTAACAAAGGTAACAAGGGGGAACAAGGGTAACAAGAGGTAACAAGGGTAACAAGGGGTAACAAGGGTAACAAGAGGTAACAAGGGTAACAAGGGGTAACAAGGGTAACAAGAGGTAACAAGGGTAACAAAGGTAACAAGGGGGAACAAGGGTAACAAGAGGTAACAAGGGGTAACAAGGGTAACAAGGGGTAACAAGGGTTACAAGGGTAACAAGGGGTAACAAGGGTAACAAGGGTAACAAGGGGTAACAAGGGTAACAAGGGGTAACAAGGGTAACAAGAGGTAACAAGGGTAACAAGGGGTAACAAGGGGTTACAAGAGGTAACAAGGGTAACAAGGGGTAACAAGGGTAACAAGAGGTAACAAGGGTAACAAGGGGTAACAAGGGTAACAAGGGGTAACAAGGGGTAACAAGGGTAACAAGGGGTAACAAGGGTAACAATGGTAACAAGGGTAACAAGAGGTAACAAGGGTAACAAGGGTAACAAGGGGTAACAAGGGTAACAAGAGGTAACAAGGGTAACAAGGGTAACAAGAGGTAACAAGGGTAACAAGGGTAACAAGGGGGAACAAGGGTAACAAGAGGTAACAAGGGGTAACAAGGGTAACAAGGGGTAACAAGGGTTACAAGGGTAACAAGGGGTAACAAGGGTAACAAGGGTAACAAGGGTAACAAGGGGTAACAAGGGTAACAAGGGGTAACAAGGGGTAACAAGGGTAACAATGGTAACAAGGGTAACAAGAGGTAACAAGGGTAACAAGGGTAACAAGGGGTAACAAGGGTAACAAGAGGTAACAAGGGTAACAAGGGTAACAAGGGTAACAAGGGGTAACAAGGGTAAAAAGGATAACAAGGGGTAACAAGGGTAACAAGGGGTAACAAGGGGTAACAAGGGTAACAAGGGGTAACAAGGGTAAAAAGGGTAACAAGGGGTAACAAGGGGTAACAAGGGAAGCAAGGGGTAACAAGGGTAACAAGAGGTAACAAGGGTAACAAGGGTAACAAGGGGGAACAAGGGGTAACAAGGGTAACAAGGGGTAACAAGGGTAACAATGGTAACAAGGGTAACAAGAGGTAACAAGGGTAACAAGGGTAACAAGGGGTAACAAGGGTAACAAGAGGTAACAAGGGTAACAAGGGTAACAAGGGGTAACAAGGGTAAAAAGGGTAACAAGGGGTAACAAGGGTAACAAGGGGTAACAAGGGGTAACAAGGGTAACAAGGGTAGCAAGGGGTAACAAGGGTAAAAAGGGTAACAAGGGGTAACAAGGGAAGCAAGGGGTAACAAGGGTAACAAGAGGTAACAAGGGTAACAAGGGTAACAAGGGTAACAAGGGGGAACAAGGGTAACAAGGGGTAACAAAGGAAGCAAGGGTAACAAGAAGGAACAAGGGGAACAGGGGCAACAAGGGGTAAAAAGGGTAACAAGGGGGAACAAGGGATAACAAGGGTAACAAGGGGGAACAAGGGGGAACAAGGGATAACAAGGGGTAACAAGTGTAACAAGGGGTAAGAAGGGTAACAAGAGGTAACAAGGGTAACAAGGGGTATCAAGGGGTAACAAGGATAACAAGGGTAACAAGGGGTAACAAGGGTAACAAGGGGTAACAAGGGGTAAGAAGGGTAACAAGGGTAACAAGAGGTAACAAGGGTAACAAGGGTAGCAAGGGGGAACAAGGGTAACAAGGGGTAACAATGGGTAACAAGGGTAACAAGGGGTAACAAAGGAAACAAGGGTAACAAGAAGGAACAAGGGGAACAGGGGTAACAAGGGGTAAAAAGGGTAACAAGGGGTAACAAGGGATAACAAGGGTAACAAGGGGTAACAAGGGGGAACAAGGGATAAGAAGGGGTAACAAGTGTAACAAGGGGTAAGAAGGGTAACAAGAGGTAACAAGGGTAACAAGGGGTATCAAGGGGTAACAAGGATAACAAGGGTAACAAGGGGTAACAAGGGGTAACAAGGGGTAAGAAGGGTAACAAGGGTAACAAGGGTAGCAAGGGGGAACAAGGGTAACAAGGGGTAACAATGGGTAACAAGGGTAACAAGGGTAACAAGGGTAACAAGGGGTAACAAAGGAAACAAGGGTAACAAGAAGGAACAAGGGGAACAGGGGTAACAAGGGGTAAAAAGGGTAACAAGGGGTAACAAGGGGGAACAAGGGATAACAAGGGTAACAAGGGGTAACAAGGGGGAATAAGGGGAACGAGTTTTAACGAGAATGTCGAAGTGGTTGAAACAAGTTATCAAATGTTAAAAGTTTTATCATTTTTTGATCGGGAGAGGACTTAAACCTCCTTTAATAACAACCACCCTGCTAACTGACTTTTTAGGTGAAAAAAGTACAATGAAGCCGTTGTCTTTTCTTTGTTTTTTTTTTTAGAATACGGGAAAAACCCTTAAGTTAATTCTCGTCCGCGTTGTCGCCCTCGTCTTCGAAAGTAGAGGTGTCTACTTTTTGTGACCAAACGTGTCTACAATTTGAGTTTTTAACTTAGCACTTTGGATGATACAATAAAATGAAAGTAACAGCTCTACTTGCGAGTTGTGATCGCAGCTGTAAGCTTGTGTTCCAGAGTCAGCCTGTCCTCAACACAGCCAAAACAATGTATCAGAATCTTGGTGCCTCCCTGATCGTTTCAAGCAAGTGTACGCGAGATTTATGTGAAACTGAACTAAATAATGTGACGAAATACTAAGGCTCGACCTCCCCTTCTCCTTTTGAGCTTCAGATCACAATATCGCACAGTCAACTCCCTTTATAGAGGACCCTGTGGGAACCTTGAGTTAGCGTCCGTAACAGCAGGAGTTTATTTCATTCAAACGTCTGTACTTTATTTTTTCCTGGGATTTAGTTGCTGTCCGTATTTTCGGGGTTTCCGTTATAGCAGAGGGGGTCCGTAGGGCGAGAGTTGACTGTATTAGGCATATTCAACTCTTCACATCATAATTTACAAATATTCTTCGTACTTTGGAAAGCTGTTTGTGTACGGCAATGTGATAAAGCATGATAACGTCATCCAGCATTTCCACCAATGACGTATCTAGGTTGCGGTCCTCGACTGTTTCATCAGTATCTGCTCGGTTAGCTGACTCTTCAATAGCATCTAAGGAACAAAAAAGTGATAAGACCCTACCGCTCGTTATAACTCAAAACTGATCTCTCGAAAAATTGCTGTAGAGCGATTTGCGTTTGACCTTCTCGAACGATTAGTAATTCATACAGAAATTACCAAGGACACTAATGTTTCGTGATTATTTGGAAATCAGATGAAGAAAACTCGACATCTTTGTACCCTTAATTGCTCCTTCAAAAATCTTTTTTTTTATGAAAAGTAACAAAAAATTAGACACAGTTTCCATCAAAGACAAAATCGAACACCTTTAAATTCGGCAAAATAGCCCGCTGCGAGTCGAATTTTCAATTCTTTTCTTATTGTTTGATCTTGTGATGAAATACTGTGTTTCATGTTTGAAACATAGGATTTGAAATGATTGCATAATATCCAGTCATCCCAGTCAAGTTAGTCACCCCAGACATCGCAATCACCCTTTACTAGTCATCCCAGTCACCCTGGACATCCAAGCCATCCCAGTCATCTCCGTCATTCCTGTCATCCCAGTCACCCTCGTCATCCAAGTCATCCCAGTCATCCCGCTCATCCCAGTCACCCTAGTCATCCCAGTTATCCTGGTCATTCTATTTATCTCAGTCACCCTAGTCATCCAATATCACCCTAGTCATCCCAGTCATCCCGGTCATCCCATTCATCCCAGCCATCCCAGTCATCCTGGTCATCCAAGTCACCCTAGTCATCTCGGTCATCCCAGACATCAACAAAGGAACAAGGGTGTAATAATTTAATTGAATCAGCGATTGTTGGTGGGTCTTGGGTAGATGCATCATATTCCCAGCTAAAAATGATCTTTGCATAACTGGGAGAAACACACGCTAAACAATCCAAAATGACTTCTTTACTTTGCAGTTTTCTTTGGTAGCCAAATGACGAGTCCACCTTTTGATCTTCTTAACTATCAAAAAAAGAGTCACAAAGGCTTACAAAAACAACTTTTTTCAAGGTCAAACACATATCGCTCTATCGATTTAAGTCTTAAAACCAGCCAACTGTACTCCATATGTTGTGGCTCAATTTATTCGCTATAATCATGTGTATAAATAATGATAATTGAACTGAGTGGAGTGCAATTTGGTCTGAAATCATACGTGTGATCTGAAATCAAAAGTATGATTTCAGACCAAATTGCACGACACGAAGTTCAATTACCACTTTATTACAGCCATTTTGAAATTCAGTCCGAGTACTAATATTTTATTGATCAAGTAGCCGGTTTGTTAAAAAGGCGAAACAAAAAGTCTTTTACTTCTCATTTTGTATTCGAAACAGAAATGATGCGATATAGAACAAAAATGGTGCGATTTAAAACAGAAATGATGCGATTTAGAACATGACTGGCGCGATTTGGAACAGATGCGATTTAGGGCAAAAAAAGGTGCGATTTGGGAATAAATCACACTGCTTAGAGCCAATCAGATTGCACGGTTCGCCAGTGATTTCAAAGTGGATGTAATAAGGCCAAGAAGTAGCTTGCTATTAATCAGACCTACCATTATATGCTTTCTTGAGATGTGACAAGACACCACCCAATCTATGAAAACAAAACACAAACGAGCTATTCGGTGAGAAAAAACGTACCAAGAAAATCTACGCAATCAAAAAGGACCTATTTTGACTGCAGTGACTGTACTGTAACTACCCGTGGCGAGCTTTTCAACACCCTGCCAGCTCTATTCAAAATGTTGGCTTAGGGGAGGGGTAGGTGGGCAGTTTCCCAGACACTTTAAAATGATCCGATTCAACGATACCATTACCTGGAAAGATCCCAGTAATGAACTCTGTCATCAAGAAAGATATGATTGGGAACATAAGCATCTGAGAACCGAAAATAGAGTTTGAAAATTATAATAAATTAACCAAAGGAACTCAAAGCGAGATTATGTGTTACTCTTTAACTGAGGATATTTAACAACTATCGTACAGATAAATAGAGTCGACCCTTTCGTAACGGACCCCTCTATAAGACAAACCTCTCGGTAAACGGAAAACGGAAACGGTCTTAATTTTGGATAGACAATCCGCCTGATTTTATCCATCTGTTTTTCCTTCAATTTTGACGGATTTTGAAGGTGGATTATCCGTCTCAGGTGGATGATACGTGTGTACTGTGAAAAAGGCCAATTTTTCTAACAAGTGCAAACAACATCCAGAAAGCATTTTTAATTACTGGAAAGTACTGCTCAAAAGTTTTTGCATGGACGGTCTCATCTCAGGACTCCATCCCAACCAAAGGCAAATTAAGAGCACTTATACAGTATGTGCCCTAAACAATGAAAGGAAGCTCGAAAGTTGTTGTATGAAAGGTGAAGCCCACGTAACGTGCGCTGGCCATTCGAGAAACGAAACGCTTTACCGAAGGACTAGCGCGCGAAACGTAAGCTTCTTAATCCATTTACCTCAACAAACAAACAATGTTTTAGTTTTTACTCCTCTGCTGTAACCTGGGTAACAAAGGATTTATTTTTTTCTTGCGTGCGACGGGAAACTTTGGTGTTGGCAGCCGGCCAACCTAGCACTAGTACAGTATGTGCTATAAACGTTGAAAGGAAGCTCAGCAGTTGTTGTATGAAAGCCTACGAAACGTGCGCTAGCCATTCGTGAAACGAAACGCTTTGCCGAAGGACTAGCGCACGCAACGTAATCTTCTTAATCCATCAGAGATTTACCCTCTGCTGTACCCTGGATAACAAGGGATTTATTTTTCTATCGCGTGCGGAGGGATGCTTCGGTGTAGGACGCCGGCCAACTTAGGACTTAGCAGAGTATGGGCCATAAACCATGCAAGGAAGCTCGGAAGTTGATGTATGAAAGCCGACGTAACGTGCGCTAGCCATCCGTGAAACGAAATGCTTTACCGAAGGACTAGTGCACGAAACGTAAGCTTCTAAATCCATTTACCTCAACAAACAATGTTTTAGTTTTTACTCCTCCGCTGTACCCTCGCTAACAAGGGTTTTTTTTTTCAGTGCATGCGGCGGAATGCTTCGGTATTGGCCGCCGGCCGACAGATCTTCGGCCGAAGGCTGAATCCACAAGTGGCACCCAGGATACCTCCGCTCGAGCTGAGGTAGCACAATCTAGATACATATATACTCCATTGTTATATGTTCGCCCAAAGACTTTTAAACATAAATAATTACAACCTAAAAAATGTACAATAATATTATTGACTAACATGGTAGTTCTGGGAAGCGTTGTATAAGAACGAGTTAAATTAATCATATAATTAATCATGAGTCTAAATTACATTCCTATTACTACACTGTAACCGAATGGCGGTTGATCTGTTGTGGTTCTTAAAGGAAGATTCACAGTAACCCACATGAATGGAAATAAAATTATGAAATGACTCATATTTTGAACTGCGGTTTTAAGATGCGAAAGTGGAAATGATCCTCGGGAAAGAACCCAGTAACCCTGATTACGAGGTTGATTTTTAATGATTAAGTGTTGCAACTTATTCTTTTTTCGAACAGTACTTATTGCACAGGTAAGCGCTGATGTTTTTTCATGACCGTATCCCTACATATGAGGCTGAGGCCGGCAAAGCTGGAAAGAGAAGATTTCATTTACAATTAAAATCTTCATTCTATAACTAGATGAATAACCTCAAAACAAGTACAAAAAAAACTTATAAACACTATAAGCACAATACAGTTATAGAGCATCAAGATATTTTCTATACGAAGTAAAAAGATTATTTCTGTCCTGTATCTAGGCTGTGTGTAGACGTCTCTTACTCCGCGCGCGGCAAAGGCGACAGCAGACGCCTGCACACAGGCCAGTCTGCATCCAACAAACCTTTAGTTTTAATCGGGGAATCTTTCTCGCGCGCCCACTGCTCCCAATGCCAGCGGAGCGCCTGTACAAGTCTGTGATAGAAACACGTAATCACTGGCCCTGCACATGCGCTAGACGGCTGTAACTGTGTAAATAAAAAAGAACGCTGAGATGTAATTCTCCTGACAAAAAAAAGAGCAAATCTAGATGAAAAGCTATTGATGCAACCAGGATCTTGCTACATAAAACCTCGCCTCAAGCGTCAAAATAAAAGTTCAACTGGACTGAACGTCAGACGCCGGTTGATAGGTGCGACATTATTAAGTTCTTTTTTTTTTTCACAGGGTCCCATTGACAACAGTGTTTTATATACTAAAGGGTATTTTATCCCGCTAAAATATTCCTTATTATTTATTTTTTTATTATGCAAAACAGTTTCCTGAAGACATTTATACTTAGCTGGCCCGTACCGTGATAGTCATCATGTTCTCTTGGAGAAATTTTCGAAATTTTTCTAAAAACAGGACCCTTGTTGGTTTGGAGCTCTGTGAAGAAAGAAAGGATTAATACATCAGCAGAGTGTATTTGAAAGATAAACAAGGTTGGAGTCTTTATATTCATAATGACCCGCTCACCACACGGAACGTAAATTACATTTCACCCTCATAATGTGATCTTGGGATGCCTGTGTTATCACTGTATCACCCACATATAAGGCAAACTGAGGCATTTATTTTTTGAGGGGGATGAAAGTAAAACATTGCTAGCAAATAAATAAATTTAAAAAATCAAATTAAAAATAAAGTGGTAACCTAGAATGTTAACTTAACCATGGATCGGCCGGATATTGGCTGCGCTCACATCTACTACATAACAAAAGTTTAACTTAAGTTAGTGTCAAGTTACATGATGTCACACGTAACTGTAGTTAGTGCTTTCGGTCGACATTGCGGTCACACCACGCAGTTAACAACAATTAGTTCTAATTAGCCGATGTAAATTTTGTGTTTGTTGCTTTTGGATTCCCCATCGTTTCACGCTTGGTTTATATTTTGCTTATTTTTATATGCTCATCTCGCACCTGCGAAAAGAATGTCATATTCTGATTGGTTGTTTGTTTGTAAACTTAAGACTAACCCACGAACCCTGCTTGGGTATATTGTTTTGGATCACCGAGACGTAAAATTTCTAACTATAGTTAGAGCGAACAGAGAGACGGTCACATTACCGAAATAGCTAACTATAGTTATCCCCATCTTAACTATAGTTAGTAGCCCAGATGTGACCGCAGCCATTGCCTCAGTCATAATTTTTTTTGCTATAGTACTGCCTTTTAACCCAACATTAATGTATCCTGACAGAAACACTGCTTCATTGATTGATTATTACACAAATTCTCCTTAAAAATTAACAAAAGAATTTTATGGAGAACAGGTGGAAAATATGATTGTTGATATTACCGTTTCAAGGGTTAAACTGATTTTGTAAAGTAGACTGGACGCCTTCGTGAGATTCAAAAGCTACACACAACGTAAATCGTTTGGGAGTAAAACAGGACCAATTAAAGTTTCAGCTAAAAGACAGCTTTGATATTTTTTTAAACTAATTCCCAGAACAAAACCTGAAAACAATATCTCTAATTCAACAGTTTGCATTATACAGAAGATACGGTAAGCCATTACCTGTGTTGGTCGATCATCACCTGTCAGTAAAATCTTGCAAATTTCAACTTGGATATTTTCGAGTACTGAAAAGACAAAAAACGTATAAAGCTGTTATTTTCACAGTGAGATGTATTTCCTTATTAACCCACTGATGCCACTGATCTATAGGGGATAAAACACACACGCTTGGTTTTCTGCATTTGGAATAATAGGGGATTATTGGGAAAGGATTCTAAAAAAAAACCAGTGAAGAATCAGAGAAATTAGTCCAGTACCGGCAGTGAATCCAAATCTTTCTCACAAAGATTTAAACACACTTACGGTCAAAAATATAATGGCCGTTTGCAGGCTCTCAGATGGTAGGGATGACGCGTAAGTGAAATGCACGTGAAAGTATGAGCGGATGATCTGGGACAAAGGGGCGGTGGCGGGAAAGAAGACTCTCCCCAGTTTCCTCCCGTTTCATTTTCGTGTTTGCGCTTTCTCAGCTCAATTTCGCGGACCCGAAAATCTCCGAACCTGGAACAGGCTAAAATTATACGGGCAAAAAAAACAAACAGTTAATATCTAGACCGCACCTTGAACTTTATTTTTGAGTTTATTGCAGGCTACCATGTACTCTGTTTTTGATGCTTCACTTGGCTTTGAAGACTCCTGAAACAGAGCAATGATTAATTTAACATGTTAAATGCAAGCAGCCTTTAACACTTTTGTTACACCTTTCCTAGTCTTGATTACCAGCTGCTGTTCAGGGAGTGAGCCCGCGCTCCTCCCTGAACAGCAAGACAGCGGCGTTATCTCGAGCCTACACCTTTCCGAGATTAGCCCCTTTTTTTTCTTTAAGCGTGAGAGTAGAAAATTGCCACACGTAACCGGAGAAGTGCGCTCCTCACAACTCGCATGTTATACTTTGCAACTTTTAAGAAGAAAAAAATAAGACACAACTCTTAGTCCAACTTAGGATCAATTTGAAAAAACTTTGCCAAGTGTCATTTACAAGTGCAGATATTGTTTTGAACACTGAAAAAAGCTACAGGGAAAAATTACACTTTTAAAAGATTTGTTTTATCGACTTTGTTCCTTACCAGGACAATAAGAATAGGCACAAACGCGCGTGATCCTTCACTTCTTGCGATTCTTAACTGGAGAGCTTGCTCCAGGTTTAAAGCTACCATTACATTTCCCCCCTCAGCTTTTCTGAATACTCACATCCTCGCTTTCCCACCACACCAAGGGGAACGATGACTGAAGTACGTTATCATCTGGAGGTTTTATATGCATAAAATAACTGAATTTCTGAGGGAAAGTTTAAACAGTCAAGGAAAAGAAAGTGACCGAAGGCAATCAGGTTGTACATGTAATACTACAAAGATGGAAACAAATAAGAACTGTGGGCTAAAGTTTTAATTAGACATTTTGAGGTTGTGTGTGACTGGGTCAGTCTTGAGTTGAATCAGTAGTTAGTAAGGGCACCCTACGACTGTTTTCTATAAAATATCTGTTCGGAGAAGCAAATATTGTCTAGAATTTTCTATTACTTGAGGACGGCTAGAACTTTCTAGATGACCATTCCATTCGTGTACAAAATTGCATCTAAAATTTTCGGGAAAATAATACTGAAGCCCTTGTAATTTCGAAAAGACTCAAGTTCCCCTAGGATGAACGAACAGGTACAAATTTTTTAGCGCCGCTTGGAATGCATTATTTTCTAGATATCTAAAAGTACTCTGGATAGCCTAAAAAGTGTTAGAGCGATTTTCGTATGACCTTGAAATGAAAGCGCGCGAACAAAACAGAAACGACAAACGAACGGAAATAGAGCGATTTGATTGGTTTATCGAACGGACAGACAAACGCGACTGGCTTTTCATTGATTAAGCGAACGCTCAGGTGAAAAAACTTCATGCCCGAGAACTTTCTAGAAATTAACCGATACTTCGCTTTGACGTCATACTACAACACGATTGGCCAATCGAACAATGCCTTCTCCATATTAGGGTTTCTTTGGCGGGAAAACAAAGAGGCCATGTTTTGATCTATTCATCCATTGGCTGATGAAACAAAGAACGAACACTTACCGAAACCTTTTTTCAAGGTCATACGAAAATCGCTCTATCAATGCGTTTAGGAGGAAACCATCGTTGGGTGCCCCTGAGTTAGCCGCCCATGCCCCACCCTTCATAAATTCAAAAGGATATGTTTTACAAGTAATCCACATTCTCCGAGTTCTTTCATGTTTGAGTATAGCAAGAGCCAAAGAAAGACAGTGGACCTAGCAAAAAAAAAGAAGACACTTTAAACATACACTGGGTTTTTCATAACAAAATCACAGTTTACATCATCTTCATTGTTTCATTCCATTCACGGGATAAGATGAACTCAACAAACTCGCTTGTTCCCAATGTATGGGTCTTCATAGCTCAATATTTGTAGAGCACTGTAGTGCTAACGCAGAGGCCGTGGGCTCAAATCCCACTGAAGTTCTGAAAATTTTCTTTTTCAGGTTAATTTGCAATTGCTTAAATTGCAATTACTACTGCGACGATCATGCCTTCATTTGAAATCCGATAGTTATAATAGTACTATATACAGCTGTAGGACTTGTAAGGGAATTTGTGTCATTAACACTGATTGTATAAGCCCCTAAACATTTAAATAAAGAAGTCCTCCGTAAAAGGAACAATATTCTTTGCCAAAGAAATACTAAAATACACTGTATATAGAAAAAAACCTTAATAATTATAATAAAACCTCATTAAAGCAAACATATTTTGCCAGTCCCTTAGCCCTTTGTCATGTCAAGGTTCTACTCTAATCATAATTATATAACTTTTTTTTTTGTTACATTGTAAAATATTATTGTAAAAAACATAGTAAAAAGTGTGAATTTATTGTTACATTGTAAAATATTGTAAAAAACATAGTAAAAAGTGTGAATTTAATGGTCTTTCTTTCAATGACAGTAGCTCTTAACTTGTGAAGTGATAAACAAGCCATCTTCACAAAGAACCTGAAATCCACTGTTACTGTCTTAGGCTGCGTGCAGACGGGTGCAACAACTCCCAACATTGTTGTGCCAACATTGTTGGGAGTTGTTGCGTGCGTGTTGGCAGTGGTGTGCAAACGGATGCAACAACTCCCAACAAGTTTGGGACCTGCAGTGCATCGTGGGAAGAATACAACCCATAAGGCTTTGTAATCCATGTGTAATGAGTATGCGTGGCCCCAACAATGTTGGAAGAGCTGTGCAAACGGATTCAACATTGTTGCGCTACACTTCAGCAATCATGGAACAAAAGGAATGTTGGGAGTAGTTGGCTGAAAAGTTTGACCGGTTTCAAACTTTGCACAACAACACGCAACAACATCCAACAACATGCAAAAGGGTGTGCAAACGGACGCGACATGTAACATCCAACAATGTTGGGATTTGTTGGCCAACAATGTTGTGTCCGTTTGCATGGGGCTTTAAACAGCCTTTCTCTCAATAGCAGTAGTCCTAACATAGAAGAGTATGTCCTTATCTTACCTGAGATCTGAAATCCATTGTTACTGGCTTAAACCAATAGTATTTGATAAGCGCATTCAGTAGATGACCCAAACATGGCTCGAGTTCAAAATCCTACCAAAAGAAAAAATAAACAACACAATATTGTAAGACCTGTGCAATTCAGGGAGTGTTACACCAGACCTCATGTTAATGTGCAACTCATCAATTTTTTGTGATGGTGCAAGAAAAACTCTCAAGTAAGGGAACATTCTACGGTTCTGGGAAACTGCCCACCTACCCCTCCCCTAAGCCAACATCAACATTTTGTACTTCTCACTTAGGGCAAAATGCTGCCTTAGGAGAGGGGTAGGTGGGCAGTTTCCCAGAAACGTATAATGATCTCAAGTAATATTTTCAAGTGACAAGGCCTTTAGAACCTAGCCTACCCCTGTGGAGTTACTATTCATAGGAAACTTCAATTGCTTTTTTAGGATTTTTCTTTTTAGAGCATGCTGTACCAGTGCGGCAGAACATCCCTGCTTATCTGTCCGAAGCCATAGAGCGAGTGCAAAAAAGGCGCTTAACATAATCTACCCCGAGGCAGAGTCATACGCTCATGCCTTACAGTTAGGTAAACTAGATAGGTTAGCTGATAGAAGAGTACTCCTGTGCTACAAATATATGGCAAAAATGAAGTCCCCCACCCACCCTCTGCACCACCTACTTCCCAGCCCACTTCTGGACGTGCCTAACTACCGGTACACCTTAAGGCAGAAAACACAAAAGTATTATCTTTTCCGGAACATGCAGGTCTGTAGGACAAAGAGAGTGGAGGACTTCTTTACATTTAAATTTTTTTACATTTTAACTTTATATCTGTAAATTACTATACTCTAGATGTTGCCTTATTATTGTAAATTTAACTCGATAATTCAGTCCTTTTTTACTGCAAGAGAGTTTGAATAAACTATTTTTAAAAAAAAATTGGATTTTTTGGGAACATTTTCCACTAAATGGCCCTGTTACAGGGCTTGCAAAAAAAACCTTTGATCCCAGCTTGGCCAACATGTATGGGCAAGCAGCTCTCACATTTTGCTCGACAGGCCACTTCTTCTCTCTTAGTTAATGACTTATTAATGTCCCTTACCCATTAGGTAAGTAAAAGGGTTGTCAAAAGTAGCCGGCTGCCGGTGAAAATCACCAACCACTTCAACTTGGTTAGTATCAGCCAGCTACTCTGCTTGGCATTTCTTTACGGATGGCATTCTTTAAATAAAATATCAGTGGACTTGCCGCTTACTTTGACAACTACGCTGTCTACTTTAAAACTTTCTGACAACCCTGAGTAAGCTTTAAAAGTTACTCGCCCAGCAAGAAAAATTACTTGTCCCGGACAACCGGACGGAACTTTTCTTGACCCCTGCTGTTCAGGTTGAATAGGGTTAAAACATGACAAGTAGATTAGCTCACCTCCATACAGACCCACATCAGATCTAACACTTTCTGAACACCAGGTTGATGCTCCAAAGGACTGGTTTCCGAGCACGACTTAAGTAAGAATGGCAAAAGAACTTCTTCAACCACATATCCTCCAGTCTTGAAAAACAAAACAGCAGAGTTACTAAATACAGTGTCCTAAAAACCAAAGTGATTGCCCTGAGGAGATATGATTATTTATCTTCACACCAATGGGTCATGTCTCTTCATAGACATAGACAACAACATAGACACTTTACTTGATGTGGTTAATATGCTTAGCCATATGGCTTAAATTAAGGTAGAAACTAAAATATAAAAATAATTCTAAAAGTCTGAATTATTCATTGCTAAGATTATGAATTAACTATAATAAAATTTAAAATACCTTAACCTGAAATTATTATGATTTAATGACAAAAAAAGTTATAAAAATTCTCACAATCTAAAACTTTAAACCACGAACCCTGTTGCCAAATTTCCTCTTCATCTTGCAAGTTGTGTCTACTCAAGAGATGCACTATTCTGTGTACCCATGCACTCTAATACTGTGACTTATCCCCGAAAAAAACATAAAATTTCTTACCAGCAGAGGTCCTAGTTTTTCAAAGACCTGTGCAGTGGTGAGAAGAGTAAGCGTGTTAGATCGGCCATGAAGAGATGCTGGCAACCAAGGGATTCTCTCTGGCTAAAAATTTTACAACAATACTTTGTCAGCTTTAATGGCAGTAGACCCGCCAAGTGGGGATGGTTACCAGCTTGAGTCATGTTTCCTTCAAACTGGGCCATATTCCACAAACAATTAATAACTTACACCCTCTACTTGAGGCTTTTGAACACAAGCAGTTAGAAGTTTGTTTATTGCTTTCCTGTGCAAATTTTAAAAGACTTGACGAAGTCAAATAAGAATGTACATGACTGTAAAAATGAAAATGAATCCTGGTTGTGTTGTAGTTAAATGTTGTCATAATGAAGATGCCCTATTCACTTCCAGCAAAGGGGGACCAGGATCAAAGTTCTCCCAGCAGTGACAAGCAAGCTTGGCAAGGAAAGGATTGCTGACAGGACTGAAAGTGGTCAAGAAATCTGTAAATTATCTCTAACAAGAAAGACGAAGCTCACTTACAGCTGGAAATAGCCTCTCCAAGCATGAAATAAGTTGTGTTGCTTTGGCAACATCAGATGTTGGAGAATCTTGAAGAGGTTTGTAACCTTCAACAGGAAATCTAAAGTGGTTAAGACATAATTTTAGAGAAAACTACAATATAAAATTTTTTTTTGTCTATTTTTTTCTTTACAATATGCTGGGTAAATTCTCACACGCTGATTGGTTGAGCACCATACATAAATCCTTTATTTCAGAGTTGACCAAGCATGGAAATCTTCTCATCAAAAATATGAACTTGTAAGGAAATTAGCATGGTTATTATTGAAAGAGTGTGCAAAAGAAGACCCTTACAGTCCAATTCTGCCCTAGTTTTGAAAGCAATCACAAGGCAACTTGGAAGGACAACCTAGATATCTATAAGAAGTCATTTACACTATTTGCTAGGCATTCATTAAAACATACATCACATCTCAAATCAGATATACATAATTAAACTATTATCAAAATAAAAATTAACAACAATAAAAACTATACTTGAATGGAGATGCTCCAAAATTCATCTGACATGACTCTCCATAGGATAAGCTGGCTGCAGGAAAATAAGCAAGTCCTGGTCCATACTGAACATTATCAAAAGCAACACCCAAGAAATGTCCATTCCTATAAATAACAATGAAAAGAATGGATTCAAATTCCAAGAAATCAGTAGCTAAAAACTGAAAACAAAACTACTGATGATGATGATGATGATGAGGAGGAGGAGGAGGATGGCAATGATGGTGATGAAGATGATTATAACAATGGTAGTGTTGGTAGTCGTAATGAAAAAGACAATGATGATATAATGATCATGATGCTGATGATAATGACAAGGTTGATGATAATAATAATTATTGATGCTGGTGCTGCTACTAATGATGGTGACGATGATGATGAAGACAGTTAAGGTGGGAGCAATAGCGATGAAGACATCACCAATAGCAAGGTTGGGAATGAGACTAACTGAAAATAAATTAAACACTTATTAAGACAAAGACAACATGAACATTAAAAGCGATTTTTGTGGGAAGGAAGACCTACCGACCTACTGTAAGATATTGTGCCTTCATCTAGGTCAATACAACATCCTATGACATCACCAGCCATCCACTCCTGTTAAGAAAAATAACCAGTTTTCATTGTGACCATAAGCAAATTACACAAGGATTCATCAAACATGGAAAACTTTGATCCCTGCTGTCTGTATTCTTGTGCTGAAGACCTAGAGCACTCCAGACTTTTAGTTTCTAACCCACTTTTCGGGCAGCCTTAAGTGCAAATTTGTTAGGGAATGGATGAAACATGTAACCAACAGCTGCCTGATCATACCTCTCCATATTTTCCAGTTGTCACATTCCATTTCCTAACGCGATGGCCATCATAGGCAAAAGAGTCAGTAGTGTCACCAACACCTTCCTTTGGTAAGAAATTAAACATTGAATTAAGCATGAATAATTGCATCCTGGAAAATTGTCCAGAGACTAAAAAGCTAGAAAACTGACTTTTTGCAAACCTCATTGGTGAATTTGCATTGTAAAGTTGCCCATCCCAGCTGCATGATTCCTTTAGAACCCAACAGAATCTCATACATCCATTTCCCTTCAAAGAAAACAGCAGTCAACTGGTTAGAAATTAACCCCAATATGTGCATACAAATTCTGACCTCCATACATTTTTTACGGAATTAGTAGGGAGAATTGGATAAAGGATCAGGGCATTTTTCCTTAGGTGATCAAATTCCCCCGACTGAACTCCATACATATTTTTTACGACATTAGTTAGGACAATTGGTTAAAGGATCAGAGCATTTTTCCCTTGGTGATCAAATTCTCCTGACTGAACTCCATACATTTTTTTTTACGAAATTAGTTGGGAGAATTGGATAGAGGATCAGAGCATTAATTTTTCCTTTGGTGATCAAATTCTCCTGACTGAACCCCATACATTTTTTCACAGAATTAGTTGGGAGAATTGGATAAAGGATCGGAGCATTTTTCCTTAGGTGATCATTTATTAATTCTCATAACTTGTTCTCTTGATTATGTATTGATTATGTTAGGAGAAAACGGATATTGGCCACTCTTGGGACTTAAAGAGTTAATAGTAGTTCTGAGAGAGCTCAAAACAATGTTAAAATAAGCAATGCAAAAGAGACGCCAAAATAATATGCTGGTAAATGCACACACACTGTACAGGTGTAAGAAAAATACTGTGAAAGGTTTGAACCCAGGAGTCATTTCAAAAGTAGGTTGAGTTTGATTGTCCGGGTGAACGTAGTCCTGAATAGGACTGTTGTTATTGACAGTGACTGACGTTTCGACAAACTGTGCGGTAGTCATCTTCAGAGTCAAAGTGAGTTGTATCACGTCAGTTGATGGTATTATACTCTGGTTATTGATCTGATTGGTCAATTATGTCACGATGTTATTGGTCGTCTGTCAGTTAAGCCGTGATGTTATTGGCTATGAAGACTCGTAATCAGTAATTGGTGAGTTTCAATCCGTCTATTGTCACAGTTAAACAGTCGTCTATTGTTAGTCAAATTGTCAGTTCTCCAGTCATTCTCTCATAGGTAGTTTTGCTTGATCTCGTCAATAAGTCATTTGTAGGGCGCTGGTAAGAAAAATAGTTCCTAAAAGGTATACATCAATACACTCTACATGCAATTCACACCATACATGTACATGAATTGCATTGGCAATATCTTTTGTTTACAAGAACTATAGGTTTAATAAGTGAAAATATGGTCACTGATTTTGTTACAAATAGTTATGGTGACTCCTGAAACTCATCTTGGGAAAAATCATGAGTCCCAGTCCAGAACAAATGAGTCCCAATTAATGTCCGAAATTGAAAATGCTTGGGCCTTTATGTAACCCGACAGTTATTAATCTGAAGACAGACTTCAAAACCCTGTATTACAGTATATACTGAAATTAAAATAAAGACCTTCAATGTTAAAGCACAACAAAGGCTAAAAGAAATATGCATCGTTAATCAACAGCCATAATAACTGTCACAGAAATTACATGAATGGGATATTTCTACAAACACACATATTAAGATTGGCTGATCTTTGCATCCTACAGGACGCATGCCAAGAACTATTTTGCGTCTTTGGGGATTTTCATGCATTAGGGATGCAAGACGCAGAAGTAACAAAATCAATGAAAATAAATTCCATAGCATACCAGTACCTACCTTTGCAAACACAGGCATTGGCCCTTACACTGCTGAAGTTGCCTTTGCTTTCAATCTAAACAGCAAAATAGTTTTGTTAGAAGTTGATCACGGTTACTGTTTAGAGTATCCATGTAAAACTCTTTGAGTTGAGTATTGTTTAGTACATGCATGTTGTAGGCTGTAAAATTCATTTTCAGGTCACACCAGAATTTCCTTTGTCTGAGTCAGATCAAACTAGAATGAATACTGCTTAACAGTCAGTGCTGCTATTAACACTTGGGTTAGAGTGGGGATTTTGACTGCAAAAGCAACCTTTTTGAGGATTGGAAGCTAAGGATCACTGGAATATTTGAGGGCAAATGGCACAAACTGGAAATAGAGTAATCAACTATTAGGCTTATCAGTAAAACATATTTACAAATAAATGTCTGCCATACCTCCATTCCATCTTTGATAGTCATTGACCCGCAAAGACTTGCTCTGTCAATCCCCACACTACCTGGTCCAATTCTACCATCAGTTAATGCTCTTTCCTCAGCATCAAGCTCTTTGAATGGGAGGAAAAAAAAACACAGTTAATTTCCAGGCAGCTATTGTGTATGTATATCAGACATCATTAGAAATGAATAAAAGCTCCTGAAATCAAAGAGTTATTCATTTTTAGTCAAAGTACTTATTAATAATAATTAACGTATTCTTTTGCAACTAAATTTGGAGAATTTGCGACTAACTTTTCTCAACTGGTTGGAAAAATGCGACTTCACTTTTTTTTTTTAATTTTGAGCCCTGTAATTCCTATAAAAGTAGCTGGGGATTATGCTCATAGTAGCTGGGGGAAATCTCTGGCCCCCGGTTCTTCATGACAGCCCTGGTTTCACCCTTTAAGATACATGTACTCCAAAAATATACATTGTTAATAACAGAGAGAAGCATACATGTACCTGGTTTTGGTTCCTCATCATATTGGGCTAGAATCTCATCAATATGATCTTGAAGGGTCCCATATTCTAATAATCTTCTGCAAGGGTGACAAAAATCACAACCAGACCATAAAAAATAATGAGAAAAATTGTAAATAAATAACAATAAACATAATCATCATTGGCTGCAGCCGCACTTGGCAAGTTAGTTTTTGAAAACCCCAGTAAAAAAATTCTTCAGAGCATAACCTGGTTAAAAGAGGTTGATTTTTATCAGCAGCTGGACTCAATTTAGACTTTCACACAGTCATTCAATGTCACACAGTGTTTTTGTTTGGTCGCTTGCTTAAGTTGCTTATAAAGCTCATCTAAGGGTGACTGACAAAATTTGACCCCATACTAATGATAAAAAGAGGTCAACTTCTTAAAAGTCTTAACTCAATAATTGCATTAAGAAGGAAAAACTGAACTTGGAGCGGAAGAAGTAATTTCAAAACTGTTGTACTTGCGTGCATGGTAAAGCAAAAATTTGGAACATTCTCACGCGTAGGTGGAGATGATCAACTGATTGATAAAGTTAACCTGTGTTAAACTACCTTGAGAGGTGGTTTTAAAAAACCTAAACATGTTAAGAAAATCTCTTTTTCTTGCTTGATTTGCAAACCTGCTTAGAACTTGGTCACGACTGTAGAAAACCCACCCACACTCGCAGTTTTTTTCAAACAAGTTAACTTTAATTAGTTAATAATTGGAAATATAAGTCCCCAAGTACGGCTGCAGCCATTATCACAATCACCACCATCATATTCTGCGGGAGCAATTCAAGAATACCCGATCCACTAAATGCCTTACTTGAAAACCTGCTACCGCAGTCCTGCAGTTATGTTCTACTATGCTGAATACTTCAATCTAAGTAACTGAAATGAGTGCTCCTCCCACAGTTGCTGAAAAGTGAATATTAAGTGGATATACAATTTCTAGTGCTCCCACAGTCACGTACTCCCGCAGTTGATGTCAAGTAACTAGTGTGCCTATAGAACAAGGTATACTGGTGTTCCCACAGTCTAGCACTCCCCCAGGCGATGTCAGAATTTATTATGCAAATTGCACAACTGCACGACTGCAGGGGCTTCTACAATCTAACCATCCTGCGCTTATGTGTTTTTCTCTTTCTCTTTTCTTTTCCTTTTGTAAGAGGAGAGAAGAGATAGGAAAAAAATTAAAAAAGACAAACAGATAATGGGGAGAGGGCGTGATCTCAAGCCACCATTGTCGTCATCACATTTTTGACACTTCCAAAATTGGCCTTATTTGTACTTTGAAGAATGTGCCTTTTTGACGAAAGCTCCATCTCTTATAAATGGAAAAACATTTAACTAGGTCTTACTGAAGATATCACAGATTTTTGTTACCTTGGAGTCGCAATATTTTCGTCTTCTTTCGACGGAAAAACAGCAGACAGAAAATGGGCTACATCCATGAGGAGATTGTTGATTCAAGATACTTCGAGAATATGCAGCTGTATCAAACGACTTTAACACATAAATCAATGCATAAATCCCTCGCCCTGTTGAAAAACAACACTTAGTCTTGGCAGAGAAAGAATTCGTCAACAGACATGTAAATAGTTTCAAGGAATTTTGCGATGTCACGTCAGTAAGCCGCCATCTTGATAAAATTTTCCAGTCCTCGGCGAGACCCCCAGCGTTGCAAAATATTTCCCATGATTCTTCTTTGGAGGGCAAATTCTAAAATGGCGGCCTCCTTGCATCAGCTGTGTTGGAGGAATACCCTCACAAATAGAATATTAATTGTATCCAAACATTTGTTCCCTTCAGCCAATCTTCATCGGTATTCTTTATTGCATGTGGGTCAAGAGAGAGTCTTGTCGACGTCGGTTAAATCTCGTGAACTCGAAGAAAACGCACCACGTGGCTTGCCAAGCACTCCTTCATCTTCTTCAAATTACAATATCAACCTAAGAAAAATTTACGTTGGTAATCTCTTTAAAGGACAGACTACCAAAGAGAATCGTCAAATCGCAAAGGACGAGTTATTCAAATATTTTTCGAGTTTTGGTGAAGTTGAGCTCATGGAATTTCCCACTAAATCTCCTCGCAATCCGTCCGGTCGAGGATTTGGGTTCGTGACATTTCGCGATGTACGTGTTGCTCAAAAAGTCTTGGCGGTCGCAGAACCTCATATAACTGATGGTCAAACTCTTAAGGTGGCTCCTTTAAGAAATCAAACTATGGCTATTCAAGGAAAAAGAAATCTTACTGTTCTTGTGACAAAAGTTTTAAGGAGTACAAGCAAACAAGCAATCGTAGATCACTTTTCTCAGTTTGGTACAGTTGACAAGGTGTTTCTGGCCCAGCATGATCCAGCAGATGAAAATCTAAGCAGCTACTATGTAATGTTTGCATCCTTATCAGGTGTGCATGAAGCCTTACAACTACCTCTACAAAGAATCGGAGAGCAAAGAATTGAATCACAAGTGATGGAATTTCCACAGTCAAGCCATATCATTGGAAAAACCAAAAAGCTGGTCCTAACGTCAGTACCAGACCAGCTTACTGTTGAAAATTTGAGAGATCACTTCCTAGCATTTGGAGATGTAGAGTGGGTGGAATTACTTGTCAATATCCCACTTATGTCTGGTGAAGAGGGAAAACGCAATGTGGCTTTTATTCGTTTCTCATCTGCAGCTGTAGTAGAAGAAATAACACAAAAGAGTTATCATGTCATTAACGGATTAGATGTAAATGTTGCAAAACAAAGAGACCAAGCCGTTGACCTTCCAGATAAGCTCCGCCATTTAAAACTGTCAGTGGAAGGCCTGCCATTATCAACGGGTGTAGCTCTTATAAGGCACTACCTTAAAAAAGCTTTTGACATTGTTCCAGTTGGAGTATTTTTTGACAGGCGTCAAGTACTTAGAAATAACCAGACCCCTTGCATTGTTAGGTTTTCGGAGCAAAGGGAGGTAGACATGGTTTTACAAGAACCACAGGTCACATTTGAAGGAACTACATTGCATTTCCGTCGACTTGTCTGGAGAAATTCAAGAAAAAACTCTGATATACTGGGGAATTAAAAAATTAATTAAATGATCTAAAGAGATAAGGAACTAGCCTGTATTGCAGATGTAATTTATCCTCAATTAGTGACATCTGCAAAGCAACATTGTGTTCCTTTTTCTGGGGCCCCCACAGACTTAATGAATTAATGGAAGTGTGTTGTGAATTTCCTTTCATCCCGATTGGCAAATTGACAATGGCTTTTCTAAGAGGCCAGTCATGGTGCATGGTCAAATCCTGGTAAATAGAAAGCAGCCCAGAACAAGGATTTCGGTGCTTGTTTCGCAGACGGACTTAACAAAAGTTAAAGGGACACAGTCAGCTATGTGACCGTGCTGACCTGGACACTAACTTTTGTCAGTTTTGAAAAGAGTTTACCTCAACCCAAAATCAAATGAACGCATCGGCTACATCTAGAAATCCGCTTTAATCCTTCCTAGTGTTTCATTTGATCCTCGATCTTTTACAGAAAACCTCTTTTTGAGCAAACTTTAACTCATCCTATTACATTATATTTATTATATTTATCATATTTGGTCAAAAACAGTATCCAAAGGAACATGAACAGAAGAAGGTGAGAAACGCGTAGGCTCCGGGCAGGAGAAATCGCTTTCGTGTACCAAAATAACAAAAGAAATGAATCAATAACATTTGCGAGCAAATAATCATTATATGTATCTGGCAAATCGATGGAAAAGGTTACATATGTTTGGAAAATCAAACTTTCTCGACCTTGAACCTTCGACAATGATTCATGCCGACTCCGTGTCATTCCTCACCTCTACTGATGATCGAGTTCAGAAGTATTCGTCGATGTTTGGCTTTTCCTGGACAAATCCATCGATGAATTCTCAATGGTATATAAAAAATGTGTGTTCTGATGTGGCTTAAGGTCTATAATCACGATTTGGGCTTGTAAATTGTTCAACTCAACAAGGTTTGTTTTGAGTATTCCGGATACGCTTCTCACTTTCTGTTTCATGCTCATGTCTTGTGACATGCAAATCAGCTAAGAAATGGTATCTAATGCACATGTGCATCAGCTGACTGTGTCCCTTTAAGTTTTGTCTGTGTTGTAGGCTAATAAGCATCCAGTTATGGGTTAGTAAATCAATTATTATTTTTGATAATCTGTTGCCAATCCTTTGGCTGTCATCAGTAATATAAAACTTCAAATAATAGTTATTTTAAACAAACAGATAGCTCTTAACCTTTCCCCTCTCTCTTTGTAAAAAAACTATTGTCTTATTTTCAGGCTATGAAGCAAAGTTTGAACAGAGTGTTTTTAGGTATGCTAATACAAATAAACTTGACTTTGATGTAAATGTGATCATGGTGAACATGACTTTTCCCCCCTTTGTGTTTGACAATTTTCACCAGACTCTGTTCTTTGTAGAAAAAATTTGCCTACAAACAGTAGAGGTAAACATCAATCATAATCTGTCATAAAAGCTTTTGACATCTCAAATGGTACAAGGAACATCGCATTTTAGATTAGTTCATGGTCAAAGTGGACTTAGCCTCCAACAGAGACAGAGAATTTATGTCGTTATGGCTTGTCTCATTTTCCTCACTCTAAGACATCTGCTAAATGGAGCAGCCATTTGTTTAAAAAAGCCAAACATTCACTAACTGTATCACATGGAATCAATCATCTAGCCGTACAAAACCTGGATAACACTGTCCACCGGATAAATCTCTGTCCAATAGATCACGCAATCGGTATCCCCACTACTTAGATAGTGATTTGTTTGGTAGAAAGCACTATCCCACGTTTGAACAATCTGTGCCAGCTGCATAATAATGGTAATCCTTAAGCTCCAGTTGTTCAAAAGGTGGATGTTATTGGATAAATTTCTATCCACTGGAGAGTGCAACTGATTTCCTCTATGCTTATCCACTGGATAGTGCAATAAGATTGATTTCCTCATGCTTATCCACTGGATAGTGCAATAAGATTGATTTCCTCATGCTTATCCACTGGATAGTGGTTGATCCAATGGATAGCGCTATCCAGCTTTTGAACAACTGGAGCCAGATAGTTATCCTACGAGCAAGTCATTGGGAGGGAGTGGGAAAAAGATAGAGAGATTAAGATTCACGTTTACGGCATACGGCAAACGGCAAACGTCAGTTGAAAATTTCTCAGAATAGAAAATAAGCAGATAAAAACAGTCCAGAACGATTCGTGTGGACAAAACTGGCATAAAACTACTTATTTTTTTGTAGAAGCAATAAACAGTAAACGAAAAATATGGGGAAAACTTGGTCACGTGGTACAAATTCACGTTTGCCGTTTGGCGTAAACGTGAATCTTAATCTCTCTAATGTTTCCACGCTACACTCTTCTTAATTTTATAAGAATATCGAGACTGAAATTTGCAAAAATTTAAGAATATTTTAAGAATAAACCCCAGGCTGAGATTTTGAAATGGATATTGCTTTGTGTGTTGAAAATCTGTAAATACAGTGGAATTATACCTTTTTAACTGATTCTTTTCTCTAAACTGCAAAACTAGCCAACAAGACGAAAAACCCTGCACTATATTGATACCCCAATATATTCTGCAACGAAAATGTCATAAGCTATAATTTAAGAATAATAAATTACAAGAATATTTTCAGCCTAAAATCGACAGAAAAATAAGAATATTCAGCCTGGGCCAGAAAAACAACATTCTTATAAAAAAAGAGAGAGTGTATCAGGTAATTTCATCATGCTAACAAGTAAGGCCAAGAGCAAAGCCACTTGTGAGAAAAGGAGTTTTTACATAGGAGTCACTTTCTTATCAGTCTTAAAATTTAGTCGTCAGTCTTTTGAATAGCTTTACCCAGATGGGCTCTTGTCTTGGCTCTTCCACCAGGGCAGTTCTTCGTTGGAGGAGAGCTGCGATATGATGGCCCTGGAGAAATTTGCCCATGATCGTCAGCGGTCATTTGATTCATTTACATTTTTTTTTTCCAGTTTTGGTTGTTTATTACTCAACCCCAGAGTTCTTCCGCTCACGCTGGGTCGAGCAGATGGTGTGGCATTGTGGGGGCCTTTGTGGCATCTTTTGCCACGCGGTCGAGATTGGCTGTTAGTCACGAGTGCTTTTCTCGCAACCTCGTTCCCAGGGTTCTCTCCTACCCGTCCCATGGGGCGGGTAGGAGAGAACCCTGGGAACGAGGTTGCTTTTCCCGTTTCTCGCTTGCAATGCTTCTCGCTTCCCGCGAGATCGCGGCTAAAGGAGGAGGACTGGCACGATGAAAATGCTTCCCATGATTCATTTCGTACTGAACGATACTCTCAAGAATCCAAGATGGCGCTGTCCATTTATCGACTCCTGCGATCAGCATCCACAAATTCTGTATTCTGCCGCACTGGCCCATCGTTTCTTCCACTTTTACGATCTCTCAAAGTGCATAATGTCTTTTCAACGTCGGCAGACTTGAGTGAAATGCAATCTACCGGACGTGAAGAAAAGGGAGATCTCAGAACAGTTGACGCAAGTATCCGGAGACTACACGTTGGAAATCTTCTGAAGGGAAAAGATTACACTACTGAGGATACAGTTTTTAAATATTTCTCGCAGTATGGTGAGATTGAGAAACTAGAATACTTTCGCCATAAGCTTACTAATTTCCCTCGAGGGTTCGCCTTTGTGACGTTCCGCGATGCTGAAAGTGCTCAGAAAGTTCTTGCAAGAGCAGATTGCCACATTATCGACGGTCATAACGTCACGGTAGATATTCCATTGAAAATGGCGAAGCCAGCTGAACGTCAAAAGAAAGACTTAACTGTGCTTGTGAACAAGATATCCACGAACGTTCGCAGAGAGAAGATTGAAGATCACTTTTCTCAATTTGGAGAAGTCAATAGAGTGATTTTGGCTCAGAAGGATCCAAAAGACGAAAATCTTTGCAGCTACTACGTCATGTTTAGGTCATTATCTGCAGTGAAGAAAGCACTTGAACAACCAACCCAACAGATCGCAAACCAAGACATTGATGCACAAGTTATGGAGTTCCCATGTAAATCCAAGGAATTCTCTGGAAAAACCAAATGTATCTCCATAACGTCAGTTCCTGATGATTTAACTGTTGAGAACTTAAGAGATTACTTTAAAAAGTTTGGTGTTGTTGAGTGTGTTGACTTCATTGTACATGGTGGCAATGCATCTTACAGTTTTGACAAAGATGCCAATGTGGCTTTTGTTCGTTTTCCACATGAAGGCATAGTTGATGACATTTTAGAAAACAAGTTTCATATCATTAATGGATCAGAGGTCAAAGTATCAAGATATCATGATCCAAGCAATCTTGCATCAGCAAGGCTCCGAGAGCTGAAACTATCTGTTGAGGGTCTCCCTTTGGCAACGCGGCCTATGGCTGTACAAGACTACTTTGAAAAAACTTTTGGAGTTGTTCCAAATGGAGTATTCTTGAACCAGCATCGAGTGTTAGTTGATAAAAAGTTAATTTGTATTGTCAGATTTTCTGATAAAGGGGAGGTGGAAAGAGTTTTGAAAGAACAAAGGGGAACCTTTCATGGACATCCTTTGTATTTCCGAAGGCTTGTGTGGAAGAAAGAGTCATGAGGTGACTGCACAGCAATAAAAAAAGTGCTGCTATTAAAAACCAGTTCTAAAATCTGTTGTTATTATTATTATTTATTGATTTATTTTGGTAAAATTACAGGTGCTGAAAGGGGAGAGGATTACCAACTTTAAATTTAAGTGTTTTTGCATTCCACTTAGTAATACCAGTTTATCCTAACTAATCCGATAATGTCAACTGTCTTGTTATTAATGGAAATTGTTGTGTCAAGACGTTGTTTTTGTAAATTTATATCATAGATGAGTGAAGCAGAACAGTTTTACCCAAATTGATGAAGTTAGAGTTGCCTAACAAACATGACATATAATAAGTTCTGTGTATGTAAATTAATAAAGCCTCTTGTCTAATCAAATAGCGGTCACGTAAACAGACTAAAAAATAAATAAAGGCAAATATACCTGTTCAGCTACCTTCGTGAATTTTGCATAGAACTATGAAAAAGGAAGATTTAAATAACATTGTAGAAAGCATCAAAGTGTCAGTCGAAGGAAAGAACTAACGATCTGAAAAGCAAAATAATGTTTCAGTTCGTGGCGTCTAAATTAGTACGTTAAATATTTCATATAACCAGCCACGTAAATATTTCCAAGAATATTATGGGCGAAAACACATCTTATCAATGGAACAAACCAATAATTAGTTTGTGAGCAGCCGATGAAAGTGGGATTTGATATCATTCCTGCGTATTGTTATTTTTCGTGACCACTAATTCCTCCCGCAGAAACTCGAATTAAAAAAAAGAAACAAAAAGGGAGCAAGAGAAAATATTGTCCATAAAATATGATGCCAAGTCTTCTCGTTAGGGATATAATAATTTCAAAGATTTTGTTGACAAAGGATTTTGTCTCAGTGATAACGATAGCGAAACCTGTTGCTCTATGAATACGTTAGCTCTCGTCAATCAATTCTGAACTCAGCTGCACTCCTTAATCCATTATTGTTTATGAATAGAGCAGATGCTTCAATGGTGAAAATTTAGTGTGTGAAACACATTTAGCAGATTTCCATATAAAAACAAGTAATGTTCTTATCAGCTAAAGACCAACTCGCCTTGATTTCTTCCAATAGGAAAAAGCGTTTTAGGCGTCTGACAATGTGTCAAAAATTATAAATAATTTATGCTAATGTATTTAGCGCCTACAGAGTTCACCTGCTATTGTCGGAAACGAAGCTTAGAAAATTTGTTTGTAGCTTGGCTTCGGCGGTGAAGACGAAAGGGGAATCAGATAACGAAACCAAAATGCCAGCAATTTCTCTTATAGGCAAGAAATTTAGCTGTGATGCCCAAATCGAGGTCTGTACTAAATAATTTCCAATAGTGAGTCGAATCGAGCCTTCGCAAGGCGCCGGAGACATTATTTTAATTATGCTTTTTCTGTGAAATACACTAAGAGATCCGTAAATATTTTGCTACATGCATTTTAATTTTGAAATCGTTCATACATGCAACCTGTAGACCCTTTAAGAAAGCTAAAAAACCTTTTTTTTTTCCGCTTCGCTGTTTCTAACTAAAGAGAAAAAAAAAACGAAATTTGTAGGATTAGACTGGCGTTAAAGGTTCGCAAGAAATAGGATTTACTTTTTACTTTGTACTTTTTCATGTTATTCATTCAAATGAAATTGGCGTCAAGTATTTCTCTCCCGTTGAGAACTTTGTTGTGGCGGCGAAAGAGGAGGGAATTTTTTTTTTTCAGTTCGTTAGCTCAAAACGGGACGAATATTCATCGGAGCACTAAATAGTACCTGCCTTATTCCACTTAATATAAAATCTCAAACTGAATTTTGCCGTGTCATTTCAATTCGATTTGTCTTGAAAGTTAATTGCTAAATGCTGAATTGATATTAATATTCAATACGCGGTTCGCTTTTGTTCAATTCTGATTTCATAAGTCGTCCGTTAAATTTCGTGTCTTATTTTTACCGTAGTAGTTTCATTCGCGCGTTAATGCAAAAACGATCGATAAACGCAAATCCGTGTGTTTATCATTATTATTATTATTATCATTATTGTTATTATTATTGAAAGTAATATCGGTATATACCTTGTATATACCGATATTTACGTTGAAACCCGGGAGGGAGCCGTTGTGTAGACGCTGTTGAAATAGGTTTTGGTAGTTTATTTCTTTTCTTTTACTTGCTTTTGCCTTGTATATACCAATTTGTTTTTATTGTCGAGATGGATTGTTTCAATTGAAATGAGATGTCTTTAATTCGAGTAACTTTTTTTTAATTCAATGAATTTTTTCTAATCAAAACTAAGTGTTTTTTTTTTCTTTTAAACGAAAGGAATTGTAAATAGTGTCTTGAAGGAATAGTTTTTTTTTTAAGTGAATTGATTGTAGATAGGATTTTAATAGTTAGCATTGTTATCAATAAAATATGTTCATTATACTAAAATTGAAAGTAAAGAATGATCATCGCAGTAAATTTTCCAATTTAAGCAATTGGAAATAAGAAGCCTGAAAAAATCAGGGTTTCAACGGGATTCGAACCCATGACCTCCGCGTTGCCGGTGCGTTGCTCTACCAACTGAGCTATGAAGCCACACATTGGGAGCGAGGTCAGTTTATTGAGTTCATGTCTCCCGTGAGGAGTGAAATGATGTGAAGTATATGAAATAATTCATATTTGAACTGCGGTTGTAGATGAACAACCGCAGTTCAAATATGAATTATTTCATATACTTCACATCATTATTATTATTATTATTTCTTGCTTTGTACACTGGTTGCATGATATCATACCGATTGACTTGCTAAGGAAGCGAGTATTAACCCATGACCAAAGGCCCCTTAGAGTTCACCTCCTTACTCTATAACACTAAAACTTAAATCCTTGCTTTTCCTAGTAGCGTAGTTTTTTGAAGTAATGAAATAGTATTTCTTATGTCCAACTTTTCCAGCCACTTATCCAAGTTGTCGGTATCACCTGCACAGTTCTCATGTCCCACATCCTTGCAATTTCTCTTTTAAGCACTCAACAATTTTGAACCTTCACATTCTTCTTTTCACCAATTATTATCATCCCCCAATTCCAATCTCCAGGTTGTTATTACGCATGCGTCGGATGTATGTAGGCAGCATTCGTTTGGACTTCCAATAAGAATGTATGAAATGCGCAAAACGCATTTTGATCACGCGCGTTTGGACCTTCTATCATTCGTAATCTGATCACGCGTGTTTTGACCATCTGTCATGTGAAACTTACGCAAAGCAAAGACCAGCAAAAGCGTTTCAACTTTAGATCGTTGTCGCCCGCACTCCGTAACCTTTGGTTATTACTAGTCTCTAGGTTATTATTACTCATTCGTCCCATGTACTATGTAGCATTCGTTTGGACTTCCACTAAGAATGAATGGAATACACATAGTGCAATTTGATCACGCGCGTTTGGACCTATTATCACTCGCAATCTGATCACGCGTGTTTTGACTATTTGTCACGCGAAACTTACGCAAAGCACAGCGATGGACGAAGAGCGTTTTAACCTTCGATCGTTGTCGCCCGCACTTTGTAACCTTGGGTTATTACTAGTCATTGTTGTTGTTATTATTATTATTATAATTATTATTTATTCTTTTTTTTTATTAAATATTTTTTGCTAACTATTAAAATAGCATCTACAATTAATTCACTTAAAAAAACTATTTCGTCAATACACTATTTACAATTCCTTTCGTTTAAAAGAAAAAAACACTTAGTTTTGATTAGAAAAAATTCATTTAACTAAAAAAAATTATTCAAATTAAAAACATCTCATTTCAATTGAAACAATCCATTTCGATAATAAAAACAAATTGGTATATACAAGGTAACAGTAAGTAAAAGAAAAGAAATAAACTACCAAAACCTATTTCAACAGCGTCTACCTAATGGCTTCCTCCTGGGTTTCAACGTCAATACCGGTATATACAAGGTAAAAGTAAATAAAACAAATAAACTATTAAAACCTATTTCAAGAGTGTTTACATAATGACTCCCTCCTGGGTTTCAACGTCAATATCAATGTTCTTAAAGTCACAAAAGGCTTTCCTTCTAGCTCTTGAACCTCTTAGGCAGATTAGTGCGGATCTTAGTAAGGCGAAGCATGTCCTTGCTCTTATCCAGGAGATTGTTTTAGCATAATGTTCTCCTTTCTTGATGGAGATCAGCTGCGCCAGTCTGGAATGGTATTGCAAGCACTCGTTTCCCATGCCGCCTGTTGACGTGAAATAAGGGGTGTAAAAGTTCCTTGTTCGATATCCAAAACCCTCCTCGCGTAAAGGCGCTTCTTCTCGTTCTCATGATTGCGGTATATCTGTTGGAGCTCTAGGTCCCTATACGAATCAGCATTAGGGTGACAAACCCTCACATCTTGTTGTTATTGTTATTATTATTATTATTATTATTATTATTTTTGATTATTATTATTAACCCTCACATTAACCAGGCTGGAGACGAAACTGACGGAGATGGGCTACAACTCAACTTACAAATTCGAGAGACCTGCAAAAAGTACCATAACCCTCACGGACCCACCCTGGCTACACTAAATATAAGCGTCAGGAATGGTCGTCCCAATGACGTCGCTAAGCGGTGTAAAGAGCTGTTGAGCTTCCTCAAGGACCAAGTTTTGCCGAAGATCCTGAAGCTTATTAACTTGAAAAAAATTAAAGACATGCAGGATGAAGAGAAAAACGAATTAGGTACCAATTGGTTGAGTTGCATACGGCCTGGAAAAGTAATGAAAAGGTTTGTTGCCAGTTATAGAGATACGAAATTCATTTCAAGGGTCTCTCCTCTCCTGGCTTACCTTTTTAGCTGGCTTTCTTAGACAGAGACAGAGAGGGTACTTGCTAGGGCGTCATAAAACTTGCGAATATGCTAACGGAGACGGTACCAGGTTATTCGAAAGGAACCGAAAGAATTGAAGGAGTATTATACATTTATTTTGCGATGATTAAGGGTTTTCGTTTTAAATATATCAGCAAATGATGTGAAATATTTAACTGCAAAGACTGTGTGGCCAAATGAAAAGTGAATACCTCTCTCTCTCATCCCAAGATTCTTCTCATAATTTTTTTTCCAGGAAAGAAGAAACCAGGATCAACTTATCAAGAGGACTACAAGCTTCACGAGGTATATAAAGTCGACTCTCGGCAACTCGAACCCTCTATAATTAACTCGAAGCAATTTTCATTTCCCTTCAGATCGTTTTCTATATCATTTTACCCTTGATAACTCGAACTCCCCAGAACTGGAACTTTTTTCTATTTCCCCATCGGGAATCGACTGTATTGCGAAATTAAGAACATGAGTTGCTTAACACTCACTCCATAAAAATAAAATTAATTCACACCAATCAATTGCACACAATAAATAGTAATCGACTCTTAGAAATGATATACATAGAACGTAGAAAAAGAGTATGGAACGTATTTATGTCTGAATGTTTTTTATGTTTTTTGTTTTTTTGTTTTTGTCTTTTTTTTTCAACAGGGTACTGTTCTGAAAATAATACACAAGAATGTCGAGAACAGTCTAATCTACTTGGTAACGAGGCTCAGTCCCAGGTCTCCAAAGCGGGTATTTTAGTCACACCTGTGCTGGCTCGTCCACAGTTCTTGCGCAAAACAAGTGCTAAAGAAAAAGAAAATCGAAAAGGTCAAGATAAAAGCATGCCTGTCAAGTACTCTCGGACAAGAAAGGGCAAAGAAAAAGAAAAGAGGAAGTCTGACACTGACGAGCAAAACCCAAATTTTGATAGCAGTTTAATCAGGACTCTGCATACAAAGAATTGTCAAGAAAGAAGAAAGCATGGCGTAAATTTGGTATCATGCAAAAGGGAAAAAAGCGAAAGCTCTCACAGGGCAGATCCTAAATGCGTGCAAAGTAACCAACCTGACTGGTACTCTTGCAGTGACGTTTCGGCCAGTGATTCCTTTGTTGGTTTTTATCTGTCTAAAAAGTCAACAGAGGAGAACGATTCTTCAAAGGTTGGAAATAGAGAGTGTGAAACATCAAAAAGTAAAGGCAGGGCCATAAAACATATTGGATCAATCGAAATGGAGAGGCAAAGTTCATCAAACTTGTCGGGATCAGATTCCTTTTCAATAGAACCATTTGGAGCACATGGGGCGCGTAGTCTACAAACGTTTGCTACTACGATTGTTGGCAAGATATGTGAGGTGGCGTTTTCGAGATGCGTCAAGGAGACGACCAAAGATATTGCAATAAAATTTGTCGCCGAAATAGTTCTTAAGGCTAAAAACAAACTAGTGCAAAAGGGAAAATCTAAACCTCTTACGGTAAATTGTTGCTACGAAGACGTAAATGGTAACATGGCTCAAGAAGAAGTAAAAAGCCCCAGTTTTAGTAAGGTCTGGAAATATTCGCGCTCATTTCCGACTGAAATTTTTGAATCGCTGAAAATCAATGATTCTTTCCTGTTAGACAAGGACTCTGACATTTGCTCAAGAAGCCAAGAAGATGCTTATGTGGAATCTAAGAATGATTCCCAGTTTGAGGAATTCTTGGAAAGAACGTTGTTAGACTCGCTAGAGTCAAGTTATGAGGGCGGATCAAAGCAGAGCGGCTCTCACTCATCAGATGAATTGACTGAACTTAAGTCTCAAAACAAGGTTGGAGGTTTTATACTAGAAAAAGGGCATGAATATCATTGCAATGATAATGGACTTTTTCCTCACCACTCACTTGTAAACACAGAGAATAATATTCAGCGATCTAATGATGTCTCATCTGGATTTGGAATCCAAGTAGCAACGAACGAAGAAGCTCTCCAAGGACGGGATGAAAATCTTGCTTTGATCAATCAGACGCTACAGTTTCAAGGATCGCGGGCGTTACATGGCAATTCCAAAGAAAAGGAAAATAAGAACAAAACTCAAACGGACGTTAAAATGTGTCCTGATAGGACATCTCCTGAAGACTGCAATGATCTCAATCCGAAAGATTCTGAAGAAGTTCCGAATCTTCCGTCTAAAATATTCGGTTCAGTTGTGTCTAATGTAGATCTTACAAACACTGGACGCTTGATAGCAGATGAAAAGAGTTCTTTTGGTAATGAACCCTCCTCTCTTCGAAGGTTTCTTTATAAAAGGACTGTATCTGAGTCTCAGGCATCCGAGAGAAAGCATTGGAGTCTCTTGGAGACCCAGGAAAGAAATTTGCGTAGCTCACATTCCTCTGCTTTGTCATGTAACACCATGACAAAACACTTTCGATCGTCATCTTGCCCAGTGGTATCAGAGGTTAGTGACGTCAGTAAATGATTACCGTGGTTTTAAACTATTTTTATCGCAACATGGTTAGCTTTTGGCCCAGTCCGTTTTTGTTGCCGTTAAAATTAGAATTTCTCGCAACGAATTACGAGGTTATATAGCCATGTCTTCAACTTCCAGTCCTTTTCTTTTTGGAGCGCAAGGTGCAAACAGGAGTATAGAAATGGCCTGGATGCAAAATATCTTTGCAGTTTCGTGTTGACCGGTGCGAAAAGCCTATAGACTTGAGCACGGGTTGACCTATTCCGTGACTTCTGTTTAGGAATTAAGTAGACACATCTTTTTACATTTCTTTTTAATTCTTTGGAGTATAACAGAAGTATGTTTTAACTTGTAGGATGATGTATTGTTTGAGAACATGCTAAGTCACCATCGAGACGTTTACGATTCCCTATCCAGAAGGACCTGGGTAAGAGAAATTTCCTGTAAAAACCTTCAGCACAAATATAAATAAGTCAATCACCGCCACCACAACCAGAGCTATCCTCCTCATCATCATCATCATCATCATCATCATCGTCATCACCACCATCATTATCATCAATATTGCCATCGTCGTCATCGTCATCATCATCATCATCATTATCGTCATCATCATCATTACCAAAGTCATCATCCCCATCAAAATCACACACATCTTCAACAGTATCATTATTGCCTCAATCCATAGCCCCATAACGTATTCAAGCTAAATGATGGTGTGAAAATCCCTCTAATGATAGACTTGAACACCTTCCTCAGATAATCCTTCATGTTCATGAGCTGTGGAATGGCGGAAAGCCAATAGACGCTATAAAGGCCTGCATTAATTTGACTGGGATGGCAAGTGTTGAACAAGAGACTTCTTTATATTCACAAGAAGCACGTGACAATGCACTGTTCCTAAACATACTTCAACAGTTACCCAGCAGCTGGTGAGATTAATTGAATTAAAATTGCCCTGCACTCTAGAAACTCTCCTGAGAGAGAATGGGTACAAAAGGAAAACCTCAAGTCGCTTTTGTCTTTGCTGTTTTGTTATTAATGTGTATATTTTTGTAATGGGTACAAGCTTTGGGCGCGGTGATGTCTGAGATCGTTGGGTGGACAAGCGTTAGTTATGAATGGTCGATGGCATTCAAGGCAACTATCAACTATAAACGACAAAATCCAAGTCACAAGTAATAGGCCACCTCCGAGTTCCAAAAACCCTTTATTTGCATGAGAATGAAAAATGATTTCCATATCAAAGGCTGAGCACCTACACTCGTTTTGAAACAGAGGCCCAGGGGAATTCGGAAATGGCCTATTAGCCCTATTAACACTTGCCCACTCAACTGAATCCCAGAAATCATTGCGCAGAAAGTTAACACCCATTTCTCTTTATTTTGGAATGTGGAAAAGTCGTTCAAGAATGAAAATTCTTCAAAATGAAGGAAAACTCATATTCAACCAGGCTTCAATATCTTCAGTTCAAAAAAGTATAGTAGGCACATTTATGAGATATGAACGACTTGAATGAGCCTAAATCACCTCTCTCGAACTTCTTCCCAAATCAACCCCTCCTGTATCGCTGTAAATCCTTCATCATATAATCTTATAAAAATATAGAAGTTGGACCTCCTTGCCAAAATCACAGCAACCTAGCCACGGGTTTTCTCCATACCGTCGGGAAGCTTTTTAGTAAAGAAAAATCTTTAGTTTTCGACACCAAGGAAAATCCTGCTGCGTGCTAGCCACATGTAGGATCGGAGATAAGATGTATTCCTACAGCTTATTTATGGGAGTGATTCATAAATACAAACTGGTACTAGGTGAGGCTCCTGAATAGAAATAACTTACTTTCCTCTGTTTTCTTCAACAGCTCAATGTGGTCTCTGGATCTCTTTGTGCTTGTCCTTCCAAAGCTTAAAGGATTCATTTCTGCCCAACATCACGCCAGGTTTAATATAATTTAGCTTTCATTCAACTAGTACTTAACTATGAAACTCTAGATTCTGGTCAGTGCCTTTATCCTGTATTACGGTATTTATCGTCGATATATAAATCAACGGCTAGAGCTCATAACTTCATAGAAGGCTAAACATAAGCATAACACCTGAAACTCTATTTCTGAGTACAGGTAAATTCTGTTTGATTGGTTCAGACTTTGCAGTTAATGCATACCCAAAGCTTTTTCCGGGTCTACACGGTAGAAATATCGTGCCTAAATAGGCCATTTCCGAGTTCCAAAAAGTTTCACTTTCAAAACGAGGCTAAGTGCGAAACCTTTGTTGTGGAAATGAGTTTTATTTGCATCATAATTAAAACTCATTTCCACAACAAAGGTTTCGCACTTAGCCTCGTTTAGAAAGTGAAACTTTTTGGAACTCGGAAATGGCCTATTCCTCCATAGTGTTGCGGTCGGAACAAAATGAGAAAAATAGGACAAAATTTACTGAAACAAAGGAAGAGAGAGAGAAAGAAAGAAAGAAAGAAAAAAAAACGTGCATTTCTTTTTCTCGAACAGGCGTTGTATATTGGGCCTTGCTTAATTTAAGTCAGATTGGCTGGCACTTGCGCCATTGCAAGGTTACAAATAGGTAAAAAAACAACCATATCACCTGTAACGAAAAACTGAAATCTTTGTTTGCAATGCCGGATGTATCCTATTAAATAACGTGCATTCTGGTTGAAGAAACTCTTCGTTTTTTTCTGTTTTTCGGTCAGTCACGTTGAAATGGCGAGTGGCATTATACATGTTGTCTTAAAGAAAGTCGCAGTCATCATTCGTCGTACATCAAAAGGTGGGTACTATGACTTGTAAAATCTCTGTCAGGGAGTAAGGCTATACAAAGCAAATCAGGCCTTAATCTCTTTTCAGGATGTGCTGTTACAATTACTGATTCAAGCGAATGAAGCGATTTTCGTATGAACGTATAAACAGAACCCCGCCTGAAAACTGGAATGAAGCAATCTGACTGGTTAAGCGGGCGAAAAGTTACATTTTGGCAGCTTTTCATTGGTTGTTTTCACAAAGTAATTCTTTGGGCGCCCGTATGATGACTTTATGTCTTAAAACTCATTAAGCTCAAGTACAAAGGATATCAAGTGAAATTTATATTCACATAGTACATAAAAACGTCGTCCAGTATTGTAGAAGCAAAAGCACTAGAGCTAACCACCCGTTTAAGATCCAAACGAAATCAGCAAGAATTAATGCCTTCAAGTATTCCTTCTTTGTTAGAATCATTAAGGAATGGAATAATTTGCCAAACCATTTGTTCGGACACGACATCAACGACATTAATGCAAACAGGTTCAAATCAAACCTTAAAAAGTGGATGAAGATTCATTAATTGTATGCCACAGTCCCTTATATTATAGATATCATAGATATTTTAGATTTTAAATTTTGTTAATTTTTTACGTAATAGATATTTTAATATTTTAAACCTTAGATTGTAATTTTAGTGAGGGGACCTAAACAGGGATAACCTCATGGTCCTCCTTTTCAAATACTCTTGTACTCTGTATCTGAATATTTGAATAAATTATTATTATTATAATAAAGTCAGATCACAAGTCTCCATAACACACTCTCAGAGTGAAAGAGTTAAATCTAGCTGATCTGTTATTGTGTGTTATGCATTTGCAGTAAACAAAAACAAAGACAAAGAAATGAAAGTCAATGCCTGCACAGATGAACTCAAGGAAATCAAGGTCATGACAACTGAAGTCCTACATGTTGTTAAATCCACAAGCAGAAGCAACCCTGGAGATCCTGGATCTATGATCTCGGTTCTTAAAGAGCTCCAGTTAGCACTGGAAACACTTTTTGAGCAGCTTTAGTACAAGAAAGATTGAATGTAGTTTGCACCTTACAATAACAGGTGTACATCTTGCAACGGTGTCTTTGGCCTGCAAGTCAAATAACTTAAATGCTAAGAGGCAAACATGTATAATGTCTGCATAAGAGCAAAAATTAAAAAGCTTTTCAACGAAATAGCTAGGCAAAGGGCAAGGAAATAAAAGCTGTAAGTCATGTAGACTTGCCCACAAAGTTTTTCTCCAGGATGAAGCAAAACGAGGAGATTTTTTTTAACATTTTCTGTGACAAACGCCAGTGAGAGAGCAGGAGCTTGACTTGTTTTAGCCTGCGAAACTCAGACGTATTTCCGGTGTTCACAGGCTAATCCTTCGTGTTGGGGCCTTCTGCCGGAAATGGAAATGAGAAGTGAAGGACTTCAAGAAAATCTATGAAGTATGTGGAAAATGATAGTGGCAAAAAGTTACTTAAACTATTGTGCCTTGCATCGATCACCACTTATACACAGACATCACATTTCACCCCTCGTGATTTTCACATGTAGAACTTGCGCACGTCTTACTAGGATGTCTACCTTATTGGAAGACTGTTTGTTAACTGAGAATTCACAGTAAAAACTAAATGAAGAAAAATTGCCAGTATAGTGGTTATTGTTGATCATGAGAGTACCCCTAATAAAGTGTATTATTCTTTGACTGTCCATCATGCGAAAAAAAAAACATTAACATTAATTTTTAAATATATCAATAGGTAGATAGAATTTTGAAAAAGATATATTATCAACATCATAGCAACTACTTTAAAACAGTTAAAGAAGGCACATTGCTTTCATTGATTATTCTGTACAGAACAAAATGATCAGACTTTATAATAAAGATATTGTATTCCTTGAAATTTGTTTTGTAAGGTGATGTTTTGAGCAACATGTAAGAAATTCACTCAAAAAGTAGCCTACCAGCATTAACAATCACAATATTCAGATAATAAAACCAAAATTACCATTTTATCACTAATGCTTTTTAACAAAGACAGCCTTTCCCCTTTCACTGAATTTTACATGCTCCTTAATTTCTTGCTACAATGTTTCCTAAAAAGAACTGAGCAAGGAAGATGACACTTCGCTCTTTAAAAGTACTATACCATGTTTAGCTTACTCGTGATCAATCAATGACTTTTTCACAAAAATTTCAACATCATCTATCTTATGTTTTCCAGCTGCAAGGATCTCTTCCTCAACATGGGAGTCCTTAAATGTAACAATCCCACATCCTTTTGATTCCATTGTGACTTCATTACGGAGGATAAATGCTTTCTCAATTTCTCCGTAAGAAGAAAAGTGCTCTTCTAAACTTTCTTCACTGATACAATGCTTAAACTTCTTGGGAATCACAACTATTAAATGACTTCCCATCTTCTCATTTACTTGGAGACCTTCCTTATTCTTTAGGATCTTTAATTTATGGATTAGCTCTTTCTCTAATCGCCACTGATTCCATTGCTGATCAGAACTGTGTGTTCTCAACACAAACATTATCTCACCATTAATGTCATGCTGATTATCCAATAAAATTCTTTCCACACTTTCTTCATTTTTAAAAGTTATATGCATGTAACCTTTGATTTGCAGGTTTTTTGCATCAACATTCTCTATTTCTCCAAACTTTGAGAAGTAATCCTGTATCATTGTTAAATCCATTTCTCCTTTCCATCCTCTGTTTCGCTTGACTACAATCTTCCTTTTTTGAACGCTGGAGTTTTTCTCCCTTTCGGTAGCTGGAAACACATTTACTTGTCTCCCACCCAGCGTATGCCACTTTCTTTTCACAGCCTCCTTAAATGAGTCTGTGTTGTAGAACGTGACAAATCCATAGCCCTTCACAGCTTTAGTTGCCCTGTCTCGGATCCACTTTACATGCTGAATTTTTCCATAAGAGGAAAAGTAATCAAGAAGATCCTTTTCATGCAGCTCTGACAACGCTTGACCATTAGTTTCTTCCCTTTTTAATGTAATCATGACTCGCCTATCTACATCACTCTGCTGCATAGAGAAAGCAGGACTATAGGTCACCAGAGGGGTCTCCTGGAGCAAATCCCTGTCCCAAAATTTTGTTTTGGATTGAGAAGATCTGTTGTAGGGACAAAGTTGTAAAGCACTGCTTGGGATAGTGATTAAGAAATGAGCCACTCTATTGATTGGAATTGGAGTTGGAGGACACACAAATATTTCATTTCAATATCGGTTACGAGAGACAGGGTTGGTGCTGATTGATCAAAGGTGCCAAAGGTACTCCTTCAGAAATGGCTCTTGAACCAATTGCAATCCCCTCCCCAAGGATTTCTTTGTACCCCAACATACATTAAATGGAATAATTCATTCTGTAGCTGGGAAAGTGATCTCTTGGGAGATCAATATAATAACATAGTTTCACATTCCAGCTTTAGTACTGTTCAATGCGACATGGTACCGAATCGAAAACCTTACAAAATTTATACGCACCTCTTCAGTTGAAATATCTCGTCGAAGAAGCCACTGTTTTCTACCTTTGACATCTCCAGCATACAGACCTAACCTAAACAAACTACGGCTTTCAGATGCAAAGGAGAGATGAGACAGAAAACACCCTAAGAAAGAAGATTGATTAAGTCTTCTAGCCAATACGAAAGCCGCCATGTTGACTTTACATACTGGTACCCAGGAAAGCCGCGTGCATTCTTTTCGAAAGCGATTGGAAACGAATGATTTTTCTCGGTACTCGTGCCCAGGAAAAAAGAGTTACGACTCATTATATTGATCTTTGATTTTGGTGTATTACAGAAAATCCTTAAACATTTTTAAATGGCACCACTCTAAATACCTGTTCCTAAGTTTTCAGTTTTACATAATTGTTTAGTCGGTAGAGCGCGCGATTGACTGCAGAGCGCGCGGGAGGTCGCGGGATCGATTCTGGGTCCGGACCAATCAGTCAGGGTCTTAAAATAAGTGAGAAATGAAGGTACTTCCTTTGCCTTGCAAACGGCTAGGCCTTCGCGTGGCTCGGATGACCACGTAAAATGGCGGTCCTGTGTTCAGTAGGAGAGGTAAAAATAGTGTCCCCAATTAAGACTCTCGCGCTGAACCCACTGACTCTCAAATAAAGTGCATTTTTTTTTTGCGGGGGAGGAGTAAGGGTACCTTTGGCACCTCCCACAAGAATTGGCTATTGCTACATTTCATTATGATTTTACTGGGAACTGTTGATACTACTAAATATTTAGGGATTAACCTCTCGCATGACTTACGCTGGAATGATCATGTAAATGCAATTACCACCAAAGCAAACAAGACTCTGAACTTTCTACGCCGCAATCTCCGCACGTGTTCGGCCAAATCCAAAGAACAAGCATATAAAGCCCTTGTGAGACCGATTGTTGAATACAGTGCCACTGTCTGGGACCCTCACGTAGCTAAGAACATACAACAGGTTGAAATGGTTCAACGCCGAGCAGCTCGCTGGGTACTCGGGCGCTACGATAGATTAGACAGTGTAACTGATATGTTATCTTCTCTTAAATGGAGATCTCTGTAGCTCAGGCGATCTGACGCACGTCTTTGTATGTTGTACAAGCAGTGTAATGGATTAGCCACTTACGAACGCGACAAGCTTCCGAGAGAACATAAGAGCGGAATGAACACCAGGCAATCGTCTCTCTGGCATCGATTTAAAGAGCCACATTGTACATGTGATTATTATAAGAACTCTTTTTACCCTAGGACAATTGCACAATGGAACAATCTCCCACCAGAAATTGTAGCATCTACTTCGCCATGTTCATTTCGGCAATCCCTTTGTAATCTTACATATTGATTAGTAATTTTATGTCATTATTGTATTCATTGTTGGCATTTTTATTATTATTATTATTATTATTTAAAGCAGTCTGCAATACTCTGTTGAGAGTGAAGACTTAATTGGTAAATAAATAAATAAATAAGCAATGCTAACCTCGTGCCCTCTCACTTCCAAATTCGTTCCTACGAGCCTGAAGGTGACTCTGGTCTGCTTGTGACATCCGTCCCGGAGACTTTAAGTGACACAAGCTAGGTACTCGGACAAGAAAAGGGACGAGGGAGGGAGTCCCATCTGAGACTTACTCATACCTCCCTGGTTATACTTTCCCCTCAAACTACGAGTTTTTGTAAGAAAGAAAGAACTACCGCCTAATGCGTGGTTGAAAACAGTGTTTCTACATCGAAAACCATAATAATAATAATAATAATGATAATGATAATGATAATGATAATAATAATAACAATAATGACAACAATAATAATGATGTTAATGATATATGAAATGAATCATATATGAACTGCGGAAATGAAATGAAATGAAGGTATGATCGTCGCAGTGAAACGCAATTTAAGCAATTGCGTAAAGAAGCCTGAAAAAAATTCAGGACTTCAACGGGGTTTGAACCCGTGACCTCGCGATACCGGTGCGATGCTCTACCAACTGAGCTATGAAGCCACTGACGTTGGGAGCAGGTCAATTGTGGGTTCATATGTTCCCGTGAAAGAAATGAGTGTTAATGATATATGAAATGAATCATATATGAACTGCGGAAATGAAACGAAATGAAGGTATGATCGTCGCAGTGAAACGCAATTTAAGCAATTGCGTAAAGAAGCCTGAAAAAAAAAATTCAGGACTTCAACGGGGTTTGAACCCGTGACCTCGCGATACCGGTGCGATGCTCTACCAACTGAGCTATGAAGCCACTGACGTTGGGAGCAGGTCAATTGTGGGTTCATATGTTCCCGTGAAAGAAATGAGTGTTAATGATATATGAAATGAATCATATATGAACTGCGGAAATGAAACGAAATGAAGGTATGATCGTCGCAGTGAAACGCAATTTAAGCAATTGCGTAAAGAAGCCTGAAAAAAAAAATTCAGGACTTCAACGGGGTTTGAACCCGTGACCTCGCGATACCGGTGCGATGCTCTACCAACTGAGCTATGAAGCCACTGACGTTGGGAGCAGGTCAATTGTGGGTTCATATGTTCCCGTGAAAGAAATGAGTGTTAATGATATATGAAATGAATCATATATGAACTGCGGAAATGAAATGAAATGAAGGTATGATCGTCGCAGTGAAACGCAATTTAAGCAATTGCGTAAAGAAGCCCGTTGAAGTCCTGAATTTTTTTCAGGCTTCTTTACGCAATTGCTTAAATTGCGTTTCACTGCGACGATCATACCTTCATTTCATTTCATTTCCGCAGTTCATATATGATTCATTTCATATATCATTAACACTCATTTCTTTCACGGGAACATATGAACCCACAATTGACCTGCTCCCAACGTCAGTGGCTTCATAGCTCAGTTGGTAGAGCATCGCACCGGTATCGCGAGGTCACGGGTTCAAACCCCGTTGAAGTCCTGAATTTTTTTCAGGCTTCTTTACGCAATTGCTTAAATTGCGTTTCACTGCGACGATCATACCTTCATTTCAATAATAATGATGTTGATGATGATGATAATAATAATACCACAAAATACACGTCCTGTAATGTTGTAGTGATAATTTATTACTGGGAAACAAATACACTTATAAAATGTTTTAAAATAAGTTTACCCCTTCAAAATAGAAGGCAGTAAATACATGTATAAGGCTCTAAATGTTGAAAGTTGGGGTTGCGTGTTGTAAAAAGTTTGAAAAATTCTCAAATCGGGTAAGTATTTAAAAGTTACAATAAAGATATTAATTTAAATTCACCCATCTTGATTCACTTAAAACTTTGTTTTATAACGATTTTTGAGACTCAGGATAAGATGCGGTCGTGTTTAAAATTCGGCAATTCTATAATTAAGCGGTTTTAAATTAAGGATAAAATGTACTTTCACAGTTCCTTTGGTTCTGCATACAGTGTCACGCTCCGTGATTGGCTACAAAATCTCGCGCGACTTTGTCAACCAACCAGAATTAATCGTCAATCGTGACTCACTCTCCCTCGTATTTTCCCGCCGTTGGCTCCCGCATTATGCATGTGCTCTGAGTTTTGATTATGCACCTATCAATGTTAAGCCCCAGGGTGTGGGGCGCGGGCTACCCACGGGAAATTGACTGAGCATGCCTTCCCCTGGGTAGGGATTTTGACATTTAAGCGTTGCCCCAGGGTCGGGAATTTGACATGGCCGCCATCTTGCAAGACCGAGAGAAACTGGAAATGAGTGACCTGCCATCTTGGTAATACCCAGAAGTCACCAGAGGTAAATGACCTCTGCTTTTCTTGAAAGTAACAAGACAACATGAGCGAAAGAAAGGTGAGGAAATCTGTTTTATTTTTCGGTATATATGAACCATCACTTCTTTCATTGTATGATCGAATGTTTATAAATAGAAGAGTCTTTGTTCCTCCTGTTTCTGTTTCTATGTGAGGTTGTAAAAGACATATCCTTTCCAACCTGTCAATTATTAAGTCCTGACTCTGTTAGAAAAAGTTACCCCAGAGGCGGGAAATTGACATTTAGTAGGTGCCTGGGGGTGGGGAATTTGACTCTGGCTTCCATTAAAATGTCAAATTCCCCTGAGTCTGCCCCACCCTGGGGCTTAACATTGATAGGTGCATTAGTCCATTGACTTGTCTTGTCAGTTGGTCGGATAGATCACTGACACTTACGTTTTTCTTTAAAAAATAACTGAAAGTTGTTCTCATACCATTAACTTGTTGGTGTGTTCCAGGCAAACTCTAGATGCGAAACAAGCGTAAATCCGGAGAGAGGGGAAAATTCTCTATTTTCTCTTACATAAGGTTGTTCTAATTTTTGATTCCGTGGATCAAATTTTAAAAGTATGAGCACTGCAGTATATGACAGTCACTGCGATACAGCACTTTCCCCTGGTACTGTTTATTGTGTTGCACAACGTGGTTGTAACTTTTGAGTCCGTGGATAAAATCCTAAAGTGTGACCTTTGAAATGAAAATTACTGAGTGGTTCTTTCCCGTGGTGCTGTCTAGTACGCTGTACAAGATGGGGCAAACTTTTGAGTCCGTGGATGAAATCTTCAGGTGTGTTTATTCAAATGACAGCCACTGAGCATGAATTTATCTTGCTGATATTTGTTTTTCAGCATTGCTCAAAACTTAAGTTAAATACAAGAGCTGTTTAAAGGGTCAGTAATCTTCATCTCTGTTCCATGCAGGTTGTTCGTCGACAATAGTCTCCACAGCATCTAATGCTTCTTTAGAATCCAAATGAACGCGCTTTAGCCGGTCAATGAGATCTTGATCAACTTCGGCTGCAGGCTTGAAATCGCAACCACGGTAGCCTCGGTAATCAATGCAAAATTGAATAAATCTGCAAGTCAACACCACAAATACAATGTCAACACTAAAAAGAAAAAGACGTCTATGAAGAGGCGAGGGGAGGGGGACGGGAAGGTTGTTAGAAAAGTGGTTTTGGGATAGACAGTTTTGGGTGGGAAAGTTAACAGTTCCGAACGCTGGTTTCTGTCCCGTGCGGGGAGGAATAGTCCTCAATACTTTTATTTACATAATTTATCTCTTGCAAGGAAGAGAAAATGAAGAACGGAATAGAGGGAGGGGAGGGGAGGGGAATGTCTCATATGAGAAATAAGGAAATTAATGTTTGACCTGTTACAGTGTGCTTCATAGTAGGAATTACTTCCTTCGACGTCTTTCGCTGTTCGACCAAGTGAACGCTAGAGTTAATGTTTTTTTTTTACCTGTTCCAGTGTCGATCTTTACAAAGGACGTGAGGATTTCCCACCACAATCAGTAAAGCTTGTGCTCTTGTGATTGCAACATTAAATCGCTGTAAAGAGATAAATAAACTATTTTGATTACAATAAATAAGATAAAAGAAGTTTACTACTGAGAAAACTAAGGCCCGGTCTAGACGCCGATCTTTCATGAGCCGAACTTAATTCGAAATAAGGCCGACCCATATTATTTAGACCGGCTGAATTGATTAAGACGCCGCTCTTAATTCCAGTCGAACTAAATTTACAAGGAGAAAAATGCTCATTTCGGTCAAGCTGATTGCAAAGTACATTGAGATAATTAATTAGATTGGGCACATGTAAAGTTCGGTGTTTGAATCAAAGTTGTAACAGTTCCAAAGCCGCTCCTTAGTCGAAATTCCCGGCCGAGCTAGGCGGAAAAAACGGCTGCTCCGTTCCAATGTACCTGATTCAATGTAGAGCGATTTTCGTATGACCTTGAAAAAAAGGTTTCGGTAAGTGTTCGTTCTTTGTTTCATCAGCCAATGGATAAAAAGATCAAAACATGGCCTCTTCGTTTTCCCGCCAAAGAACCCTAATATGGAGAAGGCATTGTTCGATTAGCCAATCGTGTTGTAGTATGACGTCAAAGCGAAGTATCGGTTGATTTTTTGAAAGTTCTCGGGCATGAAGTTTGTTTCACCTGAGCGTTCGCTTAACCAATGAAAAGCCAGACGCGTTTGACTGTCCGTTCGATAAACCAATCAAATCGCTCTATTTCCGTTCGTTTGTCGTTTCTGTTTACTTCGCGCGCTTTCATTTCAAGGTCATACGAAAATCGCTCTATTTGGTCCGGATTCTGAAACGTTGGGAGGCTGAATCAGGACTACCTGTGGCTTGCCTACAGTTGAAGCTACCGCGAGGGAGTTCCCAGTTTAAACCTGCACTGTAAGCTTATTGTAGCACATTACTATACCAAGAAGACGGAATTATTATTTCGGATAGTGCATCGGGTTCTTGTCCATCTACTAAAGTTGGCGGAATTACTGACGTAAATACGAGGAACACAAAATACAACAGTTTACTTCAAAATCGTTTCAATAACAATTTAAATCGTGCATTCAAGTTCAGTTTTCAGCATGTTATGAAGGATAACGACAAACATCCATTTACTGGTCGACCGGGTTAATTAACCCACTAAACTAAAGAAGGAGAGCAGGGGTGGCGTCAGAAACAGAAAATTTGAGAACTAACGAAAACGTGCGGTTGCTTGACATCTCTTTACCCCGCTACCTCACAATCGTATTCTTATGTAAACAAACCTTAGGATTTTTCAGGAATCCCAGTTTGAACTGTGCGTCAAGTTGTAAAAACTCTTGGCTGCTCCGGACAGTGGAGATGATTATTACTCTTCTTTCCTGACCTTGAAATTCTTCAACTGAGCCAACTTTCACATCCGTAATCTTAGCCTTGTCGAGCAGAATTCTTATTTTCTGAACCTGAAATTCATGAAAGTGATTGATTGATTAACACTGACCTTATGAAACACACAGTTTTTCGCCCAGGCTGCGCACATAAGCACCCTCGTAAGTTTACTTATTAGCTCGCCAGAACACTAAACAACCCAGTGTCTCTGCTCGAATAATATGCCCTCCACGCACCTGTTTCCTGTAAGGCGAAATAACTCCGATCTGAGAAGGTAGCACCTTTATACCTCTTGCATCTTTCAAGTCCTTGACATACTGTACAACCACAGCTGCTTCTTCGGGATTAAAGAACGACGGGCTTTTCTCCTCGCGCATATCGCGACCTTTTATGCCTTCAAAAATGATAGGGAATTCCTTGTTAGGGAGGCGGCTCCAGTTGCATAAAGATTCCCTCTTTAGTTTGTCGGCGCAAGCCTCCAGTTCATCGTCATAGAACATCTCGTTGGGAAGCTGGAAGAATGAAAATATCGATTTAACATCAAGAACCAAGGAATGATAATGTTAAGCTCAGATAGACTTGACATTTAAGCTAAGTAAAACTGAGTTAAGTTGTCAAAGCATCACCATATTCTCTTTGGATATGGTGGTGCCGCTTATCTGACGAAAATCATTTATCGTTAAACGCGCCATAACCTGTATTATATTATAGGTAAAGCAGCTTGAATTATACATATAGCAGCATAAACCGAGCGCGCATTCGTAATAATAAAAGTAGAATTTTTGTTAGCCGAATGAATCGCAAAAGGAAACGAGTTAAGATTGCAGTTTGTTGGAGAAGAGTAGGGTAAGGAAGGTTGGGGGAGGAAACTGTAAGAGAAGCTTGTTTTAATTAAGGACATGTTGGTGGGTTACAACTCGGGGGTGTGGCAGTGCCGGTGATGTGGATTGGAAGGATACAATGGGTTGGGGGGTCCAGAGGCGTTTGATAAGTTATGGTACGTTTCTTGGCTTTTCATAGTATTACACTCAGTGCTTACACGACCCCTTTTAACACAGTCACCTCACCTCCAAAATACACGGATGAGATCTGTAGTTCTTCAGAAGCTTGGTAATGATCAAAGGATTGTAATCTCCAAGCTCATCCTCCTCATCTTGGGGTATTCGTCCATAGAAGGGTACTTTTGTCATCATCCACTCCAAAAGAGATATGCCAAGGCCATACTAATTACAAACAAATTAACGGTTATTCACAAAACGAAGACAGATAATAGAGGATATTTGCGCGTGCCAAAGCTCATGTGGATACATTTTTTCAAAACCGTTAACAAGCAGTGCGTGAAAAGGGCATTTCTCATTTTCTTATCGCCGCTATAAAATTTTCATGTTTTTCTTCCAACGAAATTCGTCTTTTTGTTTTTTATTTTTCTCTGTTATCCACGTCAGTGTAGACATTAAAATTTAATCGAAACAAGACCCGGCTTTGTTGTTGATTTTCTCGCTGCGAGTTACCGCCAAAACGAGAGGGTGCTTCAAATGCGAAATTTCACCCTGGCTTACGTCAAGGGGTGGACGTACGCACGGACGATTTGTCAGAACCAAAATTTCTTGGATGCATAGATAACCAAATTTTCTTACCCATGGTGCTGCGCTGGGCGAGAGCTCTGCTATAAGGGCCCTTTGAGGCTATCTCTGCTCTATACGACGATAGTTTTTCATGCCGACATAAAAAGAGTGGCACAAACCCTATTCAATCTGTGACGCTCAACTTTCCAAGTTTGGCGCGGTGCAGCTTCGCTCCGTTACCGAAGCTGCGTCGAAATCTCCGTTGTCGTGCGTGAGCAAAAGTGCAGACAAAGGCTTACGCAGACGAGCATGCTCTTTTTAAATCAGTCATTAAGGCGGCATTACCTCGGATATATGGCTATACATGGACGTACCTTGATTGCGACTGGTGATCGCAGCACTGGACCAAGTTGTTGGGGATCTCCTGCCAGAACTAACTGTCCCCCTCCTGGCGTCTCAGTACTGAACATGCCTGCCAGGGGCACCAAGCATTCAGGTTGTAGGGAGTGGCCAGCTTCATCAATGAACATATGAGTAAAGTGTCGGTCGGGAATCTCTCCTGATACAAGTCTGAAAAAACATACATAAGACTCGGCTAAACTACTGATGTATTCTGGCGTAAAGCAATGCTCGCCTCTAAAAATTATACCATTGTGCAAATAGTGCAGGTTTTGCAAAGTTAATAACGTTCCTTCTTGCTGGTGGTAATCGCAAAATTGCGTCCAACACTCCATCGGAACCCGCTCTAAATTATAAAATAGATTTAGCCAAGGCTAAAGGGCAAAGCTCCCGCTAATAAATTTATAATTTACTTTAAACAATAAACTTGTAATCATTGCAAAGAAATCCATTTGGAATTGAGCCTGCAATCAGTTGAAATCTAGCGGATAACTTCAAAAAAACACGTAACCTCGATGGGTTGAAAACTGCAATACGGTCATGTGATACTGGTCAGCAAACACCCTGTCTTGACAGCTGTCAGTTGACCACAACATGGATGTCACAGTCACAACACTGGTGTGGACGGACGGGCGGACGTACTGTCACGAGACTACCAAAATTTCTCGGATGGATAGATAACCAAATTTTCTGTTATAGCTATTGGGCTCCGCGCGAGCGCGCATGGCGTTCCACTGTAAGTCAGAAGGGCCCCTTAACATTGACTATCCTTACATTAAAACTCTGCTATTAAAATGAAAGCTGTACAATGAAACACTAAGATCGATAGACCTGCATGATTTGATGAGTACATAGAAGTCAAAGTGCTGTGCATAGTTATAATCATGCAGTACCAATTAATAAGTCAATAAATCAGATTTTAAAGTCACCTTCCCGCAGTGATTAGTGTGCACACGACAAGACGCTTGTCCATGATTTCTTGTTTCGAGGGAAAGTAGAAGTCGCCACCAGGGGTAATACAGGAAACATCCTAAAACAAAATGTAACAACCTAATCCAGATGATCAATCGACATTGACTAATAATAATAATAAGAATAATCACATTAACCCTTTTAGAATAAGAATAATCACATTAACCCTTTTAGTCCCAATAGTGTCCAAGATCAATCTTCTCTTTACAATTATCCATACACTGTTAAAAGATAAGTTATGAGAATCAATAAAATGATCACCCAAGAGAAAATATTTTGATCTTTGAACAAATTCTCTCAACTAATTCTTTAAGGAAATGTATGGAGATCAGTTTGGAGAATTTGTATGTGGGTACTGGGGCTTAAAGAGTTAAAAAAGTTTGGTTTTCAGTGTTCAGTTGTAGAGGCATGTTGATAAAATAATGTGGTGTGACCATTTGAATCAATGAAACCACTCTAGAAGTACTTTCCCATGGTACTGTTTATTAAGTAGTTCTAACTTTTGATTATGTGGATGAAATCCATTCAAATGACACCTCTACAATAGTCAACTGTCAACCGGCGCTATTTAATCAGTATGTAGTTCAAATTTTCAAATAGGTAGATGAAATTAAACTTTCTTAGCAATCTAACATATTTTGAACAACTTCAACAGTTTCTGCATGTTCAAATTTGCCATAGAGTTGACTGAAACAAGAGCAAACATACAGGGTTACCAAGAGAAGGCATGAAAAAGCAAAAGTGGATTAGATTAAACTAGAATGCAGTCCAATAAACTGTAGTCCAAACTTAATTTTGATCTAATAGCATAAAAATACCTTAATGTCTCTTGGAAGGGATGAAATTGATCTTCCAAAAGCATTTAGCCTAATCATCTGTGACTTTGGAATGACTGTATGTTCCATGACTCGGTGTAAAATTAAATCTGCCGCACTGTTGGATGGAGCACAAGCAAGAACACGGCTCTCGGGAAACAGCTTCAATACCTTGTTAAGACAAACAAACAAAAACAAGTTAAGAAAGGATGTCATAGTTCTTGTAGTACAAGCTCATTCCCAGGGCCCTTTCCTAGTAGCAGAGAGGCCTGTGGACAAGGTTATTGCTTGTAAAGCAAGGCTGTGCTCTAAGAAAAATTGAAGGGGACCCAGTACCCTGGGTCTGTTAAATCCCAGGTGCCTGCATATGATTTCTATGAAAAGACTTAGATTGTTTTCTTACCAGCTGGAAGGAAGGGTTAAGTACCTAGGCCACAGAGTGTTGCTAGAGTACAGCCTTGCTGCAAAGATTTTGCCTCCAATTCATCCAAATTAGCTAACACTGCTTCTCCACAGATGGGGTTAGCAAAAAAGCTACAGTTATGTAGTTTATATGATATTTTACCTGCTTAATGGCCTCTACTAAAGTAACTGTCTTCCCAGTCCCAGGTGGACCAAACACCAAGTAAGGAACTGGTCTTGATGTTCCAGCGACAATGTTTTTCACTGCCTGTTCTTGTTCTTTGTTTTCATGAAGTTTTTTATTATAAAATCTGAAAGCAAAGTTCTTGAATTACTGCCCTAGGCAAAAATCCACAGAGTTTTAAAAAGACTACATGAGAGTCTTACTAAGCAAAGATCTTTTACATGATTCTATAATTATGTAATCTGCATAACACTCATGCACATGACGTGAGTTAAAGTAGTATTAATGTGAATTACATTTTTTCTGTCTGTCACTGCTACATTAAGTGATCGTTCACTGATTTCCAGGGAAAAAAAAGGAAATACGAGGCAGGAAATAATGGTTTTGAGTTACAAACCACCATTAGGATTCATAGGTTTTCACATTAATTATGAGGCAAAGTTTCTCCTAAATGGGAAACATGTTGGCATGAAATAGATTTTGAATGATTATTGACAACGAAGCTTGCAGTCTGATAACTTTTCTCTTACCTCATATCTTGGCTTTCTTTATCTAAGAGTGGATCCAAGTGGGTACCAATCTGAAGTTTTAATGAACTGAGCCTGTCCTGTTCAATCACTTTGTATCCGATTTCCAGTGCACGGTGCATCAGTTTTAAAGGTGTGCGGTTAAATGTGAATCTTACATTCAATTTCTGTCCTTTGATGTACTTCTTATGGAAACTGTCCAGGAGAAAACAAAAGTAGTATTTTTTTATTTGGCTAAAATCAATTCAGGCAAGGTTAAACACCAAACAATGCTGGCCAGTGGTTTCGATTAATAACCATATCTGGGACAGATCTTTGGGCATTTGCAGCTGGCTCGATCTAGTAATTTTACATTAGTTTTACTGAGGTCAATCCTTTCTCTCACATTGCCTTCTCATGCAGTTATTTTTATTTGCAAAACTCTCCCTTGAGGTTCTGAGTATGGAGACACCTGGTGGTTGCCGCTCACAGGGTTGTCATGGTTACATTCACTGCCTCCTTATGGCTCCCTTACTTCCCCACACCCATCGATTGGCAATGTGTTTAACTGTGAGGTTAAGCAACAGGGTTGGTTCTTCTATTACTCTTTTAAGTAGGCTTAACACACTTTTGGTTTTTCTTATACCTTGGTGAAAAACGAAGGCGAACTTCACTGAGCCCGACGACGTAAACAAATCCCTGGTACTCTTCCTTTTCAAGTTGCCCTGTACTGTCTTTCATTCTCACCAGGATTTGATCACCTTTGATCACTGATGGGCGGTTTTCAGCCAAACCAGGAACCTGAAATCAGAAAAGAGTTTGAAGGTTACCTGTTTGAGCTCTCATTCCTGCAAGAGTGTGCAAAACCAAGCAAATGCATTCCAAATCCTCTTATGACTCTGTCACATATGTCTCAAGTGAAAAAGAGATTGTCAGAACAGAAGCTGAACTGAGCTAATCACAAAGCATGAGGATAAAATGAGCATTGTGATTGGTTTATTTTTCCATTTTTACAAAATGTACTTCTAACTCTAACATTCTGGTTTTCACTAGACCGTAAGTCAGATGAGTCAAGAAGAGTGACAAGAAAAATAAAATGTTCTGATTCTTATGACTCTTATTCTTAACATACATAATAATAAAAGCTTCTTCTTTTGAATCCAATTTTCAGTTGTCAATAGGTCACTAAGAGAGCTCCTATTATGCTGACCGTCTGATGAAAACCAGTCTGCCTGAGCAAGATTTGACTTCTGATTGATTAAAAATCAAAGCATCGCAAAATTTTCCATGGACAACAATAAACAATTCAACATTTTACAAACCATTGTGTCCTCAATGTTATCAAGTTACCTTTAAGACAAGAAATTGACCTTCTGGTGCAAGAGTAACATCTTCCAAGTCATAATGACGAATATCAACCTCCATCTGAAGCTCCTCAATGTGAAGAAGTGCAGCAAATTTTTTTGAATATTCTGGCGTTGGTAAAGCTGTGTCTGACTCTAGGAGTGCTGTTAACTCCTCACCAGGTTTTCCTTGATTTAAGCCCATGCGTAATGGGAGAGGAATGTGGTAGTTACTGAGTGGAACTATGTACTGCAGCTTATTGTCAGGCCTATAGAATAAAGATGTACATGTACTTTTAATTTAGTAGTTAATTAAAGGATAGCTGGAAAAAGCTCTTGGTGAAGGCTGCTGGTGAATAGCTACAACTGTGGATCGCTTTTCTAATTAACTGACTTTTTAATGAAACATTGTGTGAATTTGACATATTTACCCGAAGGTTGTGCCCACTAACTAAAGGTTTTAAATTTATGAGTTCAGTTTTTGTATTGTTATAATTAGTTCATTTACAAGGTGTAGTTTTATTCAATCAATACTATACCAATATTTTTGGCCAAAACTGGCAACCCATTCCTATGACTCAAATATAAAATACATTGATAACAATATGTTATAATAATTATTACTGCGATACTGTCATGGTTCAATTTTATCCTTGGCTCAAATTTTTTTCCTTTTTGGGGGGGCATGGTAAAGTATGAACATAAATTGAACCACAACTTATATACATTAGCGTCTAAATTGCATTAACAATTTAAAATCAGTCATAAAGGTCAACACATTTAAATTCATTGTTAATGCAAAGATGTGTAAGATTTGTTGCCCTATAAACCTTTCATTATCATCATCATTATTGACATTAAGTCAACACTAACTTGCAAGTGTGGTCGATAATATAGATATAAATAGTTATATACATGTGGTTTACCTAGGAGGTGGCACTCCACCAATCACAAGCACTCCTGGATCAACAACCCTTGCAAATGGTTTTGGATGCTGATATTTTTGCGTTGGCAGGATTCCCTCTACATCATCACTAGTTCCTTGCCCAGTTAAAAACCGTGCAATGTGGTAAGCTTTAGCTGTTGATTCTTCTTCAAACTCAAACACGATTGGCTGTTTGAAATCTCCAAGGCTGCTAGGTTTGAAGAGTGCTTGTATTGTGTACGCTTTTCCTGCGGGAAGTCTGATAACCTTGTGTTTTGGCCCACTCATGGTAACATTGTGCTTATCAGAAAGCATGAAGTCTCCAACAGAATCCAGGGCAGCAAATCGTTTAAGTTTAACCATGCTTGAGCCTGCATTGTTTACCATGATTTCGGTGATTTTTGCACTTTCTGTCAAATTCATTTTTCCAAAGTCAATGTGTCCATGTTCCCTATCTAAATCAGAGCAAATTCGAATTCCATTCTTGTCTTGAATTAGAGACTCTCTGTTAAACAAAATCAAACAAGTCATCATTCGACATGTCAGGGAATTACCCTATTTAGTAACAACTAAAAAGAAAATGGCTGAAGATTACATTTTACTTTGATAGCAATTTTGTCAGCATTTTTATGGTGAAATCTGTTTTTACCTGGTGACACCTCATTTAGAAATAACATGTCTCCATAATTATACAGACAGTTCTGTCAATCCTGAAAATACCAAACTTAAATAAAATACAGTGCATACTTTCCCTGTAATACAGACAACTCTGTAATGTGGATGTTATGGCTTTATTTGATCCTATGGTTTAAATTAATTTTGATCTTCCTTGTTTTGGGGCTTGGTATTGTGTGATAGGTTTGAAAGAAAGGAAAATAAACAAAAACAATATTTATTATTATTGTTGTGGCTCAATTTTATTCTTGATATATAATTATTATATATCAAGAATAAAACAGAGCCACAACAACAATAATAAAATTAATATTGTTAACACTACTACTTCTATGACAATCAAACAACTGTCAATGTTAAAACCAAATGTGGACACAACAGCCAAGAGAGGTGAGAGGAGAGGTGGCTGTTGTGTCCGTTTGGTTTCAACATTGACAGAGGTTTGAATGTCATAGAAGTAACACAATTTGATCTTCATTATTTTTCTCACATAAAACAAGAAAAAAGGTAAATAATTATTTATTAGCTGTTTTCTATCCATACTTGTGATCAAGAAATATCTTCTTAAGTTCGTACGCTGAGTCATCCACTTCCTCAAAATTCTCAGTTTCTGCTTCATCGACATCTTTTTCATTCTCTCCTTTTTCTTTTGATGCATTCCTTTGCTTCCGATGAACAAAGGACTGATCCACAGCCAACACCAAACGACGGCCTTTGCGTTCAAAGTACAATAAGTTATCTGAACCATCCTTGCATTTCACGAGCTTTTTCATCCTTTTTAGTTGGAATAAAATGGTGGAAAATGAGACCGAGGGGGACGAGCGATCAAGGGTTTTTTTAAATTGTTCATAATAAACCCCTCTGAGCTCCATTTTGGTTGATGGCCTGAGACGATGTGATGACAGGTACGTCCAGAACTGTTTGCTGACATTCTTCTTGTATTCATTGTTTGGTGAAGGCATTGTATTTGCTCTGTTGTAAGAATAAAAATGCCAACATCATCATTATCATCATCACTGCTAAGCTGCATGGGTTCAAAGGTCTGGTGCATGGTTACGAGGGGGGACGGGGGGGGGGGGGGGGGGGGGAGCTTAAGGGTGGCCACTGGTACTGATTGCTTGTACAGGCATTTATTCTCTAAGCTGGTTTTGAAGAGCGGGCCCTAGGATTTCACGGTAGAGAAAGCCAAAAGCATTATACATTGCTGGTTTATGGCTTCCAGCACCAAGAAAAAAATATATGACTATGAAAAAATAAAAACATTTAGGGGATAGGTTCCTATGAATTTTCACTGATCTCTGGGCAGGAAACCGAAAAATGGTTTTGAAATCCTAGGGCTTGAAGAGGGTCTAAAATTCTGTTAGGAAATCAGCGCTGCTTGATAAAACTTGCACCATACTTTCCTCCGAAGTGATAGAAATAGGCTGATGTTCAAATCGGCCGCGTGTGACACATCGTTAAAATTAAACAATCGGTAAACATAGTTAAAATTCAATAGATCTTCGTAAAAAGCTTGCCTTCTCAAGTTTATCTACTACGATTTACGGCGAAGAAAACACGAAACACCTTTTCATGGATTCTACATTTCCAAGAAATCCGTAAGTCGTGTCGTGGCGGCCATATTGGAGTCCCATAAACCGGAAATCAACCTCAAAGCGTGGTTACCCGTGAGAACCCGTGAGACGCGGTGCAGCGGTGAGAACAGTGAGACGCACATGTTCATGTAAACGCACATTGCAGGGGCAACCTCCTTCCCAGGGTTCTCTCCTAAACGCAGAGAGAACCGTGGGAACGAGGTTGATGCGGTCAGCACTTTTTAACATCTGTCGAAAGGCCCTTGGACACCTTATGAAGTTTACACAACTTATTATTCCTTATCATTTTAGATAAGCCGGTTAAGCACTGCGTTTTACAGATTAGGGTTAAGCACTACCTTTACTGATTAGGGTTAAGCACTGTCTTTACTGATTAGGGTTAAGCACTTCCTTTACTGATTAGGGTTAAGCACTGTTTCGAAACTGGTTTTTGGGGTTGGGGTTGATGCTATGTGTACTTTAATCTACCTTGTGTAAACTTCATAAGGTGTCCAAGGGCCTTTCGACGGATGTTAACGAGTGCTGACCGGTTGATGCAGGGTCGGGGATGCTGGAGCTTGCTGGAGCGGAGCTCGACTTGTAGCATGGATAGAGGCAAGACATCTTTCTATCATCCATGCTTGTATAAACTTGCCTACAAGTCGAGCTCAAGCTTTTTCACGAGCGCGAAGATTTTTTTTATGTTTTCTGCGGCAAAAGAGCGCAAGAGAGCGGAGCTTCACGCTGGGGCCAACTACCAGAACCGGAAATGAAAAGCGAAAGACTTTGAGAAAGTCTAGGGCGGAGCTTCTTCCCGATCGCGATATGAATATAATTACAAGATGAGAGCCGCTATTGCTGGTTTTCAGTGTCACGTCATTCAAAATAGATCAAAATAAAAATCAAAACCATTAGACAGATAAACCAGAATCTTGGAAATGAAAGGAGGTAAATATACAAAGACCCTCACCAAGATTTGGGTCGAAGGAATAATTCGTATACGAGATATCCGAGGAAATGTTTTACCCAAATTTATAGAGCTTTGTATGGAGACGCCATGCTGGAGCTCATCCGGATGAGCTCCAACATGGCAGACGGAAACCAACAGAAACATCTGTTACCAAGTTTTGCTACAAAAGCGTGAATTTACTCCTAGAGGAACTCATAAACATTAAATTAATACTTTTTCCAATACTTGAACTGTTTAGATAGCAAAATTCCTCGAAAAAAAGTCACTTTTTTAACCTAAATGACAGCTCTCTCGGCCGTCATGTAAATGCTGCGTCACGCAAAAGTTTAGAAATTCAAGCGTGCTCTATTTCAAAACCAAGAACCCTTTTGAAGTGAAAATTTGTTTGAAAATTAGTTTTCAGCTGCTCTAATACACCATGAAAGTAAAATCTCAGTAGGATCGATAGTTTTGTAGTTTGAATTTTAGTGACGTCATGTGAAAACCAACAATAATCAAGTTTCATCTCCAGAGTTTCAGCGGGAAAATAGCCTCTTGATGATAATGCACGCTTGATGTAAAGACTCCCGGGGTACTACCTTTTGGAACTTTCGATGATGCACGTCGATCTTACAAATGTCGGAATATAAGCAATGGACGAGTTTGGGGAAAACTCTGAAATGGGAAAAAACAGTATGAAACATAACGCAAAATAGGCAGAAAGCACTTTCTCAGAAAGGGCTTATTTTTCATTTTCGCTAAACACTTTCGGTAGAAGCAGGAAACATAGCTTAAAATCTTCGTTTTACCACCCAGATTAAGTATCATGCTGTTTCCACCTTGAAGACAAAGGATTTTGACTGTCAGGGCTACCGCATTCTCGTTCCCAGAGCCACTCGGCTTAATTGGTAACGAACCGAGAATGAGGCTCCCGCGCCTCCAACATGCAAACGAGGCTGAAGCCAGAAAACTGTAACGAAAGTCGTTTTTTGTCATCTGCTTCTTTACTAAGATGGCTAAAACAAAAATGGAATTTCTTCATCTGGTCTTGATGGTCTTTCACATTTTTCGCATAAGTGTGTGCACTGTTCCCATTCTCGATCCCAGTGCTTACGCGTCTGACTCAAGCGCAGAAGAGCTCTGGGGTCGAGATTAGCTTAAGACGATATGGGTTGTTGTTCTTGATGTGTTTTTTTATTTTTGTTTAAAGGGGATGATACACAGACATCCTAAAATTTCACGTCTGCAAAATTTAAATCTCTCAGAGCTCTCCCTCATGCTCTTCTTGGTGGACATGATAGCCGAAAAATTTCCCTTAGTGACACAGAGTTTCGACAAAAATCCGGCACAATTTAAATGATATTTCGGACGACCAACAGACAAAAGTGAACCATGGTTAACTAACTCATCAAAAGTGACTTTTCGGGACTAAACATCATACTAAGAAATTCACCAATTTTGACCAATCATTTATGTTTAAACTATAAGTAAAATGAAAATAAGTAACCTTACGGTAGCTATACTTCTTTTAAAAAGCCTCCTTTATAAGCGTGTATTTGATTGACCTTCAATAGGAACCGTAGTATCTAAGTAACTGAGTAAGTGTTCATAAAATATGTCAGACTCTCCCTTAAAAAGGTTATTATTTTTATTTATCAAGCAACTGAGTGTATTAGGAAAGGTTTTCAGCGCCAGCCGACCCAGCTGGCTTAATTAGTTCATAAGCAGCTACCGTGTGTCGTCACTTGGTTCGCATTCGATCATGATGTTGTCAGAACACCATCCATCTTTTGATTACGAGAAAGAAGTCGACAGAGCCAAGTGGTTCAAAGATGATTTGGGCAGAGGTGACTGGAAGAAAGCAGACACGTATCTTTGTGAGTTAATGCAAGATAAAATTCCTGTACCAGTCGTCTCAATATCAAAATGCCTTACCTCGCTGGATGACTCTGTGTCTCAGTATTCGGATTAAAACATTCCCAGGCGAGGAGGTCCCAATAAAGTTGCTTTTCAAGTGGAAAGTGCCAATACCCGCCAAGACGTGGTTGGAGATGATACAGCCAGTGCACATAGAAGTCAGAAGAAAGTGGGACGACACTTTTGTGGACCATGAACTTTTGGAGACTTACCCCAATGGTGAGAATGTGGTCTACATGCGAGTTGTTACTCCTTGGCCAGTTGTTAATCGGAGCTACGTTTTGCTGAACTCGCCAATTAAAGAGATTGATTGGTATGGCAAGCAAGCTTACATCATTTTTCAGAGAAACATCACCCACTCTTCAAAGCCTGAGGGAGAAGATGGCATGGTCAGGGCTTACAATGGTGGGAATTTCTACTTAACCGTGCCAGATGAGAATGAACCAGGAAGAGCTTGCGAAGTTCTGGGGTTATCAAACAGCCTTTTCAATGGCTGGATTCCGGATCTTGAATTTGTGACGGCTAAACTTGTTCCTCGGGGTATTGATAAGCTAGGAGAAAGTACGACGAAGGCCTATATCACTTATTCCGATTACTATACAAAAACAGAAAATTAGGTACTACTAAATTTATCATCGCTTGAGCGTGATAAAGATCCAGAATAATTTGGTACCCACGAAGTTTATATGAATGGGTTTAGTCAAGAGAGATTCTTTCTTTCCTAGGTTTTTTGTTTCTTCTTTTTTCCCCTTCATTTCAGGGGAACTTAAGCTGATATTCCTTAGTCTGGTTATAATTCTGAGAGGGATATAAGTATAGTTGTTGATTGGGGGGGGGGGGGGGGGGGATAAGCTTTAGCCATCTTGGGAGTGGGCAAGGGGGAGAAGCCCTCATATAAACTTTATCAGTGAATTTGGCTGCCCCAAAAGATGGTAGGTTTTTGGCCATTCATGCCGCACACACCACTCAGTTTAGTTCTGTCTCATTTATATAATCGTAGGCTGGACATATGAGATGAGCCAGAATTACTGATTATGTTCTTTTTGTGGATATTTTTTTATTAACACTGTAAGTGAGAAAATCGAAAGGAAATATGATAATTATACTAATTGAATCACTTGATTGATAAATAAGCAGAAGAGCGGCTTGCAGAATGTTTATATTACTTAATTATTATTTCCTGTGCGCGCAGGCGAGCCATTGAACTAGCCAATTCAAGCTATATTAGGAAAACTGCAGAATTTCTACAGTTCGTCTAGCCTAAAGTAAAGTTAGGTCCGGAGAACCACTTTCACTTTTTGCACTAACGAAGATTGAAAGTTGTGCTTTTTTTTCTCTGAATATTGACCTGTTTATTAAGAAGATAATGATAATAATGACTCTGAGGGGAAAAGAAGTCTTTACTAATTTAAGACACTCTGACACCTGAAAATTGATTAATTTCCTAAGTTCTATAATTTGTACCGATTCTAGATATTGTTAATATGAAATAAAGTTGATCAATAATAATTGCGTGTACATTTTCTTTAACTGATTCTTTGATCGAGTTCGCTTTGCTAATTATGGGCGTACCTGATCAGGTTTCATGCTAAAAATGTCACACCTCAGTCCAGGTCTTTTGACGTTTTATTTAATCCTGTGCTCTCATAGCAACCTGGCCAGTGAAATAATCTGCATGGAATAATTTGCTTGTCAGTGAACAAAAGTGAAAATTTGAAGGTCTTTGTTTCCTAGTTTTTTTCCTCTGTAAAGGTGTTTAAAAGTGATCGTTGACCTTTCTAGTTCTTGCTTTCGTCTGTGCCCAGTTTACAATCTCAGGAGCTTTGAATATTCGTTGTCGTTTTTCGGTAAATGGAACTGATTTGTACAAATATAATGGTAAAACGCGATTGATTTCGAGACGAAATTTACCTGTCCTAAATTTTGCGTGTCATTTACCCAAACCTTGGACCGATCACGACCCGTTTGCCCATTTAAATGGTAAACAGTCGAGGTTTTCCTCGAACGTTCTTGTCCGTGCTTCAAGCTTTGTGTTAACCCTATTCAGACGTGGCTGTTTTTTGCTTCCTGCGGTCGGGGTGGGCCGGGTGGGGGCTCCAGAAGTTCCCCCCAACTCTATATCTTCAAAACCGCTCACGCTACGGCCACCAAACTTTCACAGAATAATGTTTTTGACAAAATGACGTCATCTGACGTCATTAAGACGTCCTATTGTCGAATTTATCGGCAGAATACAAATTTCCTTCTATGTACACATAAGCTTAAAAATACTTAAATAGTAAGGTGTTTTGATAAAATCAAGAAGTTGGCTAACATATAAATAACCTTTAACAATAGCAGTAATGTCATGTTGACGTCATTTATTACCAAAAAAGGAACTGCTAGTATCCACTATTTTGAATTATTTAAATGTATTCCAATGTACTTAAAACCCATTTAAATCGAGAAATCTTTGATAGAAAACTTGATCTGAGTAAAAAAGGATGCTTAGGAAGCAAAAAAGTCTGCAAAATATGCGATTCTGAGAGAAATGAACACTGCAGAAAATCAAACATAATTTGGTCACCTTCCCAGAGCTAGAGAGGGAAGAAGAGAGAGAATCCTGGGAACGAGATTGGCTGGGTAAGAGGAAGTGGTCATTTTCCAAAATGGCGTCGTCTCTATCCGACGAGGAGTTCACTCGAATGCAGGTACACTCCGGTAAAAAAGTTCCTTGAACTTTTGATTTAAAGTGGAAACTTTCCTTTTTTTCCCTTTTTGTGACAGACACAGCTGATTGAACTGCGCACCTTGAATTACGAGTTGGAAGCTAATTGTCAAAGACAGCAGGCAGGTTTGTGTTGATTCCAATATTTCCAAGAAAATTTAATGTAAGGTAAAAAGTAAACGTTTAGCTGTTTAGTACTCGGCGATTTCCGTTTTCATGGATAGTTAATTTTGGGGAGTTTTCTTAGTTTTGAGGCAATTATCCACCTGTGGATGCTGCTCACACCAGCTCAACCATCGGTCACTGAATATCACAGCTGCTTTATTATTATTGAATCGAAGCTTGATCAATTATTGAAGTGAACGGTTTAAATAGGTGATCAGCCTTTAAAAGTCGGATGATGTATTCAGAGTATTTTATAAGTATCAATTTTTTTTGCATTCGAATCGAACACAGCAGTGTGATGAGTGTACAATATGTGAAGTTGTAATAAAAATATAAATTTGGATGTTAAAAAAAAACAGTCATGCTCTACATGGTGATTTAAAATATTTTACTGTTAAGATTGCATTTCTTTTATCAGAATTAGATCAACTACAAGAAAAGTATACTAACCTGGAAAAGGAGTTTCAGAAATCTACCAAGGTATGGTTAAAGAAAAGTAGAAAACTTTTCAAAAAGTTGCTATTTCTGATGGTTTAACTTAATTTTATTGATATATTATGATAAACATTGATGAATGTTTTAATCCCATTTTTGTAGATTATTAACAAGAGCAAAAACAGAAAGGTATGTTTTTGTGTTATCCTGTAAATATAACCGTCCAGTATGTTTTTATACATACATCAACAAGCCACAGCATGCAAGTGTTAAACTGTATAACCATGTAAACCTGCGTAAAATGACATTTTTGTCTAACTTTTGGCATTTAAATTACGAAAATGACAAAAGCCAGACCAACATTGCAAATTAGTGGTGTACGACAAATGCAGACTGCAAACTTGCAGACTGGCAAGTAAATGGCATGGGGAAACCTTTGTTGTGAAATGCTTTAACAGTCCCTATCCCTAAAGTTTAAGTAATTTAAAAGTCTAATTTAGGGATAGGGAATCTGTTAGAGCATTCTACAACAATGTTTACTTCATTTATCTGCCAGTCTGCAGTCTGCGTTTGTCGCACACCAACAAAAAAAAAACAGTCACCTGATGTCATTTGTACACTACGCTCTTGAATGGTGTCAATAAAGATTAATATGTATTAATATGTATTTTTTTTAACTATTTAGGAATATCAAGTGCTCTTGGAAGAAAATGAAAACCTGCAAAGACAATTTCAGACACAAGAAGAGAACTTCAAACTTCAAAACCAAACTCTTCTCGAGGAAATAAGTAAGGTAATGCCAAAATTACCTCTAAACACTGAGGGCCTCTCTTAACATCATACATAGTTTACGGCTGTACAATGCATGAAATTGAATAACTGACTCAAAAGACTTATGCCAGAATTAATCAGTCACTCTCTTCAACAACTGATCAATCAATCAATTAACCAACCAACCAACCAATCACAGACTTTTTACCACAGATTTATGAAAGTAATCATGTGAATTTTGAAATTAATATGCAGATATTGTAATTTAGAAGAGGCTCAAATGTATGCTGTATTATAAATTAATTTTTGAATAATATTTATACACTGTTCTTTAGTTTTAACTGTCTTGTCTTAACCTGTCTCATTAAAAGTGTGCACTCACTGTAAATAAAAATTTGACCTGATATTATTGGTCAGTCTAAGATTCTGGGAAAATCCCCTCCTACCTCTCCCCTAAATGGAGATTGACACTAAGTTGTCACCTTGAGCAAAATGTTGGCTCAGGGGAGGGGTTGGTGAGCAGCTTCCCATAAATTTGCTCTCATCAAGGTCATATTTACAGCCTCTATTACCACCACTGACCCCTGCTGGTGCTATTTGCCATTGTGTGCCTTGATCATCTAAATACCTTTCTTATTTAAAATGAACCAGTTAAATGATGATAATGAAAAGCTTCTAAAGCAAGTCGCAGCTAAAGATGGTGGGCAGGATTCAGGCGCAGAGGCTGAAATACGACGACTCAGAGCTGAAAATGCAGCTCTTCAGAAAAGCCTAACAAGTAAGTCCTTGTCAATAAGCTTTAACCATTTATCAAAAGAATTCGTAGAAGTCAGAGGATAGCAGTTATCACCAAATCTGTACCATTTATTTAAAGTTAGTGAGGTTTCAAATCCCAGGATAGAAAACTTATTTGCATACGCAAGCTTTTGATTCTATCTCAGAATCTTTATCAAGTGACAGGCAATATATTGTTATTTCCAAGGGTGCATCATGCAATGCAAATATTTATTTATCTTTACAGTAGGGCATTAAGCAAGGAAATGTATTGCTCATGTTCCCTGCGCAGCGAAATCTCATTTTCTTGAACACTTAGTTTCTTGAAGCTTCTGATCATTTGAATCAACACTGACTTCACTTTCTCAGTCAAAAACTGTAAATATTTTGCCTTGATTTTTGGAGCCTTCCAATTATTATTTGAACAATTTTTATTTTCCCTGGAGTTATACTAATGATTGGTTGATCAAGAGCTCTATCTCAGATTTTTTCTGGAACTTCAACTGATAATGCTTTTCTATTGCTTTTGAAACAGATTCTCAGCAGAAGTATGAAAATGAGCTACTGCAGTTACGTGAAAAACTCTCTGATCAAGATACTAATGACAGCTGTCATTCATCGGCAATACAAAATGATCTGACATCCAGTTTGGAAGATTCCCCAGCGAATGGAGAACATGAAAGTGAAACCAAACAGATGCTCAAAAGTGGTGGACAGTTAGAGAATACCGAGCACAGATTTCATGAGATTCTGAACAGAGAACTGTCTGTGTTTTGTGAGAAAATGTGTAGTAGTAGAACTGGTGATGTGTCAAATGAACAAGAAACCAATGATCGACATGACGTTGCAGAAGCATATGAATCAAACAGTGAAAAATCTGACGTCAATGGTGAAAAAGATAGTAAAGAAACAGGAGACAGTGCATCTATGGTTGATAATGTACTCAAACTGGGAGGTCAAGACTTCTTAAAAGAAGTAGACAATTTAAAAAAAAAACTTGCTGAAACTTTTATCCCTCTTTTATCACCAAATGAGGGTAAGGCCATTAATAGAATTGTTATTACAACCACACAAGCTTTAGTGTCTTCATAATGATATATTACCAAGCAAAAGAGAACTCATAGCCGGGTATCTGTAGGTATAGGGTTGGGTGCCAAATTGTGCATTAAAATTAGTACTTTGAGTAATCTATAGACCTAAATAAAGCAAAATAATCATTTTCGCAATCTTTGCAAATTTTCTAGTTGTAAATGTTGTATGTAAATCATGTACCTGTTATGTAAAACTATGTATTTGATGAGTTCAGAACCTTCAACAGTCTTAATAATCTACTTTGTGATAAACACACCTGCTAACTGTAGTTTGATTTGGCAGAATTCCTCAGTAGATCAGCAGTCATAAGAAGTCCTCCACGTGAACGACGCCAAGAGGTTAGATCCTCTAGTTATAATTTGTTTACGGTCGAAGTCACGCCCGAAGGTCATCTCGCCCAAAGTTATGTCGCCAGAAATTTTTTGTCAAGTCACCCGAAATGCTGAGTTATGTGGCTCGAAATTTTATCAAGCTCGGCAACATCCTAGCATATCCTTATTACACATTTATCGCGCTTGTTTCTTCTCTTTGAAGATTAAAGAACGAGTTGTGGTACTCATTTATCGCGCTTGTTTCGTTGTTCATCACAGGGTTAAAGAGCGAGATATATTGCACATAAGCATAATATACCGCTTGTTTCGTCTCATCATCGCTTAAAGAACAAGGTGTTTTACATATTCATTCCGCTTGTTTCGTCTCATGATCGTTTAAAGAAGGAGCTATAGTAAACGCACCCTTTGTTTGTTTCTCCGTGCACTTCACCTGATAAAATTCGGGCGACATGACTCAGCATTGCGGGCGACTTAACTCTGGTTTCGGGCGACGTAACTTCGGGCGAGATAACTTTCGGGCGACTTGACCAGTTACCAAATAGCGTTTATTTTACTTCTCAATTGGTTTAAGTTACGCTATTTTCCTTTTCTTTAATTTAAATCTTTGATCTTGTTTTCAGGTTGAAATAAGAAACATAGCTCTTGAAAAGCAAGTCAAAGAAATGGCTGGTCTCCAACTGCAACTTGACACGGAACGAGAGGAGAAGCGACTTCTACAAGAACAACTACAGGAAGCTGAGGTGGGTCGAATTTATTTTAAAAATTCAACCTAAACTGATTTTTCCAAATGCGACGCGAGTCTAAGAGTTTCTTTTTAAAAAGTTTATAGGGTCAGTTTATAGACACGTACACGTACAAAGATAGGCTAACTCAGTACTGAGTGCTAGAAACTTTCCTCACGCAGTTTCCGGTTATAGTCATTTTTGACACGCTCGTTTCTTTCTTGCGAGTTCGGCCTTGCGGTCAAATATGTGTCGTCCGATCCCGAATCAACTTGCTGAGCGTGAGGAAAAATCCCTTGACCCAAGATAAAGATGTAAGTATGTGCTTAAAAACTTACATGTCGTCCTCTGGAGTTCAGCATCGTGGAAGGAGCAAACAAGCGACAATGAATTGTTCTCTCCTATTTTTGAACTTGGATGCAAACCCTTAGAATTCAATGACTGGAAGTTTTAGCTATATTTGGCAAATAAAGCGAGTTAGAATACTGAAAAAGCAGCGTTGAAGTGAAAAGACTCCCTCGTGTCCACGTTTAAAGGGAAAACTGTCATCTGATGTGCAAACATTGTCTTCCAGACCTCGAGCAAACAGGAAATATCAAGGTTGGAGGAAGAGCTTGCTAAGGTGTGTGTTGACGGAATGATGCAAAATGTTTTGCTCGGTTTGTGCTGTGATTTAACTTTCTGTACTTTGTTTGTTGTTCTCGCAGTTAACGGAAAAGATAAAGCGAAAGCAGGAAAGGTAGGTGAAAATAGGTCTAATGTTCTCTGCAAAGTTCTCTCATTAATGCTTTTCTTGGGTGATAGTGATTTTGAAGGAAAACGTTGTCTTGTGGTTTAGATATTTGATGATTTTCAGAAGGTTCCGCAGGCTACAGCAGGACGATACAATAACGCAAAAGGTGCACAAACGCACTGTAGTTGTTTGTTGTTGTTCTATCGACTCGAAAAGGTGGGAGAAATTCGCATATCAACGTGTGAAAGTAAGATTAGGACACTCCCGAATTTTTTTCCCTTGTCTCTCTAGCGCCGGTCTAAGCGGGTAGGTTATAAAACTTCGCGTTGAGATTGTCAACTTACCTTTATACCAGTAGTCAGTGCTGGATGTTTATCTTTTTCTCGTCAGTTATGTGCAACTGCAAGAGGAGAAAGAGAAACTCTACTCAGAAAACAAGTAAGAGCACCTCGATTTTAGTTACTACTGGTCGATGGCATTCAAGACAACCATTAACCAATCACAAGTAACTCTTGTCCGCCCAAACGATCCCAGAAATCGTTGCGCCGAAAGCTTGTTCTCATTCACGTTATAGTCTCTGGAAAGGGGGAATAACCTTATTGATCAGTTCCACTGTCACGGTTTGTTCGTTGGAAAAAGTTGTTGTTTTGTTGAATACTTCGCAAGCTCAGAAAATGACTGCGTTTAAACACACGTTTTCTATTTTTGCTTTTAGGAAATCACTGGAAGATTTAAAAGCCTCTAAACAACAGGAAATAGAGGTACGTGAAGATATAACGTAAATGAAGTGCTACATTGATTGGCATGAAAAGCCTGTTACCTTGTGTCTTGCCAACTTACGGGTCTCTCTCCTGTCCTGGTACGTAAGTTCACTAATATTGAAATTCAATCTTAAGTATTTCTTTTTTGTGCAGATCCTTACTCAACAAATGGCCAAGCTTCAAGATACATTAAATGAAGCTAATCAGGTGTGTGCATTTGTACCATTGCGATCGCTATTTCACTACATGTATTTTTCTTTCTTAACAAAGTCTTATCTGAAGTTACGAATATATGAAAATCATATAATTATGTGAACTTGGTAGAGCTCTGCACCGGTATCGCAGGGTCAAGGGTTCGAATCCCGTACAAGCCTGAATTTTTTGCAGGCGTTCTTTACGCAACTGCGTAAGTTGCGTATATAACTGCGATGATCATCTTTCATTTAAAAATCTTATCTACTATAATTATTTAATTGACAGTCCTTTCCCCGAAGGGTTTAGATATCCAGAACCGTTGTTAGGTTAGTTTTGCTTTATAATCTGTTTTGTGTCTCTTCATCTAAGTTGCAATGTTTATTTTATTAGATTCGCCAATTATTGGCACGGTCACCGCAACAGCATAACGCCAATTGCTGCGGGCCCGTAACAGTCCCTCCCCCCAGGAAAGATACACCACCCACCGGGGACTACGTCCCCTGCTATTTACGAACAGTGTGTGGGTTCTTTAACGTCCCACAAAGTTTATATATGCAAGGGTTGTGAGACGGCGCCTACGGTTTATCGTCCTTATCCGAGAAGACCATAAAGTCTAACCGTTTGCAGATGTCTTTACAAAGGTAGCACTTTCTCCTCAGTTATTTAAAGACCCTGAGTGTTGGTCCGGCCGGGACTTGAACCAGCGGCCTCCCGCTCGGCAGACCGGCGCTTATCCAACTGAAGTAAGCGGGCGGCACCAATTGCAACTCACCCATGTACTGAACGATATTTTCTGAGGCCATGCATTTCGATCGCTTATTTTGATTTTTTTTTTTTACTTGACAGCGATACATGGAATTTAAGGGAGAGGCGGAAGGAAAAATCAACGGACTTGAAGAAACCATGGCTGCCCAGCAGAACCAGGTGAAAGAAAAACTGGAATATTAGTTGAAATGTTCTTGTTTTTATCAGCAAGTGAAAGTGAGAATGGAAGGCCTGTGTTGGTATATTGACAAGCTCTTTCTTGTTTGCTTCCTTGTATTTAGGCCACTTCGTCTGCAGAAGAAACGGAGCAGGTTGTCGCAGGTCTCAGGTACTTGTGCTTCCATATGAGAGTAGTAAATGAGGTTTTTTTGCTAGTCAGCTTGTTTTGCTCGTGCTTTTCCTACTTTTGCACCACTCTGATCTTTCAACGCCTTTTCCACCCGTCCCAGTCTCTTCTCCCCTCCTCTTTCCCGCAAGTTTGGTTTTCACTGCCTAATGGTAATTATAAATAGTGTAGAATTCAAAAACAGCTGGCCTAACCACTGGTGTTTTGATTTTCGGAATTGAGACGTCGAATTTCTGTAATTTGCATTCAGTTCTAAGCGAACAGTTCGTCACTTTAGAAGCGAGAAGGGAACTGGAGCCGAAATGCGTCCCGCAATTGTTTCTGGGATCGTTACTGGGGGCGCGCCGGTCGCCCCTAGTAACAGTCCCAGAAGTCTTTGCGACAGTTTACTCGTCCCAGTTTCTTTCTTGCTTCTGATGTGGCGGAATTCGCCGTTTATAAGGTATTTTCCAACGTAACGCATACCGCCATATATATTTCTCAGGCAGGAAAATTCTTCGTTGGTTGCCGAGGTACAATCTTTAAAGGAGGTAAGGAGTTTTTTTCTTTTGGATTGGTAACTCTTTGAAGTGTTTTTCCCCAGTCTAAAAAACCATAACCAATAAACAACATAGTAAACAGTATAACTGTAGGATGCTGAGATACTTCTTAGTGATAATTGTATATTAGTTCGCAAACCCAAGAATTTTTCTTCACAGCACGTATGTTTATAACTTTTCTCCTTTGGTTATCTAGAGAGTTCAAACTGCAAGAGAAGAACAGGAGGAATCCGAGGTAAAATGAGTAAGAAGTTTTTTTGAATGCGTAGAAAATTATTCCGAAGTTCTGTCGCTACTTCTTTTCACTTTTCTTACAGAAAACGAGCTCTTTGTTCTAAGAGCCTTAAAGATTAATTTGTCCATCACAGGTCGACACATGACACCAAGTTTCAAAAGAGATTCCGCGTTCTCTTACTCTGTTTAAGATGACAATAATTGACCAACTGATCGGTTTATTTTTTTGTTTTTGTTTTTTGTTTAGGATTTAATATCTCAGTTGGAAGGCAAAGTTTCTTCGACGGAATCTCGTTGCGCTGAACTCGAAATGGAAGTCGACGAATTGAAAGCTCACGTGAAGGCAAGTATACATACAAACAACGTTCCGGCTTTCTCACAAGGCTGTAGTTCACCTCGCAAAAATTAAGCCCATATTCATGATGGAGGAACTCCCTCGCGTGCATTTTCCCGCCTTTGACGGTGGGTGTCGCTCTATCGCCTGAAGGTGGCTGTTTTCAAAGATACACAGGTCATAGCAATGTAAGGTGCCCTCTTATGCCGTATAAGATTAACTGAATGGCTTTTTTTTGGTGCACGCCACCACAGGAACAGACCACAGCTGTTGACGGATGGAACGAGCAAATTTCACAACTAACCGCTGAACGGGATAAACTGGAGGATTCTCTTCAAGAAATAACCAAGGTATTTTTTTTTTCTGAATGCGAATTTTAGAATTCAAGAGCAGTGTTTGTTTATATTATTGCAAGCAAAGGACATACTCTGAATAACGCATGGGAACAATCCTTTGGTCCTCAGTTTAGGCAAGCTTTCTCTTTTCTTTTGTTGTATTTAGGTCGCTGAAAGCCGCAAGAATCTCGTTGATGAGATGGCCATCGACAAACAGACAGCGGAGACGAACCACAAACAGCAGATGGACAAGCTTCAGGAAGAACATAAGGTTAGATTAATACAATCTAACCTGAGATCCAGCTGTTCTTTTGTGGTAAAGGGGAGAGAAGATTCGCAAAGAGACAGGGGAGAGGAGATCTTTTCTCTTTGCCCCTTAGAGTGGCTTCTTAAAGCTGTCATAACGTGTGAGCAGTCTCTCTCGGCGACCTCCAGTTTCCAGACTTGTGGGGGGGGGGGGGGCAAATTATTGGGAGACAGTGTCCCCCCACCCCCAACCCCCAAGCCAACAATAGCGGAAGAAAAGAGCCGAGAGAGTGCTTGCCTTGTGGATTTAATCACGTGATGGGTGATATCAAGCGGCCCCTCTTAATCAGCGTATTTTTTAATTGTTTCTCGCAGAAAGAGCTCAGCGAACTGAGGGAGCACCTAACAGGAGAAAAGGTTAGTACGTTAATTGTGCGGTCAAGTCAAGCGTAGAGTGAAAAGACTAAAATATCCCAGTAGTTGGTTCGGTTCTAACTAATCGTCTTTGCACAGAAACTACGCAAGGAACTGGAAGAAACACAACAGAAGCTAGCAGAGTCCAAGAGCAAACTGCAATCTGCTGAGGGCAAAAGTGGGTGGTTCGAGCGAAGGCTCACGGAGACCGAGGTAGGGTTTTAAAATCGTTATCGCATCGCGCGGGAACAACTCGTCTTTAATATGCGTGCAGATAAAGCCAGCTGTGACTTGCCATAGTACACTAGATTGGTCACCAGTTAATATAGACTTTCTCAAAGTCGTTCGTTTGGTTTTCTTGTCTGGTGTGGTAGACCCGAGCTTTCGCTCGCTCGCGCTACGCGCTCCTACGATCGCGCTTCGCGCTCAAAAGCACGACTTGTGAGCAAGTCTACAGTTGATAGAGAGGAGAAGTGTGACGTCAGGTTACCATTGTAGCAAAATTCCTGGATCTCAACAATCTTTCTTGACAGAGACGGCCATTTGCATTGTTGAACTCTGGAATAAAAGTATTGGCTACCGTTTTGTTCCTGAGTGCAGTCTTGCACAGGAAAGTCATACATGTCATTTTTTTTCTGCCATATTTGCAGGACCACGGTTTGTTGAGGTCCCGACCTTTTTCTACCATGGCAACGTGACAGCTTCTCTTCTCTATCTCGCGCTTAAACTTGTTTTTTTGCTTTTTTGCTCGGACTCAGTTACGTTGCCGCGCTTGGTTCTCTTTACAGCTTTTCCTGCGCTCTTAGGACCCCTTGTCATGTCTGCTTGGGTATTTTGCTGGTAACGTGGTTAATTCACTGATTTTTTCGATTGGTACATAATCACTTCTTTTATGGTCACTGATAGGAAAGCTTGAAAGCAGAGAAGGAAAGAAGCGAACAAAGTTTAACAGCTCTGCAGGCAGAACGTCAACGCGAGCTGGAAGTGTTACAAGAGGAGAGACAAAAAGAAACAGAAGGGTTCCAATCACAGATAACTACTTTACAAGACAAAATAGACGGTAAAAACCAGGAGATGAGCAAACTTCATCAGGAACTAAAGGACAAGGAAGTCGAGAATAGAATTGCTGGCAAAAAAGGAGATCAGTTGGTAAAAACGTGTTTGTTGTGAACTGTCCGATCCCCTCAGAGTTAGTCTTATGTTTTGTGGACGGTTTTGCTTTCGAAAGCGGTCTGTGGACACTTTTGACAATTCTAATATAAAATGCAACCAGCTTTAAACTATCATAATTGCTCGCGAAGCGAGGGCCTTTCGGCCCTCGCGCAGCGAAGGTTATTATTTTGTCAAAATTCAAATCGCGTGTGGAACGGGCGTGGATCGCACAGCGAGGCAGAAACACGAGTTGCAGTAATAACCTTCTTCTTTTTTGTTTGCCTTAAGGTTAAAGATCTGAAACGTCAGTTGAAGCTTGAAAGGAAAAGAGCCGAGCAGTTACAGCAGAAATTACAAGAAGCCTTATCTGAGAACCGAGTTAAACCGGGTATGTTTTTTTTCCTTTCTTTAAAGAGAGCCTCTTCTGCTGTACCAAACTGGAGTAAAAAGAAATGTTAGGGTTTAAATCTCTATGCCTTGTCCTTTCCTTCGAAATTTTCCACGCGCCTTTATCTTGGATATTATTTACTTCACTGTTGTTTTTGAAAGTCCACCTTCGTCGTGACTAGAATGGGTGCCCTTAACACAAGTTGTTCCCTGTGATTAAAATGCTTAAAGAAAGTAGTAATGAATCCATAAATTCATAGAGTTGCTACAGGAAAGTTAAAAGTATCACACTTAACACGCTATTACAATTCGTTGTTTCTTCCTTTGCAGCATTTGAAGATTTATTCTCTCCTATAAAAGAAATTCAGCATCGAAATAGCGGGTAAGTCATTTTCCGATCGATGTTTCTTCAGAACTGAAAGTGCCCTGGAAATTCTGAGTGAAATAACCATTTCCGCATTTCTTTTCAGTGATTCATCAAGTCATCCATCGAGGAGTGAATTAGACAGCCCTGAATTTAGGGTATGATAGGTCTTGGAAATTTTGTCAAATTATCTCTGTTTAGTTTGTCTTAGTGTTTAATGTGTTGTTGTCTTTGAAGCCTCCAAGCCCAGCTGCATCCACAGTGAGCATGCTCAATGATGACACCACTGACCTCATAGAAAGGCTTGCAGACGTCCAACAAGAAAAGTGGCTGTTAGAGGAGAAGGTACAAATTATAGTGATAACAAGAAAAGAATCTGCACTTTTTTTCATTATACTCTAGTGATAATTGATGTGAAAAAATTCCAATGGCAGACTCAGAAGCTTTCGTCAAGAGGTTCCTTGAACCGATGATCACATTGGAGGATTTTGTCAAGAGACTGAAAACCATTTCTCCATGTTATACCCTCCGGCTGATAGAAGATAATTTTAAAATCTATTCATTCTTTTTATTTCGAAATAAGGTGTTTATAGAAGTGCTTTCTGTAGGTATCAGTACATCTAGGGTAAAACAGAAATAGTTTCTGTACCACTGAGCCTTCTAAACATTTTAGTTGCGTAACAATTATATTTTTAACCATTAAACTTTGATATAGGATTTTGCCAAATAAGTGGTTACTCATGACGCTCCCCTCCACCCCCACCCCCATCACTACTGTTACAGCTCCCCACGGATTGACCTTGTTGCTTTTTTGCCTTTTGTTTACGTCATAGGTACATCATCTTGAAGAAAATGCAGCCGCTTTAGCGGAAGACTTAATTCAGAAGTCGGCCATAATCCAAGCTTACGCCATGGAGACGAAAATCGGTGAGTGACAATGTAGTGCCATCTATGACAATCACAAACAAAGCAAATTTGTATCACGCTAATTAAGTCCTGGCAATTTTACTGCAGGTTTTTTGAAGGCGTTGGAGAATTTAACAAGGTTACTGCTAAAATGAGTGTCACAAATTTGTCATTCTAGCCAATCACAACACACGTTGAAATTCAAATGAGTCAATCTGATTTTGCGAACTTACTAGAAGCGCGTGGCAAGCGCCAGAAAAACACAATGAGCTGTTCACGAATTGGGTTTGGTGTTACTTTTGATTGGCTTAGAAAGGGGCGCGAGATTTTTCAGTCAATCGCAAAGCACAACGTAAAACCAAGGCAATCTCCTGACCAATGATGTTGTTTTGTTTGATTTGTTGTTCTTCAGGTCCGGTAGCTGAGTCTCCAAAATCATCACCAGCCTCTATTTCTGCGTTGAAAGAGAAGATTAAGTCTCCTTTTGGTAAAGGGAAGGCAGAGAACACAAGGAAAATCCAGCTAATGCTGGAAGAAACACTCACAAAAAACGTGCAACTTCAGAGGGTAAGAAAATTGAAAATTCTCAGAGTTTGGTCAATTAAAGTGGATTTCTTTGGACGAAAAACTTTGTTGCATGCTGTTTTTTCCCTCAACATTTTTTTATTTATCCGTTTTAACGCTCAAGCTGTTTTGTTTTCGATTCGTTTGCAGGACGTCGATGCCATGTCTAAAGAGTTACAGAAGTTAAAACAACAGGAAGCACCGAAACCGGAAGAGGAAATGCAGCAACCTGAAGCGAATCAACCGGAAGTTAACTAAACCTCGGATTAGACTTAGATTCAAGTACTACAGCGCCAACTGCAAAGATTTAAGAGTCCGTTCTTAGCTAATATTCAGTTTTTGCTAGCAGTTCTCTTTAGTCAGTTGCGGGGAAGTAGGTTTGGTTGTATTTCAGTTTATATTAAGCTGATAATGCTTATGCATGCGATTCGTGTGGAATTCAAGTACTTGCAACTTTATACAGTCACTTGAGAAAGTATCAAGTAACTTAATAAGCAATAACTGTAGATAAAGTCTAGATATTTAAACATCGTACAAATGCTGTTCATTCCATGAGAGGACACCCTTGGAGCAACGTTTAATTTCTGTTAAGAAGAGAACCATCTTTGGTAAATAAAAAAGTTGTGTCTGAAAGTGATAAAGACCACGGGTAAAAGCTTGCCGAGTACGGGCGTCCGCTTGGAGTGATTTATGATTGGTTGTTGTACTTCCAAACACAAAGTTATTATTTTGGCCAATCAGAGAAGACGCAGTCGTCCAGTGAACCAATCAGAGGTCGTATGACAGATGTCGAGCGCGGGAACAACCGAGAGAGATTACTTATCCAATCACAACTTGTGGTAATGTAACGCTTGGAATTCGCTCTAGTGGAGGCAAACAAGTTAGAATCATCACGGAGTGTCTGCTCATAGCTAATGTGTTGAACAAACAGCGTTAAATGGCAGGCTGTTACAACTGTTATAAAGAAAGCCCTGTATTGAAGTTCAATATGTTAGAGGGTTTAAGCTTCACGTATACGGCAAACGGCAAGTTCAGCAGAAAAAAAAAACAGCTCAAAACAATTCTTATGGATAAAAATTGCGTGAAACTACTAATTTATGTATAGAAATAATAAACAGTAAACGGCAAGTAAAGGGGAAAGCGTGACTTGGTCACGTGGTACAAATTCGCGTTTGCTGATGGACGTATACGTAACACTTAATCTCTATTAATATCAAAAGTTCGTGAGCTCTGACTTTGTATATAAAAAATTCATGCCGGTCGGAAATAGCCGCCAGCTTGGCTCTCGTTATTTCTGATGTGCCCACGTTGTATTTTAAGCTTAAATGATTGAAATGTTTTCGCCAGAACATTATTGTAGTCATTTCCTAGAAAAACTATCGAGGATACGACAATGAAAATACTATAAATCAAAATTTGGTTTTATATCAATAAATATATACAATAAATACTATTCTATTTTTTAAAAAATAATCCTGATACCTTGTGTATGCGTATATATAGTAGGACAAAATGTCTGTTAACGTTTTTGAATACCAAGTTGTAGGAATAATGTATCTCAAAACGTCCACAGTATCTTATATTTCAAGTCAGTTCTTAGGCCACAACAGTCCAGAAATAAATGTAAAAATTAACGAATCACTGTTGTGTGTCATGTGGCCCTTTTATATGAAGCTGTGTCCTCTGTGATTCTTTACCCCGCTTGGTCCTCCCAAGCCAGCCGATCGAAGGCATTGGAGTCGAGATTTAACCCCCTCCTCATATCCTTTCTTGCTATTATCTATTTTTCTTTTTGCTGATCAGGTCTTTACAGATCCTACGTTCTTCGGCATATTCGTTTGCGGTCCATTGCAGTCCCTTGTGGTTAATGTTTGTACTATTATCTTTATGCTTTATTTTCTGCTTACTTTAAGATACATCCATCCTGGTAAGCGATAAACTACTAAACTGACGCGCGTCCAAAAAAATAAAATTGAATAAATTAAGTAAAAAAATAGGGGTACCCCCTAGCGAGAGAGTGTCCTCCTTCCCCTTTGAGCGCGCGACTTATCTCGCTTACAATTCTCTTCTCCCACTAATATTCCAAAAATAAAATTTTAATTTCAAAACTAACAAAATGGTCCGCCGCGATTGCATTGGAGAAAAAAGAGGCCCCACCCTGCGCGTTTTTTCCTTCTCTCCCCACTCTCCGAATTGCGCAGAGAGGCCTCTGTGTAGCAGAAAGCGTGCCGTGTTAATTTTTTTGCGCGGGGTGGGTTTGTTTGTTTGATAATGCGCCGGAAGTTTGTAAAAGGTGTCAGGTGACGCGACAATGCGAGAATTTTGTCACGCCAGATTTGTTCCACGCTCTTTCATATTACCTATTTACAGTGATTGTAAATGTCTAGCTCGTATTTACGATATACAGGTCCTTTTTGGCGGACTGATCCTGTGCATAGATGAACAGGGACTTGACTGAATCCACCAGCTTTTCATCTAACACTTCGGAGACCAACAGCCGCTCGGTTTTGTTCGCGAAATTCTTATGCCCACTGTCGGCCATTGGAAATGACTTGGCAAGCCAAGACGAAGAAGTTTCTCTATTGTCAGGATTCAGGTAAATTTTCTCCGATTGATGTCTTATTGTACTTATGGTTCGTAAGATAAAAATCTTTTACGTCTGACGCAGCTCACAAATTATTAATCGGCTCGAAAATTTGCCTAATAGAGTTTAGTATTTCGGACTTTGTGACAAGAGAATAAGCCTTTGAAAATTTTAAAAATACTTGTTCTCGGTGATTTTATAAAGGCTACTCTACATTTAATTTCACATCGAGGTATCGATATATAAAAAGCTAAACTCTTTATACTCCGATGTATTTCAGTGTTCAATTTCTTCTACTCTGTATTAAATAAAACGCCAATAGAACATCATTACAGCGTAATAGCAACACGCCAGCTTGCGTGGCGTACTCGCTGCACGCGCGCGACTTGTGGAAAAGAATGGAGATACGCGGCTAGAAAATCAGTGTAATGAAACCAGTCATAATTTATTTCAATTATACGTTGTTGATTTTGGGAGAAAATAGGGCGAGAGCGTGAAGGTGATTTTTGTTTTTCCGGTAAGTGACACCTCTGTCTTCAGAAAGGGCAGCTGAGGAAGAAAAAGTCCAGAGGGTATTTAGTTTTAAAATTTATTCCGAGTCGACAGCAACGCCTCAAATTTCTATGCAAGAAACTCTAAAAAGACTTCTATTCGAACACTGGCATTTTCACATACCCCCCAAAAAAGTTTTACTGTGCATCGAATAACGATGAGCAGTAGTAAAGTTAGCGAAAGGCAGTCAGTATAAAAGGGAAGGTTGTACTGCGCAAAAACCAAGAGAACATTTTTTTTTCCTTCAGTATATATCTTTATTTTGTCCATATGTTGACAATAGTTTTATAGTGTCACAAATCATATCAAAGTTTGGTTTCCAAACGGTTCCCGTAGTCAAAATACTCGTAGATATTGTGAATATATTCGTTATACGAGACATGCATGTGAAAAGGAAAGATGTCGTGGCAGGAATATGCACATGTATGTTCTTGCACTTACTATAGCACTTACTTATCTTACTGTGATCGGTCAGAACTTACTTCCGGTAAGGCCTGCAAACAGCACTTGCCAGCGGATACACTTATCAAGGTTGATCCTGTTCATTCGTCCATATTGGATCGAAGACAAAATACCATCAGGAAATTGGCCTTGTTCGCGATCTTGATTTCTTTGTACGAAAAAATGTAATCTTCGTTTAATCAAAGATGGGCGGATAAACCAGCTTTGTCAACAAATATGAGCGAAGCTGCTAAAGAGCGCGTTATAGCGCTCGGGACACAATTCAACACAATTGAACACGAAGTTCCCAGTCTTGAGGATTCTCCTGTAGTAACGTTTGAAACTGGTAGCCCAAAAAAGTCCTTTTGGAAGAGGAACACAAGTAAATTGCCTGGAAGGTATTGTCGTTTTTTATTTGAGAGGGATCGGCAATTTGTGAAGCCCTTGTGTTGACTTAAATGTGCTTTTTAAACAGTATTAAACCCGCGCATGGCGGACAAGATTTACTCTCTTCTTCAACAAGTGTTTCCGCAATTCATGGGCAAACAAGGTCAGTTGAGTGTTTACGTTTTAGGTCAAAGTAGGAGTAAAGTAATATTTCTTGTGAATTTTAGATCGCGATGGGAAAGAGAGAGAGAGAGAGATTCCAGACTTTTGTACTCGTGTATGATGTATTGTCGCTGAGAATGCGAGTTTCTTGTTTACTTGACATTTATTGGTTTTCGGCGAACCAGCACTCAAGTATTTAAGCTTAATTAATACTTGTTTTGATTTTGGTTGGTGAATGCTAAAAGATACTAGTGAATTGTACATAGCAATGCGTTAAATGGTTCTTAGAAGATCAGACAATAATAATTTGATGAGTTCTATTGTTAAGTTGTTGCGATGTACTTCAATTTATTAACTTCTTGACTATTAAATGATACCAAACGTTCCTGTTGACCGAATAGAGAAAGAAAATCATATCTCGTAACCTAACGCTGTTTATAACCAACTGTAAAACTGAATATTTGAAAAGGATCATATTTATGTTCCTTTAAATACATTTCATAATTCTACTGTTTCCATCATCAATGATATTTTTCTAAAGGAAAATATTTACAATATGATCAGTTGTGAAATTTGACATTCATTTTCTCGGAATCCCATGAGAAATTTTCTTTGGTGTTATTACAGATGACAAAGTACATCTTTAGTCCTTGAAAAATGTAAAAAAGAATGCAATATTCTTTAATTATTCTGATACAATGTTTTTGTCCACTGAAAATTAAAATTACTCAGTTTCCTGGTGGATTCAGTCTTAAAACCTTGAATTTTCACAATTATACTTCTTTTTCTCTTTAATTATAAAGAGGAGAACTGACTTTGAGTTCACCACATTGAAAGCTGAGCATGCTATCTATCAGTGTTGTCTTTGGTATAACAACACTGTTTGTCAATACCATCACATTGTCGATCATCACAGGCTGTTTACGCAGTCCTCTGAAAGGACATGTGTTTAATGGTAAAGAATAGTCTGTACTCCAGTAACCATAAAAATGAGTAAAAAAGGATGGTGCTGGGTATCAAACCCTATACCTCTGCCCCGGAAAAAAAACCATGTGTGTGCAAAACAAAATCATTTGTCGTGGGAGTAACATTGTGTAGTGACTTCTAAAAACATGATACAAGTCTTTTATCACATAAGGTTGGTCAGGCGACCACGGGCAAAGTTTTAACTTTTATAGATACAGTTCAGGGACTATTGCAATTGGCAAGAAACTTCTTGCCAGGATTAAGCACATCATATTGGAATTACCATAAGATGAAATTTTAAAAATGCCAGTTGTTTTGAATTTATGCAAATTTTTGACATTACAGTTGAATGTTTCCAGATTAAAAGTGACGGTGTCGATTATAATATTCAATTGTTGAGCTTAAAAAAATAATTTTATTTTTAAAAATTCATAGAAAATAAAGGGTGATAGCAGGTATCCAACCTGGTACCATTGCACTAAAAGTTACGTTTTCAGACTGTGCACTTACTAGGTCAATAGGATAGGACAACAACAACAAAAAGACTTACGGACTTACCGGTACTTACACAGTCATTGACATAATGATTACAGGCTACAAGCCTTTAAGTACAATAGGTATATCAAGGCCATAGCAGTAGTTGAAGTAGATTGTAAGGTACCTCTGCCACCCCCTTCCCTGCCAACCTCCCCCCCTCCCCCAATCCCTCTTAACATCATAAAAATCAACCGGTCCATACACACTCCTTGTAGTTCCACGTAATTACCCCCTCTCCTGGTTTATCGTCCTTCAAAAGAAATTTTCTTGGTTTGTTCAATAATTACTTTTTGAAAACAAATGCAAAAAGCTAAACAAAATAACATTTTGAAAATGTCTGAATATGTCATTCAATGTCATAGTCTTGTTTCTTGGTCAATATGAAAAAGAAAAATTTCTTCACATAGCGGAGGGGATGCGTTACTTCTAGCCTTAAGAATATTGTTGTGGTTTTCTTGTCTCTTATTTTTTTTCTTTTAAATCTCATTAACAATGTGAGTGTGAGGTAAAATAAGGATTGAATTGAAGTATCTGGTAAGTATTTTTCTTTTTTTTTGGCGGGGGGGAGGGGTGGGAGGGTGAAATATCCTGCAATTAAATGCTGGAATTCTGTTTCAAAATTCAAGAGGGGATATGTTGAGTGGAGGGCTGATGGGTGGGGGGGAGGGGGGTTTTGCTCTCATCCTCCTCTCCCCTATTAAAAAAAAACCTTCCTTCACCAGTGCTGATACAGTTGCTGTGATAATAGAGAAGAGTGAAACCACCCCTTTGTTACTCTGGTAAAGATTATAAAATAATTTACTCATTTATCCTAAGCTTAATCTGCCTTCATAACATTTTTTTGTTTCAGTGTTCAAGGTAAGGTAAAACCTAAACCTCTAAGTTTCCAAGAATTTAACAACAAAACAAATGATGCCTGGGGTGAAGATGATGATGACGCCATTAAGGTGGATCCTGAGGAGAAAAAGAATGCACCGTCCCAATCTCGCATCCGTACAATCAGTGGCGGTGATGTCAGGGAAGGCATTCCTACTAATGTGGCCAAGGAAACAAAAAAGCTTCCAGAACAGTTAGTCAAAAGAGAAGAAAACAAAACATCAAGACCTTCTCCACTAAGTTTACTAAGTAAGAGGCATAAAATTCTTCCTTGATCATTGAAGTGTCTGAGTCTTTCTTTACTTTCTTTGAATAGTCAGGGTGTTCATCATAGGCATCAGAGATTGGAGAATTTTCTGTTTACTACAGAATTCTCCAGCTATCGTGCAATAGCCTATGACTGTTATTCAGACATGGTGCTTCCTTCACACTACTCTCCTGCCACTAGAATTCTCAATGAAATCCCTGAATAGTTAATAAGTAATGCAAAAGATTAAAGTCAGTCCACTCCAAGGTGGACATCTTTGGAGAAATTCATGACTTAAGTCTATACCAATATCCAAATGTACATTACTATAGTTTGAGTACATTTTTTTTACTCTTGTGATGAGTTATATAGTTAATGAGTTTGGAAATAGTTATAGTAGACCCAACAACATTCAACACTGCAAGCTTTCCACCATTTAAATGCAACAGCTTACATTATTTTACAAGTCAGGTTGAATGAAAGCGGATCTCAGTTTCAGTATCGGCCTTCATACTTCGTACTCAAAATGACTGTATGCTCATTTATTTTGCAGCACGGCACAAGAATCAGTCGTCTTCAAAATCATCAGCTCACTCACCACCACCTCCCCCTGTGCAGCCACCTAAGCCTCCCTCTCCCATAAGGGCAGTGAAACTGGAATTTCAAGATCAAGAAATCCATAAACTTGAAAAATTTGGCAAGCTTCTGGCTGGTCCCAACACTGATCTAGGCAAGAATATAATATTATTACAAAAGTCATGCTGTAGCAATACTGTGATCATTTGTTGATCTTGGCTTTTACATTTTCAGAGGCCATAAGGAAATTAAGTTGGTCAGGTATTCCAGTCACTGTACGCCCAACAACTTGGCAGCTACTTTGCGTAAGTTTGTTGAGTTGTAATTATTGGCTTTTTTGTCGCTATATATTGTATGGTTTTTACAGCAAAGCAACTCTCCCAGACTGTTCCAGGAGTCTTCCAGATGCTTCTCTGTGCTTTAGGTTTGAATTAACCCCTTTGTTATAAGAATTCATAGTATCAATGGTTTCTGTGGCATGTTTGCACATATTTCATCAGTGACAAGACAATTTTGGCAAAGAAGTGACCTAGTGTGTACTTCAAGTACATGTAAAACTTCATTATTAATGCCCTGAACCACACCCATTGGGTGTGAGTCGATTTGTGTTTTAAAATGGGGTTCAGTGTTTGATGTTGGTAGTACTGCAAAAGAGAGTCTCCAGTTTTTAGATCTACAGAGGTTAGCATCTCTAATTTTTATTTCAATGCTTTATCATTAGGGCTATTTACCAGCAAATATTGACAGAAGGCAGTCGACGTTGGATCGAAAGCGTGATGAGTACCACAACTTTGTAAAACAGTATTATCCTACAAGATATGAAGATACATATCATGACACATTTAGACAGGTATATTGAAGACTATTTTGTTCTATCTTAATTTTAATTGTGAAAAATATCTAATTTTGTTGCTTGTTTGTTGTCAACAGATTCATATTGATATTCCAAGGACAAATCCTCTCATACCACTTTTTCAGCAACCATTAGTACAAGAGGTAGGGATATTTTCTTTGTACACGTAAAATGGTAAAAATATCCTACTATATATCTTGTGCTTTGTTCAATTGGCCCTTTGTATGATAACGACTTTGTGCTACTATGACCAGAATTCATTTTGTTTTTAATTTTGTAATTCCAGTGAGGTTTAAGTACATGTAGCAAAAGCCCTAATTTGCACAAGAAAGCAAAACTCTGAAGGATTCTGATAGTAATAATAAATAAAATGGCACTCTCATGCAAACAGCCTTAATCATGTGCAGTAATAATCTTTGCACATTTTGATTGTTATTGATAAAGCAAATACAGTACCATTCAAAGGTGAGTTGACAGTGTGTTGCGAGTCTCAACTCTTGACTCGATTCTTACATGGCCATGAAAACGCATGTGAGGAATTCATATGCAGTGTACAATACAAACTAAAAAAAAACAGCACTCAATTAACAGACTTTGCCTAGTGTTCTGTAATGATTTACCAGTATACTGTTGTAGGAGAATAGCATGGCAGTTAATACCATTACCCCTCTCCTCTCACGTGCTTCTCTCTTGGCTTGTGCATCAGTATTGTGTAGAAACAGCAACTTCACATATGAACACACAGGAAGCCCAAAGGAGTGTAGGAGTGTACTTTCTTGATGACCTGCAGCCTGCGTGGCAGGTGTTAAAAGGGGAAGGGGGAATTTGGGCGCGCAAGAGCACGTAGGGCGCGCGAGGGAGAAAGAGAGTTGCCTACTAACAGGTTACTTAATTTGTTCCAAAAGTGGTTTCTTTCTAAATATGAGCTCCAGTGTAAGGGTTGCCTAAAAGTGCATACCACTTTTGTTGCCTTATAGATATTTGAGAGAATTTTGTACATCTGGGCTATCCGCCATCCTGCCAGTGGTTATGTCCAAGGAATCAATGACCTGGTCACGCCTTTTTTTGTGGTCTTTTTGTCTGCATATGTAGGTATGTCTGTCCTCAAAAAGTACAAGATACCTTATTGCTTCATGAATGGTTCTAGTCACAAATGTCACTCAGCTCACACCCCGATTTGCAACCACTTCACATGTGACCACTTATCCAAAATACCAAAATCACTTTCTCAGTCAAGTACTCCATTGGGAAGTTAACTTCCCTGAATGGATTGGAAATAAACACTACTGTACGTAACGTTTTATTTGTTTAATATATGTATTTTTTAGATGGCGATTTAGAGAACCACGATGTCAGCCAGTTACCTAAAGAAACTCTAGATATTATAGAGGCTGACAGCTTTTGGTGCATGAGCAAACTTTTAGATGGTATACAGGTATGTAACGCCATTTAATCATTTACAGCATTCCTGTCAATGACACTAATTGGCTCCTCGGGTTGGAGGTCATGTAGTTTCTTTACCTTTGTCCGAGCAAAAAATTCTCAGTTCACTTTAGAAGTTCATGCCGTCAGATTTTCTCCGTGCAGACTTTTTGAAATATTAATCGTCTTCTAGGTGCGATATTTTGCCACTAAGTTTGGATTGTTTTTTTTTTCTCTCTCTCTCTTCCAGGATAATTACACATTCGCACAGCCAGGAATTCAAATGAAAGTAAATGCTCTTAGAGAGCTGATTCAGAGAATTGACGGTGAGCAAGTTGGATCATTAATTTTCAAAGTTACATTTATTAGGTGAAAAAGAGTTTTGGATGCAGGCTGGCGTACTTTAAATGTTGTCATGTTTTACCCAGATGTTTTTCCTTGGCAGCTATCTGCCATCATAAGAATCAACTAAGACAATAAACCTTACCTCAGTGCTCAGTTCTCGCCATTTGTTGACCTTAAATTATAAAACGGTTGGTAGAAAATAGAAAACAAGGACACGTCGTGCAGTTGTACATCAAGGAATTGAAATAATTAGAGAGGTTGCCAACCATAGTTGAATTTGGAGGTGCTCGTGGATTCTCAAGGCTTACTGCCCGGGACATATTACTATGGTTAAATGGGGCGGATCATAAAGACGAAGATGGATCGTTAATAGCTTTCGTGTTGTGTAAATTAAAATGGGAGCTTAAGCAACGGCGACAATTACGGCAGCGCGGAGAACAGAAGAGCAATAGGTTTAGATTAGCAAAACAACAACTTTGCCGTTGTTGCACGACTACAACGTGAAAATACCGAATTTCACGTTTCGTGGAGGACGCTTCGATACATTCCCGAGAATTCCTCTCCCCAGACATACATTTTTTTGTACGCTAACATTTGTCGAATTGAACGAGATGGAATAAACTGGATGAATTTGAAGCAGCGCGAATTCACTTTTTGAGTCACGTTTTCGTATCCGTCGTCGTCGCTGCTGCTTAAGCTCACCTCCTTTCGACTTCTTCTTCCTTTACAGAACCTCTCAATGCTCATTTAGAAAAAAATAACGTGGAGTACCTACAATTTGCCTTCCGGTGGATGAACAATTTGCTAATGCGAGAAATGCCGCTCAGATCTACAATACGACTCTGGGATACATACTTGGTTTGTACCGTGGTTTCTTTTCGATGTTAAAAATACTTTCGTAAATGCTTTGGTTTTCCATTGTTCGCTTTGTGATTGGCTTAAAAATCACGCGCCTATTTCTCGACCAATCAGATGTAAAACTGCAACAAATTGTGACGTGCTCACACCACACTTATTTTCTCGCGCTTTGTTGCAGCTACATATACATGTATTAGCTTCGGGGCATGCGATTGATTCATTAAATGCTTGGGTATTTTTGATTGGCCAGAGGAGTACCTCTGCTTTTCGATGGTTTTGAGTCACAAAGACTTATGTATACACACGAATGAACCAATCAGAATTTGACGCAGATATATGTACCTGCTACCAAGTACACCGTAGCAAAAATTATTTTTCGACTCACTTCTTATTGGTTAAGAAAATAGGGCGACGCAGTTTGACACTCAACAAAAGCAGCAACCCGAGGGACACTTAAACTGAAAAAATACCTTCATTGCTTTGTTGAAATCATTCTGTAATTAAGAGGAACACTTTTTTACATTGATAAACCCTATTAGTATAATTACATCGATGATTATCGAAAATAGAGCGCTGTGATTGGCTAGAAGCTTCGCTTTATCCCGCTATAATCACCGCGCGGTAATTATAGCATTGAAGGCTGGCAGTTTTTAAAATGGCAGCCAGATTTTTTGATGTTTCGGAGTCGGAAATTGATCAATAATTTTATTTTCTCGAATAATCATCAATGTAATTATACTAAAACAATTAGTCGCCTCAGGCGACGTGAATATCGGCGAATAGTCACCGAGACGAAGTCGAGGTGACTATTCGCCAATATTCACGTCGCCTGAGGCGACTAATTGTTAATTATTATTCATTCAAAATATTTCCGCGATTCTGATTGGCTAAAAGCACACGTTTAATTCACCATAACCAGTTACTGATGACCAAATTTGGAAGAATTTTGCCTTTAACGAGGAAATGACGTCAAAAATGCAGCGTTTTCGCAAGTTAAAGCCCCGTTAACCGAGAAGACCTGGGGACGAGGTTGAGTTTTTTTGATTGTGAACTTGAAAAATGGCGGACATTTCACTCGTTTCAAGAGTAAGAACTAGGCGGAAAAGTAGATTAAAACATGGCAAGAACAGCAAGAAGACAACTCGAAGGGCGACATCTGCTATTTGAAGAATATTTGCGGAGCTGGACAAACCTAAACGTACACTATCGAAGATGAACTGAACATCGATGGATCGATGGAGGTAAGCATGTTTTAGCTACGTTTTCAAACTAGGAATTATTTTGAATGAATAATAAAACAGTTAGTGAATTCGGCTTTCGTATCTTATGAAGAATTATGGAGATCTGGGAGGTTGATACTCAGCCTCATTCATTAACTGTTAAATAACTCCTGAATTGTGTAAAAGGGAAGAAGAAAACTTGCTAAGCATGGTTGGGCCTCGTATTTTAAATCATTTACAATGGGAGCGCATGCTAAATCGTTTCTCTGTCTTTTTTCTCTTGATCTCATTGGGCAAAAAGTAATTTTTTGTTTCATTTTACCAGTCTGTAGAAAATGGATTTGCATCTTTTCATCTGTATGTTTGTGCGGCGTTCCTGAAGAATTTTTCGCAAGAAATTATACAAGAAAATGACTTTCAGGTGTGTTTGTTTGCTCGTTTGTTTGTGTTTCACTTGTTCGCCTTTTTTACATGTCACGTTGCAGGACGTCTTTTTCTCGAAGGGAAGCAACTACGTCGACGACGGAAACTACAAAAAAGAACTTCATTTTCTCGGACTCCCATGAGAAATTTTCTTTGGTGTTATTACAGATGACTAATTACATCGTTAGCCCATAAAAAAGATGTAAAAAAGAATGCAATATTCTTAAAATTATTCTGGTACAAGGTTATTGTTCACTGAAAATTAAAATTACTCGATTTCCTAATAGATTCCGTCTTAAACAGTTAAACTCATAGTTGATCTTATACTTCATTCCCTTTCTGTCACTAGGGCTTAATGCTGTTACTACAGAATTTACCAACAAGCAACTGGGATGACCAGCAAATCAGTCTCTTGCTAGCGGAGGCTTACAGACTTGAGTACATGTTTAAAGACGCTCCTAAGCATTTACAGCATGTCTCATGAATGAATCAGTCCATTATATAATGTAAATGCAGGAAACACGTTCATTTAAGGGCGTTCTCCGCTTGCGTGAGAAGGGACAAGTGACAAGCGACATGAGTAAGCGTAGTGCTTCATTTTGGTGTAACAGTAGTTCTCGCTCAGTGCAAGAGAAATACGCATGCGCAGTAACGTTGCACACTTGCGCTTTTTACACTCAGGGTTCTCGTTAGTTATGAATGAAAGAAACAAGTGTTCGTGAGGGTTAATGTTCACGCGAATTGTTTCTCGTTTGGGCTAGAGCTTGTCACGCAAGTGCGAAGGATTTAGCCATGTTCGTTCACAGTCGATCTCGTTACCAAAAGCCGCTCCTTTCAAGGAACCGAAAGTCTTGAAGCCGTTTCAGTTGGTATCAATTGGTAATACCATTAGGTGACTCACAATAGGCTGAAAAATCAGTTGGTGGTTGAAGCTTGTAAAAATACGTTCTTTGAAGGAAACAGTTCGTACTAGGGCGAATCAACCTACTTCTGATTACAAGAAAGAAGTTTGTACTGGGGTGAATCAACCTACTTCTGGTTACGATGTGTCAATCTGATAGGAAAATGTGTTGTTAAAGCTGTTATTCTCTCAACGTATAGATTCAACTCATGTTTTCGCATACACGTATTGGCCAATCAGACGAAATGCAGAACATCACGTGGTGTTTTAAGACTGCGTCACACGTGGTGCTTTCGTCGTCGCAGTTACAAAGGACTTGTGGGATTAATTAAGGCTTTTTCTGTATATATTTCTTTAGAATAAGAGAATACTTAAGGTACCACAAAAGGTCTCTTGTCTTTTGTCAGGATCATGTAATAGAGAGTGCGTGGAAATCTCCTGTGAGAAAACAGAGGGGTGGAGCCTTGGACGAGGGATAAATAATACCACAATTGTTTTTCTAGAGCATGTGAACGCTAATGTTGTGACCAAAAAAACTGTATTTTTGTAAACAGCACAAATGACTTTGAAATTTAAATCCTGTTGTAGACTCCTTAGGCGGTTTCAAAATTGAAGGCATTCCATGTTCTTCCGCGGATAATCCTTAGACTTGAATTCTTTTGTGTACATGAAAACTATGGAACTCGTGTATAATTTAAATTGCCTTTGGCAAACAGAGAGCGTGTAACAGAGGGGCAGAGTCGTTTTGAAATTCTTCTTTCAGGTTCCAAATATGTCAAATACGTTTTTATTTAACTACTGTATGAAACGAAATCTGGGCAAATTGAAGTGACACATTAAAAAGCTAATTCCTAAGTCAGTATACTTGATTTGAGGTCTATGCAACTCTTAGTTCCCTGGTTGTCCTGTGCCTTCGCCAGACGTAATTTTCTTGTGGCAGGTGTGGCCTGGAACCAACTGAAGATATCCCTTTTTGCTTGAATTACATATTCAGAGTTTTTCAACTCTGCATTTTGCGGGTGCAGCAACGCTTGGGACGAGGCTCTTGGGATAAAATGTCAGGCAATGACTACGGTGGAGTTTCTTTTGTTTACCTTGGTAGTTTTGATTCTTGCTGACTGCGAGCAGTCTGTCACTTTTCCTTTGTGTCACAGTAAAAACATCGGGAGCATGCGTGAAGGGCGAGCGGCGAAGCCCCGTAATCTCACTTTTTCGCTCGCCTCGCGTAGCTCTGAGGAAAGAACAACGACTGCTCACGGTCTATGATTCTTATAAGGCATAATATAATTCGAGACGAGGGCGATAAGTCAAATTAGATTAACAGGAAAATCCATATTTTGATAACCTAAGCCGAAAACTTTAAACATGTTTGATTATGCCGAGATAGGTCCCTTACCGTTGATGATAAATCCTGAGTCAGCTTAACGCTGCTTAAGCTTTAAGTCCCTTGAGTGCCTCATAATAAGAGTTAAAAGTCCCAAAATGAAATTTGTATGAGACTGACTATTGAGTGCTAGAGTAACATGTAAACGTATTGCCTCAATCACACAATCGGATTTTACGCACTTGTTGGAAGGTTAGACCCACATTCTATATCTGGGTGTCGGACAGGATTGACAACCGACTATGCATGGGTCTTGGAGAATTAAGAGGATTTATACTTATAACACAAATAGAGACTCGCGCCAGTAATTACTTTACTGACAAGTAATCTCTGACCCAAATATCACGAAATCGCGAGTTGCACATCGTTTAAATTTATCTCTCACAGTCATATTTCTCAGTATCCTTCAAAGTACTAAAAATTTTGAGAGCAAATTGAAAAATGGTGTAAATCTCAACCAATCCATACATAGCCCTCAATAGACAAACAGTGCCCGTCGAAAGAGGTCTCGATTTTCCCTTGTATATTTCTGGGTTATAAAATAAGCCTTTCTGAGAAAAAAGCGACTTGCATGGAAGCTTATTAATAAACTAATGCCTACATTATGATCCCTCCGGTCTTTTAATAATACAATCGCGTCTTTTTTATGCAGCACAATACGGCACTTACTGAAGTTTGCGAAGCCAGTCTCCTGTACGTCAAATTTTAGGTTTGATTTCTGAAGGCTTTCGATACCAAATTATCCTGGGTGAGGCGAGGGTGAGGCAGGAGCCCATGGCCTCAGCGCTTCCCATGTTTCTTAGTATTGGAAGATGTGAAAGAATTAATCATGAGTTCTGACATACTGGGCGGTTTCGGTTGGCTTTTTGAGAGAGTAAGGCTAATACCACTTAGACCAAACCAAATACAGCTGCAGTCTTTGTTAAGACCTCTTAAAATCCGCTCCCTCCTGCCGGTGATATCTGTTGCCGGAATGGTATACAAGCGCACAAGTACATAGCAATTTTTTAGAACCTTTTACCCACATCATCAATGCAAAGCAGCAAGATCAACATGTAACAAAGGATTTTTATTACTGTACAGTTAAGCTCTTTCAGCAAGCAGACACTATTTCCTTTCTTCTTTTTTCCCGTTTCTTTTAATTTTTTTACTCGTAAATATCACACCAAAACAAATAACACTTATTCCGGAATATATATTCAGAATGAACGCGTATTAAGTCTGATTTTTTCACTGCCCAAAAAGTTGCTGGGTTGGGAATGAAGTCGCGGTATCAAATATATATCAGATTGATTAGCTCTTGAATTCATAACTTGAATTGTGTAAGTTGTTTTGTGAGGTATATAATTCAATATGTTTTTATCATATAGATGGCAAAACAACAACAAAAACAAGCAAAATAGTTTAAATCAAGCGAGGATGTTAACTTTGTGATTATTTCCTCTGCTTCGTGATGATAAACAAGGTTTTCTTCCGTTTTTCGTCTTCCCCAGTGGTTTATTACACTCCGTACTCCACTGAAAAGGTGCCATTTTTTTGTACAGTTTTTGTATTGAGATCTATTTTTCTAATCCTATGTTTACTTAGTATGACTATTTCTTCAAATTTTAAACCAAAACTATTTCCGCCCGTGCTGTTTTTTATGAATTTTGTTTGCTTTGGCGACGGGATATGCTTCCGTCGGCAAAAAAAAAAAGCCGTAGATCTAAATTGCCTCAAAACTGCTTCTAAAAATTCGTGAACTAAACTGTATCCATTTATCTATCTACCATTTATTTGCCTCCATCATCAATAATTGATGATTCTTGCAAAGTTCTAGAGCGTTAATCAAACAATGACAATTTTAGTTTCTCATAAAGGACCAGAGGTTTAAAGGACCGACCGGATAAAGCTTCCAATCTATATATGGCAAAGTGAAACAAGTTACGTAACGTACGTAAGGCAATTGAAAAAAGTAGCCGAAAAGGTTTCTTTCTTTTTGGTTTGTTCAACGTCCTGCGCCACGGCTTCGAAGGTCAGCTTTCTTTCAGTTGTCACACTTTATGGCTATATTTTATCCAGACCCAACAAGCTAAAAACCACAAAACAGCACCTCCTAGTACTCAGTGTGCGTAGAACGCTTGGGGGCGTTTTTGAAATAGCCCACACATAAGCACGGGGCCGGAATAATTAAACGCTCTTTTCCTTTTCCGTTACCAGTCACGATTCTGACTCTACTTAATGTTACCGACTAAAAGGGAGCTGGAACTATGAGAAAGCGTGCGACTTAACAAGATGTAATAAACTCTGCATTGACTTATGCCTAAGTTAACCTTTCTGGATGGGATTATCTGTAAGGAAATTATGTTACAGGGCACAACAGTGGCTCTGTGACAGCTTTTAACTCCCCAACAAATTATCTCTGGCTTATTTACCCAGGTAGGCGTGTCCCTATCCACTTGCCATGCATGTTCACGTAACAGTAACATGGCTTCAAAGAGTCAAGATATCTTTTCCATTTTATAATACCAAACTCATCCTTCCGAAGGCTTTTTAGGCCGGCAATACATGTGAAGACGACGAAAGCTTACGATCATGATTTGTCGGAGGTTCGGCTAACGGAGACATAGCGAAGTCTGAATTCAGCTGATTTGATTTGACCCGAATTTGACGCTTATTGAAGTAATTATCTTACTCAGTGAACTCATACCTCCAACTTTGCATAAATTTGATAGCAGTGTGGTGACTCTAAGGATTCTCTAGCGAGTTCCGCCGAGAAAAAACTTCTTATAAACGCTATTCGTTAGTCCTGTGACCTTTACAATAACATTCATTTCCCAAGCTATTTTAAACTTTGTTATATGTTTACTTTATCCTTGTTTGCTCAAGGAATGAGAATGCCGAAAATTTTCTCGTCTTTTGTCCGGATGAGTGCACACTGAGATGTTATCAGCCGTTTTTGTCAACTCGACTCCGTGGATATCAGATGCTTCCTGCAGAGCTTTTTCCAATTTGCTCCCAGCTTTCGTGTCAAGATTAGCGAGAAAGTAGGAATCTCTCGGGCTTACCGTGGTACCGTTAAGCTTTAATATTTGCAGACCTTTAACGCATTCAGGCAAAGTATACGACATTTTATTGCTCTCAGTGATACTTTAACGGCTGTTCGGCGAGTTATCTGATAAACTGGAATCTGTTATTCACCCGCTTGGAAATCGAGGTTAGTTTCTGTTGTCCTCTTTCGCTTCCTGAGATGTCTAACGTGTCGGAAAACGCCACTGGCGTTTCTACGCTCACTGAATTCGAAGAACACCCAACTTCGTCAACTCCCGCGGATCAAGTGGATTTGCGCGTTGCAAGATACTGTGTTTTTGCGCCAATATTTCTGTTTAGTGTAACTGGTAACACTTTGGTTATATTGACTGTGTTGATCTTACGGAAAATGAGAACCGTGCCTATGATCTTCGTTGCCAACTTGGCAGCCTGCGATCTCACCACGACCATATCAAGCATAGCATTTGATCTGCCGGAGGTAGAGCTTGGGTTTTGGCCTTATGGTGGGGTACTGTGCAAGATTATCTGGCCGCTAGCTACGTTCTCTACTAACGCAGCTGCTTTAACTCTTGTGGCAATATCGATCGATCGCTTCGTCTCTATCATCTGTCCTCTTAATCTGCAATACCGCATAACGAGAGGCAAGTGTCTGAAAATGATCCTGGCAATTTACTGCATTTCAGCATTAGCCGTAACACCTTACTCGGTGATTTTGACGTACAATGCTACAGATTTACCCGCCTGCGAAGAAAACTGGCCCGAGGGATACGATTATTTGGCTAAAATTTACACGGTATTTTTATTTGCGCTGCAGTACGGACTTCCACTCATCGTCATGTCTGTTATTTACACGCGCATTGGTCTAAAACTCTGCAAAAACTCTGGCAAAGCTGCGGCGCTAAGCACGGGTCGTGGCAAAAAATCACGAACTTCAACTAACTCTGGTAAAGTGTATCACAGTGCTTCAGACGCCGCCGAGTATGCACTTCAGAAACGCAAGCGCCAGAATGAAAAAACTGCAAAAATGTTTCTGTTTGTGGTTGTGATTTTTTTAGTGTTTATGATGCCACATCAGTTGCTTTGGCTAAGCCACGATTTCTCCTCGCACACCCAAACTTTTATAGAAAATAAAGCACTGATAATTTTTGTATGCAGGGCTTTCACTTATGCAAATTCTGTTCTAAACCCCATCATTTATGGTGTGTGCAACGGCAACTTTCGAAGAGGTTGTCTGGCGATTGTTAAGTGCCAGTGCAGTAAGGCCAGACAGAGAAGTCAGGCAAGAAAACAGAGGACAGAATCCTTCGGCGTTCGCGTTATGAAGCAAAAGCCTTTGAGGTCAAATTCGTCATTTAGAAGCACGACCACAATGGACTCTGTGACTAGTACATTGCTAAAAGAAACTAAAGACAACGGAGACCACCATTTACGGAAGGAAATTTTAAATAAAAAGGTTACTGCAAATGGATTTAAAAACTCTGCGCCGAGTTTAAGAAACGGAAGTGCCCCGAGAACAGTGATAACGGACGAGCAATCATGTAATGGATCGGCAGTAAGTGACATAAATACGAATTGTTGTGCTGTGGACAGGCCAATGCAGCACAACTCTGCAAAATCGAATTGTCAAAAATCTCTTTACGAAAATACCCCTAGAAAGGGTCTGTTTAACCTGCCACTTGAAACAAAATATGACACGTCTTACTGGCTTAGCGAAACAGAAGCTCTTCTAAACAGGATCTGTCAAGAACTAGTGGTCGACACGGCAGGAGAGAGGGGGGCGCGTTTTTCGCCGCAACGAGAAACTTCGGAGGGTCGAGAAAAGTACGCTTACGGATGGAATGAAAGAGAGACTATACTCTAACCTGACGCAAGATAAGTCGATCTATGATTTTTATGGTTGTAAAACGAGAGTCTTAAGTCCACTAAAATAAGCATGGTGTAGGCATGTTTAATCCGGACGAAAGGGAGTATGGCGATCAACACTTTTGAGTGTCGACGCTATGATTAACCCTTAACCCAAAATGAAAAAAAAACCCTGCAATTCTATAGTTCGTCTTTTATTTGTTTTAGGCCAGTATCACTCTAAGTATTAAATACAGGAAACAAAGCTGGGAAACTCGTGTAAAGACAAAATGAACCGCAAGAAACACAGACACGTCTTAAGTTTTGTCTGATGAAATTAAAGGCCACAGGCGGTCGTTTCCATCCAATTCTCCGCGCTCATTATCATCTTCGATAACAGGAAAGCGTAGAGTACAATGGCTTTCATTGAAATAAATCTCGCGGGGAGGATTTCGTCCGCGCACGAAAAATATATGCAAGAATCGCTTGTACCCCATTAGAAACGTACGGAACATGAAAAGAGTTCGGAGGCTTTAACATTAAATCTTAAGTCCCCCAACTGAAAAGAATCTTTAGCTGTACAGCAGAAAAAAGCACCTAAGCATTAGTATTTCTGCTCAGCATTACTGCTCAGTTGCTTCATTTAAGATAGTAGCTAGAAGTACAATAGAACAGCCTGGTACAGAGGACCGGTATTGATAAAGCAGTGCTTATAACAGGGATCTTTTATGTCGCGCGGGATGTGTTTTGATTAATAGGTTTTTTATTGGCAGTAGATACGAATTGTGGCGAACACATACAAGGAATTGACTTATTTTGTTTCCTCACGAAAAACACGTCTATTGAGTCGACAGATTTAATTTGAATGAACTGTTCAGTGCTCTCGTTTTGCGTTTTTCAATTTTTCTCCCACTACGCGATAGCATGGCCTCAACAGTGAAAGTCTTATCCGTGGATCCAGCGAAAAAAAAAAAATAGAAACATTCTTATATGTGTTGGAGATATTGAATACTAAATTACGGGTCTTCCTTTCAAGACATACTTAATCAATTCAAAATTGTCTTCAAAGATTTTAATTAAGCAAAGAACCCTGCCAACTTATTTAATATCTACCTCGATAAGAGTCTTTAAATTGATTAAAAGTCATGATTTCAATTTCAAATATATTTGACTAATTAAAGTTCTTTGAAAGAGGCTATCTGTTGCCACTGTCAAGAAACTAATAGAAGAACTTCTAGATGTGTTTATAGGATTGTATAGTTTATGTACGTCAGTTAATATAGACCCTTTAGAGAAGTCTTCCGAACTTTAATTAATAAAATATTATCAAATGTCAAGTAAATATTGCCAGCCCAGTACACAATTTTCTTTACACACAGAGTTTCGTTCATAAAATAAACATTTTAATATAATAGACATAAAAAGGATTGTTCTTGGGAAAGAAAAATCAATAAATAGAGTAAATAAAGCCAAGAAAATAATTACGAGTTGAACAAAGAGCTCAGTTCACAATTTATACATTGATAACTGGCGGTGAGGTCAAGCACCTGTGTCTGATATTTCATTCTTTTCAAAAAGTGATAAGAAGTGCATTACAAGCAAAATAAACTTGAAAAGAGACAAATCTTGGCGTCTACCTGGGGCCACAGTAAAAAGCCATTGTTTTTTTACGAGGACAGTATTGAAAACCCAGAAGCGTTATTTCAAGGCGTTTGAAATATCGTCTTGTAGATTGAAAACATTCTGATAAATGTGATAAAAACGTCACCGAAAACATATGTTTGGAGTATGTTTAACTTATCGCTGGCGACATTTATATAAAAACTGCACTGAGGAAATCAACAAAATCCGGTTAAAATTGCCGGGTTATTTACTTAAAATATCAGTATTCAGACGTAAGAACAAACTGAAGAAATGCGTCTCTTTTTTGCCATAGTTTGGAAAGCCAGCCTGCTCGTAGTCTGGATTAATGTCACACGCCTCCACTTCCCCCCCCCCCCCCCCCCCTTATCCGTTCGGGGATGGAGCTCAGACTGTAGCCTGCTCGCTTTTCCGTGCGAACGGCACAGTGGGCCACGCGCGGTTTTATTCGATTATAATATTTGAATTTTTTTTGACATCGTAAAACAGGCCTGCAAACAGTGCTTAAACATGCCTTCAAGCTCAGGTCAAATGTTAGAGGCATATGCAATTTATTTCGTGGATTGGTATCTTTTTTCTGCCATTAATTGTCTTGTGGTTTCAGTGCTAAGTATTGGGGCCCCACCTTTTAAGATAAGATGCTACTCATTTCCTGTTTGTTTCTAGAATTTAAATAGCATCATTCAGCGCAGAAAAGAAAGACACAGCCAATATAAGGAATGAGATACTGATAAGATAACATTTCTAGTCATTTACACCTGGCTCACTGAATAAAAACGATGAAAATGACGTCACAACCCTCCCTTTGATCAGCCGAAAACCAGACTCCTCTGTATCCTAAAATGTAGCCTGCGGGCAAGCTCTCCTGTTTGGGCGAGCGAAGCGACCCGCGCGAGAACGCGCGAGCGAGCGGCGAAGCCGTGAGGGGCCGGCGAAAGGAGAGCTCTCCTTTCGCCGGCCCCTCGCGGCTTCGCCGCTCGCTCGCGCGTTCTCGCGCGGGTCGCTTCGCTCGCCCAAACAGGAGAGCTTGCCCGCAGGCTACCTAAAATGTTATCGGAAATGTTATCTTCAGCTATGCTTTCTTTGGCAACAGTTTATAACATTGAAGAAAATTGTTTTTTCCACTGAAGTATCTAAGTAAATAAAAACGTTTACTCCACAACCTTTACAATGAAGAAAAAAACACCAGCAACCGGTAAACAGGCGATACAACCTCAAGACTAGTTGATCAGCAAATGAAACACGCTTCTATTGCAAACTTTAAAATTCATTTTTAACCTCTCCACCCAAACAAGTATGACTCAAACCATGATATCGCTCATATCCCACCCTAAATGGTTTCTTCAGGAATTTTCCGCAATCTTTTCAGTCTTCTATCGCTTTGGGTCATTTGTTGAGGGAGGATTTCGTTGATACTGAATTGGACCGGAAATCTGTCTTCAACGTTTAAACTCCGACTACCCCCATTTTCCGAGCCTGACGTCTGGGAGATAAAAAAGGATCTAAAACTAGAATTTCCAAAATGTCCGTATGAAACGTCAATTGTGGATTATTGGCTACGCCTGGTGAGAACGTGTAGTTTGAAATGCTGTTCTGTAAAAATCCCTGAATACAACTTAGATCAACTTTTTCGACTCTCCGCTCGGGCTCTAGCCTCCCCGCAGACGTCCTGTGGGGTTTGTTTTTGTTCGTGAATGCGTGACGAACAAAAACAAACCCCACAGGACGTCTGCGGGGAGGCTGCTCGGGCTCCTCTCTTGTCCGGGCATCATGATACAAACTCGGGAGAAATTGCCTCGACTTGGTATTGAAATCCAGTGTCAAATAATATACGAAAATCGTGAAACATTTGTCTTTCATTGTACGGTACGTACATAATCAGCCCGAGTTGGACATTTAAGATGGTCACAACTGCTGCAGTTATGGGATCTTCAAAGATGGTTGGAAGGAGGTGACGAGTTTGGGCAAAGAATGCAAGGTGAGCCAGTGAGAGAATAACGATCATCCTGTCAGTTTTCCGCCTTCGACTGTAATAATCGCTTTCCCATCACAACTTAACCCTGAATTTTTTCTTTCTTAGACTTCCGCTTCCAAAACGCCTTTTCTGTGTCGCATTCCAACTGGATCAGTTAATTGGGATCAGTTCGTTCCGATAACCAAAGAGGATATGATGTCCCATCACCAGTTGGAAAAAGTATCCTGTAGTCGCCAATTTGATTTCGTTCCAAACCACTTTAGAGGTACATTCCTTTGCTCTTTCGAGGTCATTCCAACAATGCCCTGGGTGCCAGAGGCTTTTTCTCTGAGGAAAGTTCGAGAGTGGACCTGTGGAGCCAGAATATTCAAAAACAAGGTTTTGTCGTTAATTCAACTGCCTTTTAGCAACACTTCACTTACGTTTACCATTCATTGACCGAAATTTTTGATTTCATTCTTGAGAACTTGTATTGGAAGTATGGATTCCAACATTATTTGGTCTTCTTTTGACATCGTTTGGTCGTTTTTCTCCTACCCATTGGGGTGTTCAGTATTCTTACAACATTTGACAATTTTTGAAAAAAACACTTGGAAGTGATTTCAACACCATTTCGATCGGACGCCATGCCAAGACCCCGTACGTACTGGATTACCAACCACAACGAACCCCAAAATTCAACCCAATTTCCAAATCAGTCATTTTGTAAAATACTGAAAAACATTCAAACCAAGTAAAACACCCGGGGGGGTACTTTAGGAATTTCTGGGAGGGGATGTGCCGCTGGGACCCTTGAATCCTTAACCTATACCAGAGCTAGTTCAGCTAAATTTTGTTACCCTGTACTAACGTAAACTCCCCAAATCCCCCCTATCCCAGAGTAGCTGTTTCCTTTCTCTAGATAAAATCTTCAACCAACAGATCATTTTCCTGAAAAATGATACCCTATTCTAGACCCAAACGCTCTGATTTATATACCCTATCCTAGACTAAACTTCTTGAAAACCATACCTTTCACAGCGGCACGTGCCTATATTGCCCATATATGGCAGCACCCTCCCCCCGGTGGTAAAACTGCTGCCAATGACGTCTCATTTGAGTGGTTACGTTACCGGATTTCGTTCACAGACTCACAAAGTAAAGCCACCTTAAATACTCTGACACTACTTCAGTGATAGTGAAGTAGTTAATGCAGGAGCTGGCTCCTGGTTAATCAAATTGGACCACACTAGACAATAATGCCATTTGGATGCCATTGTTATCGCCATCTCAACGCGCGTGGCCACTTGGAAACCTTCTGACGTGCTGTATGTAGCCACGGACCTCAACCGACGTTTTTCAATCCCCACTTCAATGGCCGGAATTGAGAGGCTTTCCACAGGTGGCCACTAAGGAACGTCACTAACTTACCGTTTCTAACAGTAATCAAGACACTTGGTGTGATCGCATCGACTTACAACGCGTTTCAATTATCATCGTACATCCAATACCAGCCAGTCATCCCCGGGGGGGGGGGGGTACTCCCATACATTACCTATACGAGTATGTGCCGCCCAACGGGGTCGTGATTTTGAAGCTCCTGATTTAGAACCGGGTATCCATTTCAGAGGCGTTTTCTAGAACGGGGTATAATATCTAATAAGATGGGAAATGTAAAAAATTGTGGATCACGGCTTTATCTTCTGCTTAAAATTGTTGCTGATTATAAAGAAGCATTTATTTGATGTATAAGCTAAGTCGAACAAATAAAGAAATGTCGTTTTAAAAAACAGGGCTATTTCAATTTACAAATTTTCTAGAACGGAGTAAAAAAATTGGCCCATTTGTAGAACGGGGTATCAGTTTTAGGGCGAATTCTAGAACGGGGTATAAAAATTGGCCCATTTCTAGAACGGGGTATCAATTTTAAAGACTTTTTTTTTTAAAACGGGGTGCCAATTTGTAGTCAGGGCGGCACATACCCACCCAAAAATACCCAAGTGCCCCCCCGGGCAGCCATCTCTCCTCGCTCCTCGCGAAACGTCCCATGCAAGCGGCGCAGAAAAAAAAGGCTAGGAGACACGGCTGTGTTTGCAGACTCATACCATCCACGCGGCCATTTGATACGTTCAGTATTTCTACAGTCAAACCAAGGACGCGTGTGAACAAACTAAGATCTATTAAAAAAAGACTTTCGCGACTTTTTTGTGCTTACACATGTAAGTGTGGGAAACGTTCAGCAGTTGATCTAGGATAATTAGGTTGCAAGCCGCAAATAGCCGCATCAAGAGCGCATCAGATTAACTATATAGTTTTAAGAATGTGACCAGTATGAGAATCGCTCAATTAGGAAGGCTCTTACTTAAGCCATGCCAAAAATAATTGCGCACAGCACAAATTTCTTAGTTCAATTTTGATCAATTATTACTTTGACTATAGCTAGGGCGTCACCGGCTTACTCTGTCAAGGCAAAATTAAGTTGGGCTCACCAACTCTTGAATGTATCCGCTCTAAAGGAAAATTGCAGTAGCAAATCATTTGGAAATGGTACCACAGCGAAGTGTGTTTTCGTTTGTTGACTTGACTATACAGTGAGTCAATCAACATGGTCAATGAGGACGCTCTGAGGGACAATTGTCCAATTATACAGCATCAATTGTTTCATCGCTAAGAGTCAATCAGATCGCACTGAAACAATTTATTACTCGGTTTGTGACTTCCTTTGTTCAATATGTCATCTCCATAAACACAATGGATGGCAACCGTCGTTTTAAAAAAAATCTGTTTTGCGAAAGAAATTAACTAAGTATTTTACAAAGTATTTTGGAATATTAAAGCTATTTGTCTATTGAAACGAAAAGGAGTATAAATCTCAAAACGTTTTTTAAGTCGCTTTAGAGCTTGCTTTTTCCTCCAGAAAAATAAAGTTGCGGTTGCTTTGTTTGGACTTCTCTAACACAATTAGAAGAAAAACAATACTTAAGCAAACAACACGTTGCGTGTAACTTCAGAGGAAACTTTTAGCACGCTAATTTTTTTCTTTCAGTCTATGGAAGTAGTAAAACACATAGTTGTTACTTCCTCAATGGCGTAGGGGCGCTCATCAAACCTTAGGCAAGAATCAACCTAATGGACAAGAAATTAACGAAAGGCTCACTTACGTCACTTACAGGGGGGCTTCTACACCCTGTTCAGCCCCAGAGGAAGTTTATGCTCGGCAAGTTACGAACAATACAAGCAATAAACTAAACAAATGAATGTGGGCTAAAGAGCAACGAGATATTTTGTTTACATTTCTAATCCAAAGGCAATTTATCTTTTATGGCGTTTCTTTTTCATATGAGAGGTATCATGATAATTTAAGAGTATTGAGTTAATTACATCTACTTAATTAAATCGAGATTGATTTGATTTAATTTAATCGCGGCATAGTGTGAGAGAGCAAGAACTTGGGAGCGGTGCGAACGAAAAATTCGCGTGGTACAATTGGGCTTTATATTGGCGACTGACCTTTGATAATTTTAGCGCCTTTTAAAATAGATAGTGATAACATTATCAAGCTTCATCAAAGCTGAACCACTTTAAGCAAAGCATTTTTTTTAAAACACGCAAGGTTTGGAAGAAGTAAAAAATACGAATTTACATATATAAAAACCGCCTTTCAGCGTCATAGAAGACCTTTGTTTTGGGCGGTGACGCTTTTAAAAAGGACTGACAACTTCGAACTGGTAGATAAGGTTGGATTCTGCTACATATAGGTCCAAGGGAATGGTGCAGTGGACCTGTTTATTTTAGAACATACGATCATCTACTACTCCAAGTTTACATTAAACTGTTCCTTTTATTGAGAAAGTATCTCAATTTAAAGCCGGTGCTGTTTAATAATTTTAATTTACATTTTTCTGGATTCACCCACAAGAAGAACTCGAGTAGAACTCACGTGTCTGGATTCAAGTTTGACTCTAGGTATCAAGGGGTTACAGAAAGCTTCCATCAATGTCTATCACAAGTCACACGGGTTTAAAGTTACCATGTTAAGTAAACAGCTACATTTTAAACTACATTATTACGGATTAGCGTATTAACGTAATGATTTTCGGACTTCCTGTTTATCATTTTTGGGGTTGCGACAAGACGTGAAGAAATGTGACCGGCTCTACGGGCTGTACATATTAAAATCGCTGATACCCTTCTAACGGAAATAGTTCCTACTGGGGCGTCGGGCAGTAGCACATTGGACCTTGCGGTAAAAAAGAATCCTGAATCGGTTCGTGGTCAACATCATTACTAGTTCGGTTACTTTTGCTGGGCGAAAAAGAGAACGGAAAAGTATTATTTAGATCGCGGTTAATGCAAAAATAAGATTGATGATTGTAACAATAGTTGTGGGGGTTTGGAGAAGTCCAGCATAAGCCTTATTCCTTGGTGTTGAGTCATCGTCAAACTATCATTTAAGAAGTTTCTTGGTTTCTTGAAGCATACGCCTATAATGAACTCAACTGCTCAAGTAAATGAATCAAGCGCAAGGTCGTTCGAGGAACCTCTGTCGTTTAAAGTAACGAAGATTGTACTCTACGCCATGATTCTCATCTTCGGGACGATAGGAAATACGATGATCATACTGATTATTTGTAAATTTAAACAAGTGAAAAAGGCGCCTGGGAATCTCTTTATTCTGAATCTCGCCGTATGTGATCTGCTTACTCCGCTTGTGAGCATTCCTCTTGACCTTGCTTTGGTGGAAAGTAACGGCAAGTGGTATCTTGGCCCTGTACTATGCAAGTTGCTTCCTCCAATAGCCACCTTTATTGCCACTGTTTCACCTCTTACATTAGCCGTGATCTCTCTGGATCGATATCGAACCCTACTGCATCCTTTCAAAAAACGTCTGGACGGGAAGACCGTAAAAACCTTCATAATCTTAGTGCATTTATGTTCTGGCATATTAGTCCTTCCTTATATCATAACTTTGGAGCTGTCTGCCGATGGAGATTGTTCAGAAGTTTGGCCCAATCCGGGTCAATTGCATTCGAAGATATACACAGTTGTTCTCTTCCTGGGTCAATATGCGCTCCCCCTTATTTTCATGGCCGTCATGTACATTTCGGCTGTACGGAGCCTCTTTGAATCGACTCAACGCGCGCGTTCGATGTCGCTTAGTTCTTGTAAAAACTCATCTGTGACAGATGGGAGATCAAGAAATGGATCAGGAAATGATTCATTGTCAATGGATGCCGGGTTGATTCGTCATTGTGAAGTTCGGTCGTACGACTCGTTACAAAGACACTTCTACAAAGAAAGCCTACACAACGTTCAGGTCACCAAGATGTTTATAGTGATTGTGCTCGTTTTCGCTGTGATGACTTTACCACTAGAAGTTTTATGGATTTGGTCGGAGTTTGGTGATGGCAAAACGAGTCGCGTCTTCCCGGTTATTTCAGTTATGTGTCGTTTATTCACGTATGCGAACAGTTGCTTTAACCCGATTATCTTCTACAAGTTAAGCCGCGATTTTAACAGAGGGTTTTCAAACGTTTTCAGAAAGTGCACCCCATGTTGTGCAGATAAGAGCGCAGTTAAAGAAACACAGCTGGGTGCCATAAGTGCATATGGGACGTGGGATCGCAACATAATGAGGACCCGTACTCCATCTTGGTTGACCCCCCGTGGATCTTTTCAAAGCGGACATTCCGTGAGTTTCGCAGATCAAGAAAAGGCAAGCCCTGAAATAAAAATGGAAAATCACTTAAATGTACCAGGAGCCGAATTCGAAAATCGCAGGAAATCATTCTCTGTTGAAATGTTTAACAGAATTTCAATTAATAAATTGCCAGAGGGTAAGAATGCACAAGGTGACATCGCTGACTCTTTGCGTGGCTCTGTCCTGAGGGTCGCCTCCACGAGTAACGAAAACGTGCTAAATAGCAACTGCAGTATATCAATCAAAGTTTTGCTTTGCGAAGGCAACATCGCAATAGAGTTGGGAAACTTGGAGTCCTTAATAGTTCTTCCACAAACAGACTGTTAGAAGTAATTGCAAATTATACTCACCGCCGTTTTGCCGACGACTGTATTTAATAAGCATTTATCTTAGATAAGCAAATGATTAGATGATATAACGTTTCAGTCGTAATCAGAACATTTTGTTCACCTCGCCTGATGATCTATGACTGTAGTTTTGACTAAAAGATGCTGTAAACAGCCCTATTACATCTTAAGTGCATTTTAAGTACCATTTTCATCTTGGCAATCAAGCCGTTTAACAATCGAGTAGTTTTCAAAACCCACATAGCAATCCAGCAGATGGAGGCAGATTAAATCTTTCTTACTGAAAAGTATCAATTTCAAAGCAGTTACTATTGCGGAAAATTATCTTTAGTTTCGGAAGAGCGCTTTGTAATGTAAAACCCAAATCAAGAAATATAGCAAATTATAAATTAACAGTTTGGCAATATCACTGACGCCTTACGTTTAGTCCCCCGCCAAAAAACATGAATTCTCTTTCTCTTATCACAAACGCGCGCTAGAAAGCTTTGTATAGTACTCAAACAATGGGCGCACGTAGCCTGCTCAAGGCCCGATTCAGATAGTAGAACGCGAGCGAAAAAATGGCGAGGGAATAAACAAGAGCGCTCACTGTATACGATTTAACTCGCTTCCCATCATCTGAACAGGAACAGGCTAGAAAGCGGCATGAAAAAAAATCTATGTATTGTACAGCAAAATTAGCTTTTTACCAGCAATCTCGTTGATGTTGAGTGGGATCACATTGGGTTAATTTTGCCTACTCTTAAATACAATCCTGATTAATTTACTTATCTCTGTTTATTTTCGAGAAACTGAATCAGCTACTTGAGGGAAAAGAAGTCAACGTTAATAACCAAAAACAAGTTTGCCATTCTGTATCAAGTAAATCAAACTTTTAAGGCATAACTTAGCTCCCGGGGGTATTTCGTACAATGGCCTATAAGGGAAGCTCCGCCCGAAAGGGGTACCTTTTTCAGGCTTTAGGTACTGATAAAAGGGTAGGGATTTCCCTTGTTGAAGTATATAAAAGGGTAGAGAAATCTGTCATTTCGCTCGGTAAAAAGGCCAAAAGGAGTTAAAATTGCATTTTATGGCTGTGAAAAAGTCGACAAAACGTTCTGTTTTTGTGATTTATTCATATTTTAAAGACAATGCATTTACAGCCGGTTAAAAGGGATGCAAAGTTCAAAGCTATAGGTATGTTAAAGGGGTATTATTTGTCGATTGAAGGTATACGAAGGGAGTATTTTTTTTCTGTCAAAAGGGTAATATATTAAAGGGTAAGGAGTTTGACTTCAGGGTGAAGCCTTCCCATATAAAACTTTGTTGAGGACCTCCCCCCCTGGGAACTTAGCATCCATGGAAATAACCAGCTCAGGAGTTCATAACCTGGAGCGAGGAACGTCCATGCGTTCGTGTCACGGCGTTTTCACGGACCAGTTTATTTTCAGAATTATTTTGGCGCGAATTTTGAATATCTTTTAAATTCCACAAACCAGTCAGCAAAACCTACAGACCTAAGAAATGATATTTTTTGCCTTTATTAAGGTTAATTTTTTTCGTTTTTGATATCTTATACTTCGAATGCGCTCATAGACGTGTTGGAAATTCCATTTTCGCGGGAAAAAGTGCCCTAAAATGCGTCTAAAAATAAACTTGTCCGTAAAAACGCCGTGACGTAGGCCTAGGCTCACTCCAGGTTATGGGCTCTTGCCTGCTACAGGTGGAAAAAGGAAAGTTGTAGCGAAAACAAGTTTGTCATTCCATACCAAGAATAAAAAACTTCACACCTCCCGATTCAGAAGGCAAAGCTGCATAACTTATCCTCCGTTTTTGAGGCCTAAAAAAATAAAGTTTTCTAAAGAAATTTCTTAGAAAGCAATAAAACTGACAAAGGAACTATTGGTGACTATTTCCAATCATCAATATTAAAGCTTAACTTTTAAAGTAAGTCAGCAGCCGATTAAGTAATCGGCTCCTGGGTAACTGTAGGGGTTGTGATATTAGACATCTAAATTCATTTGTCAGCATAGAATGGACACGAAATCGCTATCACACCCTTCCGTTCACTTGCATGTGTTTCCAACAATTCAAGAAAACACGATAAAAAAATTTATATCAAAAACACGCCAGCGTTGGCCCCAGTGAAACCCGCAATGATCATGCAGTTTGCTTACTTCGAAACCACGCAAAGAGGTTCTTGATCGAAAAAGGAAGATCATTGCTTTACGTGTGCGGGGAGTCCACCGGAAGCTCTTGAAAACCCCCACCGTGATTGTTCGCGTAACTATCGAGAATAAACTTAACGAAACAATGCAAATTGCTCCAGGCTTTAGCAAGTGTGCGGCTTTCAAAAATCTAATAAAGCGGCTTGTGGTTGTTTTGTTGATTGAACTTATAATCACATAGAATGACTTAAGTTGTTTAGGTTCTAATGTGTCTGCAGGTGGTAAAAAAGATATATGTTTTAGTTAGGGCGGTAAGACTAGCATAAGACAGCAAGATCACAATCATTTTGATCGTATTAATGAGACATAATAAAACAAATTTAGACCAAAGTTGACCATGTTGACCAAACTTCGAGACCAAAAACAAAAAGGGCCCCAAGAGAAACTGAAAACAATGCTTATGCAAAATGTTGGGGTGAGAAACAAAGAGCATTATGGTATGTTATGGTTTTTTCTGGAGTGGTCAATTCCATTCGATACGTTGGCCATAAAGACCCTTATTAGTGAAATAAAAGTTGATGTTCAAGTGGGACTATCCCGGTTGAAGTGTACTGGAAAAACCACTATTAATCACCACCAAAACAATCGGTCTCTTTTTAACTTTAATTCTCTGAAGAACCTCTTTAATCAATCCTCGTAATCGATCAGTTACAGCCTCTCTTGACTTGAATATACTGAGAATAGCCACAATTAAATTGAATAAATTTCCCGCATATTCAGCCAGTAAACGCTTTCTCGAGAATAATTGCTCACATTGTATTGTGTTGTCAAGCATTGCGTGATAACCGTGGGTGTAATTTGCGGAACACACAAATATTAAGAGAGAACATCCAATAATCTTATTAGATAATAGGATAAGTTGGTTTTGAAGATGAGATTTGTCTAGGCCGTTTACGTTACATCGTTCAAATTTAGCTGCACTGCTGAAATATTTGTATCAGAAACACTTGTGAAGGCAAAGGCACAACGACGAACCAGTGAGGGTCAACCCGGGGGGGATACTCCTGGAAATTCTTGGTGGTATTCAAATTATTTTGAATATTTAATTTACAAGGAATCAATGATTCATTTCAAGTAGCTTTTGCAATGCTGTAATACTTTGTTATGGTCATGCAAATAAAGCTTATTGTTGCTGTTGTTGTTGATGGTGGGGGTGTGCCGCCCGATTCTCCAAATCCTTACCCGATTTCAGACCAAAAAAGTTAATTTTCCGTACCCGTTTTCAGACCTGGCCTTCAGGCAGAAAATATGTTGTCATTACTTAGATTAGGGCGCAAACAAACAAACTCATCAAATCCATTTCGAATTCGCATATTTCTCTTTTTTTCTTACTCATTTGGAATTGAGACGATAAAACGTTCATACACTCCCGTAGTTCCCCCGAAAACCATACCCGATTCCAGACCAAACTGGGCAAAGTGTATACCCGTTTTCACACCAAAACGGCGTAGAAACTCTACCCGATGGGTACAAAATAAGAACTGGTAAAGCAGCAGGCTTCAAGAATTACTGCAAGTTTTCAAGATATTTTCGGAGGAGCTAGACTAATGTGCCACGAAGGTAAGTTCGAATTCATGACAAGGAGTAACTGTAAAATTGTCTTTTTTAATACACAAATAGAAAATCGTTGCATAAGCTACGGAGAAGGGCGAAAGACGGGTTCTAAAGGACAGTTTGTAATAATATCATAAACAAAAGAGAACAAAAAAGAAAGACAGAGATCGCCTGTCAGCATGTCTTGTTTAATCTTAGACTGAAAAACAGTAGATTTTTTTTCAAAATCGGTTTAACCTTGCGTAAGAATAGCCTAAGAGTCTGACGCGCGCGAAGCGCTCGAGTCTCACACGCCCGTAAGGCTGGCGCGCTTGTGAGGAGGCGAGAGAAAAAAACCCGTCTCTCCCCAGTCTCGTTCTCTGTTTTCAGCCTCGGTCCAGACTTTTTGTTTGACTGTTCGCGCGTACTTGACTACGCAAAAATAGAGACTGTTTTGGAGTCTAGTTTCTAATTTGATTAACTACGTATTCCCTCTTCCTAACTTAACTCTTGTGTCGTTAACTTTGATCGCAAGATTCCAATGAATTATTTTAAAATCACTTCAGCAGATTAACCGACATTTCGCATTCAACGGCAACCCTGCGTGATACCCACTCCTCCCCCTTGATCAAACTCCGATCGTAAAACTATTTCAGTTAGACTATGAAGATTTCCGTTATTACTATGCTTGTTGATTAAGTTCCATATGGAAACATTTTCGCGTTTAGAAACGCCCGCAGGGCAACATGCTTTAAAGTGTCTTCTGCTTAAGGTATGTAGAAGCCTAAATAATGTTACAGTTCAGCTAGTGAAAATTGCGTCGCGTGCTAATGATACCTTCGTATGGAGTTCGTACGTTTGTATACAGCTATTTCGAGAAAGGTTGTCGGAAAAAGTGCACGCGACAATCTCGAAAGGTATTGTGGGTGGTTTTGAGTTCGCTGTTTTTCAAAGAAATTTGAAAGAATGGCACGAGAAGCCGCGGACGTATGTTTGCGCGTTCTAAAGGAAAGCAACAAAAGACGTTTTGACAGCCACAGTATCAGGAACAGTGTATTGATCATATCCCATATTACCTTTCGGGATTGTCGTGTGCACATTTTTGCCGACAACCTTTCTTGAAATAGCTGTATGCATGCAGGGTTTTCTACTAGCCCTTTGTGGCGCCCATATCCTTGCACCCACACCCAAAACACCAGGGGCACCCAAAGTCAACTTGTGGAAAATATCTGTTCGAAAGTCGATTTGAGATCTAGAATTTTCGGAACATTTGTTGTAAAACTTCTTGCTTGCCTGCCTCTCATAGGATTTTCGAACATCTAAAAAATGGTGTCATTGCCCATTTTTAAAAAGGTCACCTAGAATTTTCGGGAACCTTATTTCTGTCTGAAATTTTCGAAAAGGTAAGTTTTGATCCCTGTAATTTTCGGATCGCTAGACTTACAGCTAGGAAATCCGAACAGATGAAAATTTTTTGGGGAATAAAAATATTCCTATATCTACCGTTTAAATACTAAAATACGTTCAACAATGCTATGTTTTGAACTATATTCTCGTTGGGCGCCCCTGCAAAATGGGTCAAGTACCTCTCCTCTCATGGAGATAAAGAAAGCAGATACCTTCTTATTTTAACAAGATTTGTTTATATTTCGTGGCGAGTAATTGTAACGTTATCCATCTTGCTAGCATGGGATTGTAGTTCTCTCCGCACAGATATTTTCTACACTCAGACCGCATACTTCCCACGAAACGACGACATTATCAATTCCTTTGACATATTTATTCCAGTAATTTTGAATTAACAATCAGTTTCTTTTAGTTCTTCGAGAAGTTTCCTTACGTTTGAGCTGGTTATCAGCCCTTCTTGAAGAGATAAATCCATGATAAAATTTTGCGCATCCGTACGTTTCCCATCTGCGAAATCCGAGTCATGTAAATTTGTTCTTTTTTCATTCCATGTATGATCAGAGCAAATTCGAACAGACTTCAAATTTCCGCGCGAATTACTCTCCTCCAGAAGAGGTGAGGGGCGCTGATTGTCAGAGACACTTCTACTTACTTTGCGGGCAAATTTTCGAGTTTCGCTGCTTATCTTTCTTAAAGGTTTAACCACAGTGGTGTGACCTATCCTTGCAAAGCCAGATCTGAATTCTTTGCTCTTCAGGGCGTAAATAAATGGGTTTAAAACACTGTTGGCGTAAGTACAGATCCGACCCACGACGGAAACGTAATTAAAATAATCGCTGTTTCCTCCATTTTGAAAGTCGTACCAAAACCAAATAACTTGATTTGGGAACATGCTGATGGCAAATACCACGACTACAATGATGAACATCTTCGCTAGGTGTATGTTCTGTTCTTTTCTTCTATGTTCCATACTGTCTTTACTCATGTTTGATAATTGAGATGCCTTGGAAAAGCTTCGATGCCTTCTTTCGTCTAAAGAGCTGAGCCTCAACAAGTTTAAGCGCAAGCTTCTATAAATGAGCAAATACGCAACGGACATTGTCATCAGAGGAAAAGCATATCCGAAAAGAAACAGTGCAACAGTATATCCTTTTCTGTAGTCCACATTCGGCCACATTTCGTCGCACGACCTTTTAGGCTTGTCAGTGTAATTCAAAACTAGAAAATAAGGGACACAGATGCCGATTGAAATAGCGTGAATTGATAAGACGGCCATAAGAACATGGCAACTCGTCATACGCCTCACAAACGGCTTTGAAAGTGTTCTGAATCTTTCTAAACTAATCACCGCGAGAGTTACTGAAGATGAAATCGAAAAAGCTGTCTGAAATGGCCACAGAAGTTTGCACATTGTCTTCCCAAATTGCCAAACGTAATCCCTCTCTTCAAGTGCTAAATCAAATGGAATGCTCAAAGCTGGAGTGATAAAATCGCACAACGCAAGGTGCAAGATGAGGAAGTTTGCAGGAGTTCGCATGTCTCTAGCTCCTATGATCACAATAGCAACTAAGCTATTTCCAACGCAGCTTAGAACCAAAATTAAAACGTACAGCGAGATCTTCACAATTCGGAACTCCATTTCCTCCACGCTGGCACTCGTTGTTCCCTCTTGGGTGGTACTGATATTATTTGCTTCCATTTTGAAAACAGATTGTTTGCGCTAATACCAAAGTAAGCAGGTTATACTTGTTAGTTGTCCTTTTAATCTTCTTTACTCTTAATAGGATTCAATCTGCTTCCAGGACGCATTCGTTGCACAAACACACCCGAAGCCGTCGGAAAATGGTCGTTCGTGAGTGAATATAACAGCGTGTTACGACTTGATGGGCGGTCACGATCAATTTTCCTCTTAAAAACATCTGCGTCGCTCACGCAATCGTCGCTTGTGGTATTTAAGGTTATCACCAGTTACAACTAATGATATCTATTATCATTACCTGCTAATATATCAGAGCAAGCGGTTAAAATACAACTTTAAAACTTCCTTAAATTCTTTCTCTTTATCATAATTACTTTCGTTAACGAGTCATGTTGTCGTGCAAGAAATCTTTAACGGAGGAGTACATAACGTGTAATTGGAAAGGAACTGTCTTCCCTCACCTCAGTCAGGAATCGCAATGCAAACTTTATCTCAAAGTTGCCTTTTCCAGTATACTCGAATGTGCCGATGATCCTTCAAGCAAGAAACCATTTACTTCTATTATTTGTCGTAACAATCATATGTCTACTACACTTTTAAAAGCATATTTAATTCATGTACTAGCATATGGACAGTGATCCACTTCTGATAATTTCATGCTAAACAACGGATAACTACCAGCCCATCGGCTAAAAAATCAAATCAAAGTAAATCTGTTGTTATTATGAAGATCATCGGATACGAATTGGAGAGAAAAAGCGTCACAGATATTTAAAGAATCTAAGTTGTTCAAGATGTCCTTTAAAATAACAAAACATTGCCGAGATGAAACTAATTAGCATTGACCATACACAGATACATTCACTAAACTATGAGACAAATTAAAAGCACTTTATTATTAAACATCGCAATATGATGATGGAAAGCACGAGCCAACATCTGTTTTGCAGCTGAACAGCACATATGTGTCTGAAATACGAAAAGACTGCGCACATAAACCAAGGAGCCCTCCTTTCGCAACGAACGGCTCCCGATCCGTTGGGCGGTTTCACCGAAAGATTTAAAATTTCAGTACATACAGTATATGTCGTGGTATAGCATAGCCCGAACTACAGTTTAGTCAGCAAAAAATACACATGTACTTGAACACCTGTTTGTTCTAGTTTATACACAGGAATCACTTCAGACAAGAAAAAATGAGGCTTTTACCGCAGGTCGGATGTTTGTACTGGGACAAACTTTATAACCTTTTAACGGTGGTTCAGTCTGATTTACGTGTATTTCCATTGAACTAATTATAGGATAAGCTGCGATTAAAAAACAATTAATTAATACGACTTAACTGTACGTCGACCATCTAATGAGGAATTAAGGAAAATTAGGACAACAGTCCGCGAGGCAAGCGTTTCATTCATGCGAGCAAAGCTCACACTTTCGCCCTTTCTTCTTGCGGGAACGCTTCAGCTACGCTGAGGGCTCGAAAACGACGAAACTGGAAACACTGAGCTGGAACTGATAGGAGGAGAAGTGGTGGGCGGCCTACTGCTTTCTTTTCTTCACGAGCTACGGTTTTAAATAAACTTTAACAGTTTCTGATATACCTGAGTCACTACTAAGCCTTCCATAAGATCTCTTACTAGATTTTTAAATGACTTAAAGGCTTTGCGTGTCGAAACATAAACTGGCCTTTAAGTAGTGACTTACTTTATCAATAGATTGTTTTGAGTCTTCGGAGAAGACACTCATTTCGCACTCTTCGCTTCTTTGTTTTCTAAGTTTTACTTGTGGTTGTTTCTTTTCCACTAAGCTTGCTAAGCATGCCTGTAACTGCAACTAAATGGTTACTGATATTTTTATTCAACGTAGCCCTTTGGAGAGACAATGGCGGTCAAGGCGTGGTCCATGGCAGCCTTTTACGGTTATCGAATTGAACGTCTTCGATTTCCGAAGATTAAGATAGATGATCTACAGGCCAGTATTTCAAGACGGAGACAACAACAACAACAACAACAAATGCTTTATTTGCATGACCATAAATAAATTACAGTATTGCAAAAGCTATTAGTCTAAATTTAAGAGCTAATGCAACTAATTAGTACGTGCAAAACATTACAAAACGTTGCAGTTCTCATTCATTCATTCATTGATATCAGTTTAGTTCTTACTTCAAAGCATTGCGAGATAAATGAAACTAACTGACAGTTAATCAAATAATCAGAAGAATTCATAAAAAGAGATAATAAAGTATCGTGTGAAAGTGATTTGAAGTCAGGTATTTTAGTTTCTAGTTTGGAGAAAAATGTCTCTGATCTGAGAATAAGCCTTACAATCTAGCAAGAAATGATTTTCATCTTCAATTTTGTTGCCTGAACAAAAGTAACATATCCTTTCATCGCGAGGGATTTTTTCGTATCTACCTGTTTCAATTCTAAGTTGATGACTACTTATTCTAAATCTAACCAATGCTTTTCTAGAAGGGTTTTTTCTTGTTAAAACTAGGTACGGCGAGGGGCTATATTCGTCTTTGATTGTACAATAAAAACTGAGTTTTTGTGACTGTTGAAGGGTCTGATTCCAGTAAGAGACGTATTTATTTTTCATTATGCCGATATACCGATTAACTATTGAGTCACTCAATGAAATACAGGAAAAGTCATAGTTTAGATCATAGTACTCAACCATTTTCACGATATTAGAGTAAAAGCTAGTTTTTCCGTTATGGTGAAGGTCAATAGGCCATTTCCGAGTTCCAAAGAATCTCACTTTCAAAACGAGGCTAAGTGCGAAACCTTGGTTGTGAAAATGAGAAATATTTGCATAATAATTGAAAATCATTTTCATATCAATGGCTTCGCACTTAGCCTCGCTTTGAAAGTGAGATTTTTTGGAACTCGGAAATGGCCTATTGAAATTTGTAAGGCCTGTTTAACTATAGAATCTTCATCTTTACCTATCAGATAGTCTAAGTAATTTAGAATCTTTTTATTTATATCAATGATCATGGGGAATTTACCGAGTTCAGCTCTCCAAGCATGCAATGTTGGATGCCTTGTTATGTACTTGTAAATAACGTTTACAGAATTGCAAAACAATGTGGTTAATTTCATTGGAAAAAACAAAAAATATGCAAACTCAGCCACAAAGCAGAAATTTTTCTGTCATAAAATAACAAAGCTACACGTTAGCTTCGTTTTAATACCAGTACGTGGCACTGGGAACCGAGAAGTTATGACCGAATAACAATCGATTTAAAGTGCTACCCACCTGACCTTGCGGTCTTGTTGTGTAGCCTTGACACCTTAACCAAAGAGAAATCTGCCTTCAAGTGTTATCTTATCTTTATCTTATCTTTATCCATTTATTAACAACTTCCATTTTGAATTAGACTTGTATTGGCAGTATTGATAAATAGCAGAGGTTGCACCGAAAGCCTTTCTATATTGTTCTTTCGGGGCAGTATAAACAGAACTTTCCTTGTTGAACTATACGTGATTAAGAAACTATTCCTCTACTGACGTGCAAAATGGCCTCCTGAATTGCAACATAAAGACATGGATTTATTCTTCTAGGTGCTGGGAACAAGCCATAATCGATGTTTAAAGCGCTTTTTTCAAATGGGACTTAAACAAGTCAGCCTCGACTTTACTTTTTATAAGTCGTACGTACAACACCCTTAACGTCTAGTTTTGCCATTCCTATCCACACTGGGCCACTAGTTGAAATTTATACCATTGATACTGAAACACGTATCAGCGTTGGAACGTGAATAATGACGCGATCTTCAACCAGAACTAAGAATAACTAAGGCCAAGGGTAAGTGTGAAGAGACTTTGTCGCCTGCAAGCAGCAGATAAGGAGCTCCGTGCACGAAGCATATCTGGAAATAATGATATTTGAAACATGATTTATTGTCAACTAAATTAGCGTCTCGGATTCTAACCAGAGACTAATATCGAATCCTAATCTCTTTATTAGAATTAGCGGGTCGGTAGAATTTATGATAGGTAATGCTGGACAACAAGTTCAACTATACTTACTTAGGAACTCGCATCACATCTTCCGGAAATTTTACACTTTCGCTTGAACTCCTCCGACAAAAAACTCTTCATGCGCTCTTCAGCCTAAGGCGGCACACGGATTTGAATGGTCTTAAGCCATCACTTGCGTGTAAAATTTTTGACTCCATGATTTCACCAATTCTAACCTACAACAGTGAAGTTTGGGGTGCTTTTGTTAAATCAGATTTTAAGTCCTGGGACAGCTCTGCAATTGAAAAAACCCATTTGCAATTCTGTAAACGTTATTTACAAGTACATAACAAAGCATCCAACATTGCTTGTAGAGCTGAACTCGGTAAATTCCCCATGATCATTGATATAAATAAAAAGATTCTAAATTACTTAGATTATATGATAGGTAAAGATGAAGATTCTATAGTTAAACAGGCCTTACAAATTTCAATTGACCTTCACCATAACGGAAAAACTAGCTTTTACTCGTGAAAATGGTTGAGTACTATGATCTAAACTATGACTTTTCCTGTATTTCATTGAGTGACTCAATAGTTAATCGGTATATCGGCATAATGAAAAATAAATACGTCTCTTACTGGAATCAGACCCTTCAACAGTCACAAAAACTCAGTTTTTATTGTACAATCAAAGACGAATATAGCCCCTCGCCGTACCTAGTTTTAACAAGAAAAAACCCTTCTAGAAAAGCATTGGTTAGATTTAGAATAAGTAGTCATCAACTTAGAATTGAAACAGGTAGATACGAAAAAATCCCTCGCGATGAAAGGATATGTTACTTTTGTTCAGGTAACAAAATTGAAGATGAAAATCATTTCTTGCTAGATTGTAAGGCTTATTCTCAGATCAGAGACACATTATTCTCCAAACTAGAAACTAAAATACCTGACTTCAAATCACTTTCACACGATACTTTAATATCTCTTTTTATGAATTCTTCTGATTATTTGATTAACTGTCAATTAGTTTCATTTATCTCGCAATGCTTTGAATTAAGAACCAAATTGATATCAATGAATGAATGAATGAAAAATGTAACGTTTTGTAATGTTTTGCACGTACTAATTAGTTGCATTAGCTCTTAAATTTAGACTAATAGCTTTTGCAATACTGTAATTCATTTATGGTCATGCAAATAAAGCATTTGTTGTTGTTGTAGTTCAGTAGATGCATTTTTCTTATATTTCGCCTTCCTCAAACATGTTGGCCGGAAAGGGGCTCGACTCTACAGCAACGAAGGCAAGCAACACGTCCGACCTTTAAATGGATTCTAAATAAGGCCTTGATATTAAGAATTACGTATTTAAGTGAATTGGTGTTAAGACATTACAGATAACCCATCATAATGGGATAGGGTGCATATACAACCCACATACAAGAGACCTTCTATCTGGGCAAGAGGTACTATAAGGATTTGATGGGCGGTGGGTGTGTCATTTGATATCGAGCCAGCCATGAAATTAAATGGGTTTGGATACGTAGATAAAACGGTGGGTAACTATCCTTCGCGAGATAGTCGTATACAAGCCTTACTACAACTGTATGTGGAACATTTCACTCACCCCTATGTGAGAAAAAGTCACGGCTTGAATCTGCAGCCTTGTTCCACCAACACTATCCACCAGTTCAATAGTCCAGGTCCCATTGCTGATTTTACTCTATATCGTGACTGAGAAGAGTAGCTCAAAGGATTATCCGGTTAATGTGACCTTTTCTACAGGAAGCGCGCGCAGCAATAACGCACCCCCCACGGGGCCACTTGAAAAGTCACGAACCCTCTGTCCTTTCATTAAGCTATTTATCCCCTGTCGTAAACGTTGTGTTGGAGAAAGCAGGACTCAGTGTTGAAATTTGTGTGCGTTTTTCCCGACCATTTGCACGATGGCGTCATTTTACTACTACGACCAGAATCCTTCAGGGCATTGCTTTCTTGTGCAAATTACGGCTTTTGTTAATTAAACCGCACTGGGACTACCAAATTTACATATGAAAGGAGAAACGAAATGAATTCTGGTCTTAGTGGTAAAAAGAAGTCAAAGTGCAAATGGCCCATTAATCATAATGTTTTCTCAGTATTGTATTCTTCTATGGCTTCCTGTGGTGTTTCACTATAAACTCATATGATCTAATAATTTGACAAATGAGCTGTGTCATTTTTGAAAGCGATCCTTAGATGAACGCTGGCAATTTCTTTTTCGTTCTGGGTTGTGGAAAAAAAATTTATGCCACTCTTGCTACTGAAGGAAATATGGCGGTACTCGCAGCCGTGGAGAAACCCTGAATGACTTTGAATACCTTTTTCCACTGATGCGCAGAGGAGAACCTGATAATTGATGAATTTTGCTGCTCGTAAGGAAAACTCGAACTTTTCTAGTCTACATCTGAAAAGGGACGACATATGATGCAATCCCAGAGCTGAAGTTTGATAAAAATAGTTTGATGGTGTAGAGCCCTTTTAACGTCTCAGTTGTTTTTCTCATCATTTGTTGTTTTTGGAATCAAACGCTTCACTGCTCTAGCGCATCTAGCGTTAACGTGTCATCGATTGATGAAAATGGCAGCGAACTGTACGAACTTTTCGCCTGAATCAACCAATTTGGAACGGTCAGAATTCAGAATTGCAAAGATTACTTTGTACTGTTTAATCTGGATACTAAGCTGCATTGGCAACAGCTTGGTTATAATCGTCATAATCGGTGCTCGAGACATGCGGACTCCATCAAACCTACTAATCTTGAACCTTGCTTTGTGTGATTTCATCACTCCAGCTTTGGCTATTCCGTTCGATTTTGCCCTGGAGGAGAAAAATTACATCTGGCCATTTGGTCATGCGATGTGCAAGGTTTTGTGGCCATTCCAAACAGCGAGTTCTACTTCTTCATCTCTTACTCTTGCGGCGGTCAGTGTGGATAGGTTCAGGACTCTAGTGACGCCATTTGCAAGGCGCACCACTTTTCGTCAAGTTATTTTCTGTTTATTTTCTATGCACGTGTTTTCTATCGGCTTGTGTGTTCCCTATAGTCTTACGTTGGACTACGACAAATCAAAACGTTCTTGTGACGAGAGTTGGTCGAAAATGCACTATAGACAAGCCTATACGGTGATATTGTGTCTGTGTGGGTACGTTTTACCTTTAATAACCATGTCCATAGCTTACAGGCTTATTTATCGCAGCTTACGCTCAAACCTTATGGGCCTTCTATCAATGGAAACCGATCCTCAAAGACCTCGCAATGTTTGCAGATCTTCTGAAGAATCGACTTTAATAAGGGACAGTGTGGAAAATCAAAGAAAAGAACAGAACATTCGCTTGGCAAAAATGTTCACCATTGTCGTGGTGGTATTCGCTATAAGCATGTTTCCAAATCAAGTTCTTTGGATTTGGATTGACTTCGGCCATGGCAAAAGCAATGAGCTTTTCCATTACATCTCTGTTGTGTGCCGTCTTTGCACTTACGCAAACAGTGTTTTAAACCCTTTTATCTACGCCTTAAAAAGCAAAGAGTTTAGATCCGGCTTTGCTAGAATTGGCCGAGCAAGTATGCATCCCTTGCGAAAGATAAGCTCGGAAACAAGAAAGTTTGTGCGCAAAATCAGCAGAAGCATTTCAGATGCCGGTCAACGTCCCGCTGTTCTGCCTCCGCCGTCTTCTGGCGTAATTGCACCTGCTCGGCAGAGGTTCTCAGACACTTTGACTAATGGTAAGGAAACTAGTGAACCACCTTGCAGCAATTATAACATGCATTACAAAACGTCAGAACTAATTTGTACAATTAATGACTTATCTATCGACCTATCAATTTCAGGTACTCCCAGCTCGTACGAAAAACTCGAGGAACTTGCAGAAACGACTTGCTGAGTAACGTGACGTGTAGGTAGAACGGATATGGAATTTTGAAAACGTGCATGGTGATTGGGAAAAATCAGTTGAGAGGAGGAGATGAGATTTGAAACTGACTGCATTAAGTCACGATGACTTTCGGAAAACAATTACGGAGTCAATAACCTTTGTCGCAAACGAAATAACCTGTGGTATACCCATCCGCCAATAGCGGCGATAAAATTCCGTCTGCAAATGAAAGATATAATTATGGTCGCCACCTATGACAGCTGTTTTATTTTTAACCCCCGCTATGTCTTCAGTATGCAAGTGTTAAAAAAAGAGTTCCTAATGAACTGATTCACATGTGTTCACGATTTGAATTATAGATCTCTAATGTCCATTTTTTTAGATCATAACCTGTAGTTTACCTTTAGTTAAATGTTTATTATCTTAAGACTACCTATTTATATACTGGCACTGAGGTTTTTAAGTCTCCCGCTAATGATCTATATCTGTAGCATACAGTCATTATCTTTTGATGCTTATCGATTGAAGCCTACATTATTTTGCACAGTATAAAACAGACATACATTTCCATTTTATCTTTTCAGTGATTATTCATGTTTTCTTTTTCAAAACTCTTGAGTTGGAAAGGCCAGTGCCTACATCTGTCGGAATGACCAGGCGTGGTCAGAAAAAGGGCCTCTTTGCTGTACTCGAAGAAGTAGAGGGATCCCATTCAAGCTGGTAAAAAGTCATGGCAGTGATTGATTCATCACGTGAACATCTCCGAGACGCTTAAAATTATAATGTATCGGAATGAGTGACGGACAAAGGGAATTTTTTTTTAAAAAGTTCCGCTCCTCAAAAAATTTAATTCCTCCACGCAATCAAACCACAAGTCACGTCATGTTTGCTAGGTGTTTGGCGCATTTGTCAAAGTCAGGCACTCTTGTGCTTTGATGTTCAACAAAACTAGATTTTATGATTTTCGCTTTATGGTGCCATAGTGATGGTGCTATGGGGAGTATTCGATTGATCGCACTCCGGAATAAAAATACGATATTAAAAGCTTTGTTTCAAATCTTTTGTACCTTGCTTTTTGGGTCACTAAAAGCGGGTTTCTAGATATTGCAATGCAATAGACGCCAATTATATGAGTGATTTTCGGAATTTTTTTTCCAATATTTTAGTCTTATTCGGGAATCCGATCAAATAGTACACGCCCTATAATGTTCTCTGTGAAAAACTGCCAATGGAATCCCGTCATATAAAGTAATCTTTACCCGGGGCGGAATTCTTTCATCTTGCGGTGGCGTTAACCTGATGATTTTGCAATCAAAAGATGTACTCAATATTTGATTGCTAAATAAACATAAAGGGTAAACGTTTGCCCCACTGTGCAAAGGTCAAGAACGTTAAGCTTGGCAGCCTACATTATCATTAAGCGAAAAAAACAGTTCCATGAGAGACGGATGCTTCCTGTGTTGCGGTCAATGTCGAGTTTTTCTAAAATGTAAACTTTGAGAACCCTTTTTAAGATCCGAAGGGGAATACTCTTTATAATAGGCTCTAACCAGGAGGCTCCCTCCGAAATCAAAACGGGTACCTTCTTCATTCCTCAGTTACACTTGTATCAGGAAAGGGTTGGGATCACATTTGTTGAGGTACACGATAGGGTGGGGAAATCTGTTATTTCTGTCTGTAAAATGACCTAAAAAGGGCTACAGCAGAATTTTATGGCTACGAAAGAATGGAGAAAATTTTTTTAGTTTTGCGGAATTTTTCTCATATTTAACAGAAAATGCATTTACAGCAGTTAAAAGCGATGCAAAGTTCTAAACCAGGTATATATTAAATTCTTATTCGTAACGAACTTTTGTCTTTATTTCTATTTTTCGTTTAGCCCCTGAAGAAGGCTTGTCTTCAAACCTAAATATTGGGCAATTTGTTTAAATATATATATTTTTTGTTTTATTCTTTTGTTTACTTCTTCATCGCCTTGCCATAAGGATCAATTTGCCGTTTTATATTTTTCTACATATAAAAGGGGTACCATTTGTCAATGAACAGTATACGAATAGGGCACCTTTCTGTCAAAAATGGTACATATATGGTATATTTAACAATTAGTCACCGAAGGCGACGTGAATATCGGCGAATAGTCACCGAGACGAAGTCGAGGTGACTATTCGCCAATATTCACGTCGCCGAGGCGACTAATTGTTTTAGTATAATTACATCGATGATTATTCGAGAAAATAAAATTATTGATCAATTTCCGACCCCGAAACATCAAAAAATCTGGCTGCCATTTTGAAAACTGCTAGCCTTCGATGCTATGATCACCGCGCGGTGATTATAGCGGGATAGTGCGAAGTTCCTAGCCAATCACACGCTCTATTTTCGATATTCATCGATGTAATTATACTAAAAAGAAATAAGGCGTTTGACTTTGAGGTGGAGCCTCCCTGCATTAAACTTTGTTGAGTACCCCCCGGGTTTATCAGATATTTCTTTTCAAAAGTTATTAAAAGCATTGTTTATTTATTATTATATTAAATCACTGTCCATGTTATGTTTCACAATAGAAACCGCAGGTTCTGCGTTCGTTAATAATGATGCCATTGGACAGGGAGTAAAATGACATTCAGCGAAGGAAGTGCTCTCGGTGATCAGTTAGGATTTAGATGATTTTGATAGCGTGAGAAGCATCTGACTGATCATATTTTGACTACCAGTCAGTGAATTCAGTGTTGTCGACTTCAGTCTCATTGCGAAAGCTGGGAGATATATATAACTGGCGTTGCTTTTTGAAACAGCATCGTGGAAGAAAATGTGAGTGACTAACCAAGCCATTGTTTTGTTTGAACAGATAAGAAATGTGAACATTTTCGTCGTTTTACTGCGGGTCGGTTAGGCAACTCACGACTGCTTTTCAAATTAAACAGCTGAGATAGATATAGCTACGACATACCAAGAGCAAGGAGCACTTATGATGCCGAATAACGGCTCTAACCAAGAAGAAACAGCCAGTTTGGAAAATATGGAGTTCAGAATCTCAAAGATAATATTATACCTCCTTATCTTGGTCCTTAGCTGTGTTGGAAACATTTTAGTCGCCGTTGTTATTATAAGAGCAAGAAATTTGCGGACTTCATCTAATCTACTGATCCTGAATTTAGCAGCGTGCGACTTCCTCACACCAATTATAAGTATACCATTTGATTTAGCTCTCGAAGAACTCAGAAACATTTGGCCGTTTGGAAGAACAGTATGCAAACTTCTGTGGCCCTTACAAACAGTTTTTTCGACTTCATCGAGCCTCATTCTTGCAGCTATCAGCTTGGACAGATATAGAACCCTTGTGAAACCTTTTCTCCCTCAGTCTTCCTTGGGAACTAATGTTTTGCTCGTATTAACAGTTAACGCTTTTTCAATATGCTTATGCATTCCATATTTTATTGCTTTAGAGTACAATCCAGGGGAGAAATCCTGCAGCGAAAGCTGGCCAGCTGTACGTTACAGACAAGTTTATACCGTTTTCCTTTTCTTGTGCCAGTATGCATTGCCACTGATCACAATGTCTATAGCATATGTGCTTATTTATAGAAGTTTACGTTCCAATCTGGCCCAACTCTTCTCTATGAATTCTAAGAGATGTCAAAAATCTAGACAAGCGACGTATTTGAGCAAGGATAGCATGGAATTTAAAAGAAAAGAACAGAATATTCGCTTGGCAAAGATGTTTGTAATTGTCGTGGTAGTCTTCGCAATAAGCATGTTTCCAAATCAAGTTTTGTGGTTCTGGTACGACTTTGGTAATGGAGGCGAGAGTACATATTTCCACTACATCTCTGTAGTTTGTCGGCTTTGCACTTATGCCAACAGCGTCCTAAATCCGTTTATATATGCGTTAAAAAGCCGTGAATTCAGATCTGGATTTGCAAAGATCGGTCATTCTGCTGTAGTGAAACCACTGAGAAAAATAAGCGCAGAGACTAGAAGATTTGTGCGCAAGGTGAGCGCTAACGCTAACGTCTTGGATAATCGAAGTTCCTTGGCTCGGACGACATCCTTCGCTACTGAAGACAGACCTCCTATGTCTAGCGATTACTCGGAAACATTCAAACTCAGTTGGCAATCGGCGGAAAGGATCAGAGATACAGACAGTAGAGAGATAACGCTTAAATTTGAGCGTCAAAAACCATTTAATTACGTTCCACGTCGGAAATTTTCATGTTATGAAATAGGTGACATTAAGGGTTTGCACGTAAAATCCAATAAAGGATCTACTCCCTATCAGAGCGATACTTGTCTTCCTATGGACTCTGAGGCACCAAAAGGCAGGGAAGCCGTTATCAATCTATATACATGTAAAAACCTTGAAAAGGTGAAACCTTCTAACCATTTATCATCTCCAGAGTTAAAGGCCATTTTGAGAGACAGGTCGTCTTGGTTTATTAAAGAACTTCGAGAAACTGACTGCTGACTACAAATGAAAAGTGTTCTAGTACAAGGGTCACTGGCTCATCTGTTTAAAAACGTTTAAATAAATGAAAGCGAACAGTCGATGTCATTTTAATTTCTGCAGGTTGCTTCTGTAATTCAATTTTTAAAAATAAATAACATATTTTCGTTGAGTTGTAAGCTTTGGTTTTAATTTTATGCTGCACAAGTGTCGAAAAGGCTATAGCTTTATTCATTACCGGTCGGAGCTTGATACAATAATGAAAACTTAAATTGTTCTGTAACTGTCAGTGAGAATATCGTCTATGGGGCTTTCCATTTAATATCCACCCCCACCCCCTTAATGATCAGCTGTTTTAAAAGCCAGAAATGTTTCAACCTTCCGAAAAGTCTGCAACCTTTGGAAATTATGGCGGTGTTATTTCGGATAACAACCCATTTCAGAAAAACCTCGTTGAAATTCCTGGTGATTGATGCCATCAGCAAACCTTACTAGTGACCCCTTCAGAAAACTAATTGTTGGGAGGGGAGGAGGTAGAACTAGGAATGACCCTCTTAACGTGAAATTTGGTTTTGGTCAAAAGTTCGGTTTGTGGACTTATTTTTCATCGGTTTAGAGCTTTTCAAAACGTCTTAAGGGTGGGACCAACTTATAAAAAACAATGCATTTTTTTTAAACAAATTTGGTCTGATCTGATCTGTTAATGTTCTTAAAACATTTCGGCTCGCTCCGGTTAAATCTGAATAGGTCCTGCCATTTACGCTAATGTATACTTTTTGTGATTAAATCTTTGACATAAAAACAACATCAAATGGAAGACCGTTCCGGCTTTTTGTCATAAATCCACCTTCACACTCCACAGGCGTGCGGGTTCTGGCCGCGGTCACCGGGGATGTTGAAGTTTGATGCTGACCAATCGAAGAATGGTGAAAAACAAACCACGCGGCATATCATAAAAATTGATTGGGTGAGAAGATTTTCAATACTCACATAAACTTGCTTAAACGGAAGAAGAGCCGACCGACAAAAACAAATTATGTTCACAAGTTCTTTTTGACATTGTTATTCATATTACAACCAGAGCAGGCGACCCTATCACTGCTCTTACCCACTCTATACGTGATCTAAAGCAGTTTGCACTTAGTTTGAATGATTGTGATGCGTAGTGACAATTTTATCTAAATCTTCCAAACTTCAAAAAAAAAAAAAAAAATGAACAAACAAAAAACAACACAAAACAAACTGACAAGCAAACAATAATAAAAAAACTATACAGACTTAGCTTTAAAGAAAGTATTAAGTAATGGTCCGGATAAGAAGGAAAGGACCAAAACGCAGTGAACACGTCGGAATGCAGAAAGTTGCTAACTTTACTATCGTCTCTACTATGGTTCTGATTGGTTTAAACATCAAATTTTACGAAATCTTAACAAAGCAGCATGTATATTAATCCCTTTTTTTCTATTCAACTTCCTTATACCAAAATCTCGTCTTAGTCTAAGTAACACAGAAATCGTATGTGCGGATCATGTAAAATTGTAAACATTTCTTGGCTATTGTTTGCAACTCTTGTGATTGGTCGAAATGTTTTAACACAAAAATACACTCTTTAAAAGTGGAGTTTAAATACATTTTCTTTCGTAAACTGCCTTTTTGTAGGTTTATGCATTCTCTGCGTAAAAATATAAACATTTCTATGTGAGGAAAGCGTATTGCGCCACAACAAAAGAAATTGCTTCCCTTTCTTACCTGGATCGTTACTTAAAAACACATCTGCCGTGTGACCACTCAAATGAAAGCTTGCGATATTGAGATGTTTTTCCCCCCCCCTCCTTATATTCAAAACGAGTTTCTTACATTACGTCGAGTCTGTCAATAAAATACTATGACAAACTCATTCAAACGACCGTCCATTTTGCTGCCAAGGTTTAAGCCGGAACATTTATGCTGCGAGAAAGCTGTGTTTATTGCAAACCTATTTTAACATTTCGGTACTTGTTCTTCCGCGGGAAATTCCAAGGTGAACTGGCGCTCGTGACAAAAATAACTTTTCTGTGCCTGTGCGGGATTTAATGTTCTTTAATGAAGAAGACATCACATGAAATAAGCTACTTAAAAGACGGGATAAGCCCAGTCATATAGCCGATATATAAATGTTAGAGACGTGAAAAAATTTAAATGATTTAGTAATCATAAATTGTTTTCGAAACGGCTTAAAATCGGACAAATAATAATTAAAAATTTTTGTGGCCTCTTAAGAGCGCAAACGGAACTGAAGTAGCAATATTACTTTTCAAGTTAATGACTCAATTTAGGAATGGCGGGTATCAGTCTACAGCTTGTTAAAAAATGTGTGGAATAGAAACTCAAAATACTAACATATTTTTCTAGAGCCCTTCCACCTCGTCTGCTGACTACAATCAGCTACTAACGTAGTTTTCGGTATAGAAATTCAAAGTATTTGTATGGCTTCCTGCTAAAAATGGCTACTTTGAATATGTAATGCGCTTCGAACTTCTACTTTTGCATGCCCTCCTAAAATAATCATTTTATTTCGTTGCAGCGATTGCCTCTCTCGTAGCCCAGATTGAAAAATAAAACAAGTCGTTCGCTCTTAAAACCTGACTTGTTAACTTTGTTTATCCATGAATTGGAGCTATACAGAGCAGGAAATTAATTTAAGCAGCCGTCTTCAGGGGCGTAGAGCTGTAGCTGCCTTAGAGCCATCAGCCCTGGCTGAATCCTTTAAACCCTAAGATCAAAATATGAATTCTCACTTGTTGCCCCTATTTATTTCCTACAGAAGTTGTGGGGAGAAGTTGATAAAATATCAAGCAAATTCATCTTGGGTGATCATGTCCGTAATTCTCATGACCACTCTGTTTTACAAAGCATTGATATTACAAGGAGAAATTTGATGCTGATCACTCTTGGGGCGTAAAGGGTTAACAAAAATTTGATTCAAAGTGAGCTTATGTATAGAGTTTTAACAGGGTGTGAAGTTGCACCTACGATACAAGAACCAATGTCTGTCGAGGTAATGGGCATGCGAAATTGGCGCATAATTCACTAGGAAAATCTGTCGCTGAGCGCCATCATGTTTTTTCCCAGTTGATACGTCTTAGTCGTCCCCTTTGTTTACTCTGATTACCTGTTGGAGTCATGTGGGTTAAAAACTCGTAATTTTGGAGTTTTTGCTCTCAACTAATATCTAATAAACAGTTTTTTCCTTGTTTGATTTTCTTTTCATGGAATTGGTCACCACTTTACAATACTAAGTAGCTAGGTAGCCAAGTGGCTCATAAAATGCCCTTTCTACAATTTGGGCTTAACTGAAAGGTCTTCATGCGCAGGCGCGTGTATAATACGGATGATCCGTTTAGATTCGAGCTTAGCCCGACAGACGCTGCCGAATTCAATAGTGTTCGAAAAATCAAGTTGTCGCACCGAATGCGGTTTCAAACCTCGAGCTCTCGAAGTGCTAACGTCGAATTATAGTTCCTCACCAGGCAGTACAGCAACGATTACCACAAACGTTTTCAGAGTCAAACGTTGACAAAAATAAGAAAGAAATACTTCTTTTTTAATTTAAAAAACAACAACAACAGAAAACAAGAACAAGAAGCACAAAACGAAACGAAACAAATGAAATGATACAATGCGAAAAAGTAATGCAGAGAATCATTTAAATGACGCATCACATCCAGAGGCTAAAAAAAAAGAGTACGAGGCATTTCATCCGTCTTCATAGCTGTCTCTCGTGTAAAGAATCATCCCGTTCGACGCTTGGCAAAAGATGAAGATAATGATGGATGATGATGAAAAAGAGATAATTACCATATTGTTACCTTGAAAAAGTTCCCAATTTAGTCTATGTTCTGCCATTTGATTATCCATCGTCAACGGCATGCCGCACTTCGCACATTATTGTAGTACGTTTTATAAGAAGTGGGTTTAATCCAAATTCCTTCTGGAAGACATGAGGTAACATCGTTACAACGAAATGGCTGTTCTTGTTGAACGAAAACTAGCTAAAACTGAAACTAAAAACTAAGTTCCTGCAAAAAAGAAAAACCTATTTAACACAGACTGCATCATCACGATCATAAATGTTTGTAGAGTTACTTGAAGCATGAATTCGTGATCTGAATACGTCTTTGTACTTAAACTATCACTATGAGATTAACTTTTTAGACGAGACACTTGTCTCTGCGTCCCTATACAAAATAACCTTCTTAAATCGCTGTTGCTTATGTCCTTAGAAAAAAAAGGTGTTAATTATCTTTTCGAGGAACTATTTTTGTCCGCTCCCTTGGAAACGTTGCTGTAGTTCTATCAGACGCCAAGTAGGGGTTCACAGAATACAGGTATACCTCTATATATCAACCATAACAACTGGTTTACAAAACTTCTCAAGAGAACCCTGCTTTATCCTATAATACAGTTATGATTAAGCTTAATAAATGTCTCTCTGTCAAAACCCTGAGCCGGAAAGGAAGTGGCACCTTTGACCGTCCTCTATGGACGTCATCAAAAAGTATTTGTGAAGCAGCAAAAAAGGATAACTGTTCTTTCTGATAATTTTAAAGATAACAGTTTTTGCGATCTAGAAGATTGAGGGATTAATTGGACAAGGTTTTTTTTTTTTGCGATAGTATGCGATCGCCCCAAACATCACGCGATCACGCGACTACTGGAAATTTAAGTGCGAAAGCATCTTTGTACGAAGAGAGTATAATCAGCTTTATGTAAAGACCTCTGAAAGAGAACTCAACTTAAAGCATTAAAGTGCAACTATTTTGCATGTTAAGCTTCTTAACTTTTATGGTAAAATTCGCATTAAAACGTCTAAAATCCGTCGTAAATATCAACAGGTCAATTTCCACTCTTTCTGGATACATGTCATCAATAATATTAATCTTTTGGTTGTTTTGTTCTTTATAAATTAAACCTCATTGCTACTATTGCTTGCTCTGTTTTCAGCCATTTCTTGGCTCGGGTCGTCTGGCCGTCGCTTCATAGACAAGTCTTTTAGCTCCTTACCGTATCCGACTCCGTAACATGAAAATTTTCGACGACAGGGAGCTAAAATCGACCCGTCATCATTGCCCTTCGTTTTGTCTGTCACTTCCGCTTGCCAACAGAATTGAAATGCTCCAGCGTTTTCATTCTCACTGGATTTAAATAAGCCAGCTGAAGATTTCCTCTGACCAGATATGGGTATTTGACTATTCGGAGAGACAGTACCACTAAATTTGCGTACATATTTTCTAGTTTCGTTGCTCAATTTTCTGAGCGGCTGCATCACGTTAACACGGTCACTCTTTTCCTCAGGCTGTCTCGGCTTTATATCACCGCACTCTTCTGTATGTGAATTGTGCTGGAATTCTCCAAAGTTTTCATTCAAAACGATTGCGGTAACTGGAATAGGGCGTTCTCTTTCCAAAACATTTCCACTTAATTTTCGCACAAATTTTCTGCCATCGCTGCTGATTTTTCTCAGTGGTTTCATTACTGTTGCCCGGCCAATCTTTGCAAACCCAGATCTAAACTCTTTGCTCTTTAGGGCATAAATAAACGGGTTCAAAACACTGTTTGCGTAGGTGCAAAGACGACATACAACGGATATGTAATGAAAAAGATGATGGTCTTGACCATTTCCAAAATCGATCCAAAACCAAAGAACTTGATTTGGAAACATGCTGATTGCAAACACCACGACAACAATAACAAACATTTTTGCCAAACGAATGTTCTGTTCTCTTCGTCGAAAATCCCTGCTATCTGTGCTTCTAGTCGATTCTCTGTTGAAAGGGCTGCTTCTGCGTTCAGAATCCATAGAAAACAGCCTAATCAGATTGGACCGTAAGTTGACATAAATAAGTATGTACACTGTAGACATGGTTAGCAAAGGTAAAGCATACTGACACAAAAAGAGAAATATGGTGTAAGCATGTTTGTAGTCTTCACCTGGCCAGCTCTCGTGGCACAATCTCTCAGAGGCAATGTATTTCAAAACGACAAAATAAGGGATGCATATAAAAATAGAAAAGGCGTAAATTGACAGCACACACACAACCAATTTGCCCAAGGAGATGTACCAGCTTAAGGGTTTTACAAGAGTCCTAAATCTGTCCAAACTGATTGCTGCCAGAATAAGACTGGAAGACGTCGAAGACGCTGTTTGCAAAGGCCAAAGAGCTTTACACATTGCTTTTCCAAACGGCCAAATGTAGTTTTGTTCCTCATAAGTCATATCAAACGGAATACTGAGAACTGGCGTCAAGAAATCACATACAGCAAGACTAAAGATTAGCACGTTTGACGATGTCCGCATTCCTCTAGCTTTGATAATAACAACTGCAACTAAACTGTTCCCGATACAGCTTAGAAATAAAATTAACACGTACAATGTTATTCTCACGATTCTGAACTCCGTTGTCTCCAAGCTCATTGTTGTTTCGTCTTGAATTGTAGAGTTGTTGACAACCATTTTTTTGTGATATCTACTAACCACGCATCACGGACTTTCCCCAAGCTGTTTGATCAAAGTCTGACTAAAGTGACCTTGCCACCCTATCCATTTAACACTGGGTCTGCGGATCAATTTTCTTGGCTAATTAACTTAAACTTTTGATGGGATTTATTTTATTTCCGGAACCCCGCCTTTAATAAAAGCAAAATTTGTAAAAAAAATTATAGCAATTTTAAAGGTGTGTGAAGCACCAACTCATAAAGATGTTTTGGTCTCGCTGTAATGGATACAGCAACACTAAGAAAGCATGGCTTGGGAAACAAGCCGCCTCTCAGATCATTCGGCTCCTCCGCCACTGTCACTTTTCGCGAGACGAGACAGACGTTAGCGTAGTTTTGCCCCGTCAGTTTTAGTTTCGCCGGAGTGGCGGATATTCGTGACATCCCATCAAACCTGTGCTGCAAATTTTCCAGATTTATCCTAATCAGACATTAAAGAGGGCCGGTCCTCCTTAGGTTTTACAGGATTCGGGATTTTAACACAGTTTCGCGGGCGGTCAGCGGTAATTCGCGTGACGGCGCCTGTTTTAAATTAGACAAACAAACATGGCGGCGAAAAAAGCAATGGTACACAAAAGACAATTTCTCAAAATCTACTCACTAAAATTTTGTGATATTTGGCAGAATTTTTACTCTTATCATACTTTCAATAATAAAAACTTTAAAATGGAACTTGAACAGACGAATTTTGTAACACATTTAATTATTACTAATTATTATTTATATCATTGATTATCTAAAAACTGGTCCGTTAAAATTTGGTCAAATAAGTTTCAAGTGGTAATGATTGATTATAGTAAGCTGTGTGCAAGTTTCTAAGAATATCTAATGAGCGAATTTTATGTAACCTGAGCAAAAGTGAAATTTGAAGGTTGTATTCAATCGTTCATGTTACCATGGAAACTACGAAAACGTCACATTTTACCCATCAGTCAAAATCTTTCATCAGTATATTTTTCACTTGCCAAGTTTCAGTTTATGAGCTGCGACCTTTCTCTTGCCATGATTTGGCAAATGACATATACTCACAAACTGCCAAAACTGTGTTCAGCCACCTTAACAGGATTCAATTCTGGATTCGCCCCATGTAAGGGAGTCGAAGACAGTCATGGGTTCTGGATTCCAATCGATAATGGGGTATTGGGGTTGCGGATTCTTAGAGCTGTATTCCAGATTCCAAAGCCCGGGATTCCGTATTCCACATGTAAATTTTTCCCGGATTCCGGATTCTACGAGCAAAAATCTCCCAGATTGGGGCGATCTGGATTGAAAGTACGCACCCGGGATGCGGGATGCGAAAGCATCCATCTGGTCGGGATGACGGGATTGGACCCTCATTCAATGGCCACATTTATTTCCAGAATTGAGCCGAGCTAGGAACTTACTTCAAAGTAGTGCGAAACTTACCAGAGGCATTCCAAGAGCTAATCCTAAGCCAACTCAAGATTGCCGAAGTCGGCTACAAGACTCTCTCTGCTTGGCTGGGGCGCTCATGAGGGTTACCAGTGGTGCCAACAAACGACCTCCCTGCGCTTCCAAGCTTTGCGGTCCTGTGCCGAAGTACAAATTTCGTGAGGAAGTAAGGGGGGAGGGGGGGGGGGGGGAGGGTGGTTACTGGATTGAGTAGCCTTGCAGTAGATTCGTGGAATACAATTTTACGTCCAGTTCCTCGAAAGATGATTAAGTTTAACTCAGGATTAAGTTCAAATTTAATCAAGATTTTCTTATCTAAGAATATGCAATTCGAGCTTACAAAATACTGTTGAGCCTTTGCCCCGAGATACTGCCGTAATGATAACACAAAATGTTATTCTAAGTTATACATAGGTAGGTAAAATACAAAAAACGGAGCAAAATTTTAATCTTGGATTAGCGCTAATCGGCTTTTCAGGAACCGGGCCCAGGTCTTGGTTTACCATGTGTCGGGTGGTACAGAGGAGTATTTAGAAATAAGGCACCCCCGGGGGCGCCGAAGACAATGGCCCAGAAATCCGGTCTGTCGGGCTTTAACTAATTGAGAAAGGGGGGGTCTGTTCCCGTTTTATCATAGAGTTCCTCGTTGCTAACATGATCAGTACGACAAGTATGATCAAGTTCAGGACAGAGGTCGGATGTTAGGACCCAAGACTCACAGCCATATCATGAGAAGCACAATTAAAGCTGACGCTTTGAAAAGTTGAACCTTGGAATGATGCGGGAGACTTCACGACAGAACAGGAAAATCTATTGCTTTGGTTCGTGATAGACCCAGTGCAAATTTACAATTATATGACTGATTTTTCGAAACTTTGTCCAAGAAAAAATATCACACAACTATCGGTACAATTAGACTGATGCGAATGGCTATGGCTGATGTTAAAAACGTTTGCAAATTGCAATTTCAGATCCCGATAATCCCTTAACGCAACTCCGAGAAATAATAATAAAAGCATCGGTCCGCAGCATGGCACTTAGGCCCTGCGTGTTCGCACTAAGCAAAATTTTGTTTGCTTTGCAAAAAATTCTGTCAGCAGTAAGCCATTTCTAGCACGAACGATTTTGTCGTCTACTAAAATTTTCTCAATGATTCACCAAACTTCAAAGCTGCCGTCGAGAATACTTGGAGACCTACATTTTTTTTTACCAGGCGACAAAATTCTTTGTTCCTTGACAGCCATTCTTCGTCGGGTCATTTTATTTTGAGAACCTGGCCATTAAAGTGCATGCCCGTAATTGACGTTTCTGGTAAAATGAAAAAAATTCGCGTGTCTCAGATGCGATAAAGGTTACAAAAACAAAAAAAATGGGTGATTACAAATTTTTCACTTTTTCTTCAAACGCTAAACTCTATTTTTTTTTTTTTTTTTTGTCGTAGTGAAAACAGGGTCTTAGGCGGCTGACTCAGACACCTCTCGAAGGCTCTTGCGCATGCGCGCGAGGGCGCAGTCAACAGTCAGCCATTGCATAAATCAACCACTGTACTTCAAGTAGCGCATTTCATAATTAACAATCAAATCGTAGCGTGGCTCTTATGTCAAACAAACGATGGGATCAGTTTAGGGGAACTGTGCTGGGAGATGTGAAACACATTTGGTTTTATCAACTAATTTGATAAGGTCAATTTAGCATGACTATAAAAAAAGCTTCAAAAGCTGATATGAGCTTTCATGCGCAAGCCCTTCTTAATTTTAAGAGAGAATGGACTCAAACTATGTGTTCAACTTTGACTTGGAACACTAACACCTTCCATTATTTATATTAAACGACTCTGGAGTCGTAAAAATTTCTTCTAAAAAGAGTTCGCCAAGCCAGCATAGAAAGGAAAGCTTCATACGACAATGGCATTCCTTATTTCAGTCAGCATGGAGTTTTACGTCAAACGGCGCGGTTAATAGCGTGGAAAACGAAAATTACATTTCTTAATTTAAAATAATGTATTGAAAGTCAATATTAAAAAAAAAAAAATACTGCAGCTTACTGGGCTTTTGACGTCCTCTTCTGAGAAATTCTGATTTTGAATACTATGTTTTAAGGTTTCTTGTATATTATTTAACAGTCGGTCTCGGGCGAACTGTACAAGGCTGCTTCCAAATGTTCATACGAAAGTGAGTAAGGTAAAATTGCCAAATTCTCATCAGGAATCGCTGAAACATGCGCATAATTGAAATCCCATCTTTTTACCAAATTGCTTTCTGGAGTTACGCTGTTAAAGGTTCTTGAAGATCGATGAATATCAAAGCTCCTGGATTGAGATTCGGTCGCAATATATGAAGATATTAAGGGTTGATTTGCGCCATAAGATAAACTGGTCTGTTGCTGATGACCATCGGGAACTTCAAGGTATAGGCTGCATTCTTTAAGCTTCAATGCCTGACATTTGCCGTCTGACAGTAGCATCGATACAGTTTTCGTACAGCTATTTCTTTGTTTTCTGAACTCCTTTTTGGCTTCTTTAGCCTTGGATGATGTATCGAAACAGATCAAGATACTCCTAAAAATCACCTTAAATCCCTCATGAAAATCTTTACTGAGGACACCTAGGATAACAGGATTAACTACACAGTTAGTGTAGGTAAACAACCAGCACACGATGGAAATTTTCCGAAAATTCGAGGTATTGTTTCTGCCACCAAAGTCTACCCATAGCCAAACAACTTGATTAGGAAACATGAAAATTGCAAACACAATTACTATAATGATAAACATTTTCATGGCTTTTGCATTTGAACTACTCCATATGCTTGGTATGTGACTGATTCTTCTTGCAATAGCTCCTGTTTTAGAGATCTTTAATAAATGTTTGCATTGAGGCTTTTTCGAAGTCACTTCTTGTTGATGAGCGTTTCCTTTGATTGAACTGCCACGCACTCTTGCTGAGGTGTTGTAAAGGGTACGAATCGCAAGCCCATACACAATAACCATAAATATCAAAGGAAGAACGTATTGTGAAAGACAAAGGAATAGGCTGTAAGCTTGTCTGTAAGTGAAACCGGGCCAAAGTTCTTTGCAAGAACCTCCTTGGAGCGTCAGAACATATACGTAAGGGCTCACAGCCACGAGAGAAAAAGCATGGACGATAAAAATCATCAGGCAAACTTGTTTCCTTGATAAGCGTGTCTTAAATGGATGCATAATGAGTCGATAACGGTCGAAGGAAATCGCAGCGAGCGTAAGCGAAGAGGTGCCATTAAAGAACGTCTGTGCGGGCCATAACATTTTGCACATGACGTGGCCATACAGCCATACGTAATTGTTTTCCTCCAGGATAAAATCAAACACAATACTTATCAGTGGTGTTAACAGATCACAAATGGCCAAGTTGAGGATTAGAAAGTGTGAAGCCGTGCGCATTTTACTAATGATCATAGCTGCAACCATTCCGTTGCCTAAGGTACTAGCAGATAGGATGGCAAAATAGAAAAATATTTTTGTGGTTCTAAAATCGTCCAATGCGTCCTCTTGAACAATTCCTTTCAACGCCAAACTTTCATTACTGACTCCAGTCATAATAGTCTCGTTTCTCTTCGTCATGCTTTTGATAGAACTTTTGAACAAAACCTTCGTGAGGGATCACGTTCAGCGCATTTCACAATGAGAGAAGCCCGGACCTGGCTGATATGGTGAGTCCATACTAATTACAATTGTAGTCAGCGAATCGTCGTTGGATCTTTTCTTAACACTTTCTTTTGGACAAAACCTCCTATATATATATATAACCGGTCTGGCATCTAGTTAAATGTACCTGTCGCGTGGCCCCATTATTATTCTAACCCCCCAGAGTGAACAAGGATAAGTGATCATCCAATGCAGATTTGAGCAAAATTTGTCTGACAGTTTAATTAGATATCCCGTATTTAATGAGGTTTGGTTAGAATGGATATGATACTACTACTACTACTACTAATAATAACAATAAAGAATTTTTTTTGTAAATTTACGCATAAACTCCACGGGTTCTTTCTTGAAATGTAATCTCGTAATGTAAACAGTTTAGTAATCAATATTGCTTTCTAATCCTTTTAGTGCAATATTAATTTACTCTATAAAAACAGTTGACTCAAACAAGATGTTAGAGATTATTGGTAGCTAACTAGCTGACGATTCTTTTGCAGCAACCTCCCAACCCAGTCTAAAGCCTGGTTCTAAGTATAGACTAGCAGGGTAACAATTTACTTCCTCAAAAGTACTCCTTTCATCTAAGAGATTGCTTCCCTCTTTCTATTAGATACCCAGCGAAATAGAGGGGAATGAATTTGCCATAGATGCATTGTTAGCAATATTTTAAAAAGCGGTACGGGATTACCCACTTAATGCTGATCTAAAAAAAAAGCAAACTGATTAAAGCATCTGACCAACTTCCCATTGCACGCAATGCTACTGCCAAAGCTCTGTATCAATATTCAACTTAACTGATCAGTTCTGGGTTCAATTGCGGCAGTTACATCTTAGCCTTATAATATTCCACCATTGGCCCTATTTATCCTTCTCTAATCGCCTATCATCCTTGTCCCACTCAAGCGCAAAATGGTGTGTTTGTCAGAGAAATACGAAGGGAGGGCCCTGAGGTGGGAGCGAGGGGCGAGGGGGAGGTCGGGAATACTGGCATCGGCCAAGCCCTTCGTTTTACAGTAGAACCCGATTTTTCAAAGCCCTTCTTGGAAAAGCGAACTAGTTCGAATTATCGAGGAAATCGAAAGTTCAGGGGTAAAATTACATGCAGTGTTTGACTGGTAAATTTTTAGGTTCGAATTATCGGGAGTGTCGAAAAACTGAGTCAGGGTATTCGAGAAATCGAGATTCTGCTGTATTTCAATTTTGATTCAAGAAGATGCCTTGTACCATTCATTTTCAGCAATTTCATGACGCTTAACCCTTCAAGTCCACCCAGACCTTGAGTCACCCAACCCTTAGATAAGGGGGAGGGGGAGGGGGGGGGCGGTCTGCAAAAAACGTTTTTTTCGGCCCTTCGGGCCTCAGTTTGGTCTAGAAATAAGGGGGGGGGGGGGGGGGGCGGGCACCTCCCCTGGATCCGCCACTGCAAACATCAATTTTCTCCTAACAATGTGACTACACAATCAAGAGAAAAGTTTATGAGAGTTAATAGAATCATCACCCGAGGAAAAAAGCTTTGATAACTGATCTTTTATCAAATTCTCTCAAATTATTCTTTAAGGGATGCATAGAGATCAGTTTAGAGAATTTGTAAGTGGATATTAGGGCTAGAAGGGCTATTGAAATCACTGGTCACAAGCAGCACCATATCCCATGATATTTTTATTGCTCAGCCAAGGGAAACTGGAGAAAAGACCGCCTCTCGTCTCCAGTTCCCTTGAAAAAGATCTGCTGGCAGTCATTTAGTGCAATAAACTGTTATTTACCGGACACCTTTCCCTTAACACAGGATTTACTGTATCAAGACGCAATGTTCTCTAATACCCTAGCACAGGGAATAGAAAACGAAGACACCGGTTCAGTTCCAGTCATTTAAAGGACATCTCATGAAAGACACACGAAAGAAATAGAATACTTTCTGAAGAGACTCTTGAAATTCACATCTGTTATCTTTGATATCAATGCAACTGTTCCGCAGAGACATATGATCATTAAAATAGGACTTTTTATTTCTTTGCATGCTTGTAGCCTAAGATAATTACAGTATTGCCGACTGAAGATGGCAGGGGTATTGTAATCGTTGTCTGAAAATGGTAAGGTCTCGGGCAGCAAATCCTTGTCAATTATTGTCAGAACGAGGAAACGCTTTTTACCAGATCCCCAACTGGGAAGGTTCTATAACAAGTACGCTAAAGTGCCTAAAACCCTTCTATCATTCCCTTATCTGTTCAAATCTCAAAGATTCTGAAAACGAGGAAGTAATAATGCCAGTATCCCGCCCACAAAACTACGTTGAACAATAGAGAGAGGGACACCTACTTTTGCTTAAGTTCTCTCTGGCATGCTGGATCATACCCAAAATGGGTACTAATCATAGTTAGCATCTCAAATCTCCAGGGATCTAAAAACATCGTAAAAGTTTTGGGAAGACTGCTACTTGTTACCTCTTTTTTTCCTTCTCCCCCCCCCTCCCCCCTGGCCCAATACTGAACGAAACTTAAGTGTTAGACTAAGTGCGTCAAACTGTTCTGTTATATCTCAACATTGAATAGGGGGGACGTGGGTATTATGAAAAAAGGAAAACCATCTTTTTTAAATAATAAAACGAACAACTGTCCGGGATTGTAGTTGTATCAGGGTAAAGTGAACTTAACTACTGAGACAGCAATGTTTGCACACGCATTTCTTCAAGGTGAGGATAACGACAAGCACCAAATACAAGCTCTTTCACTTTACATAATTTCTTGATCATATTTTTTCTAAACTTCATTAAGACGCCTTTTTAAGGCGATTTATAAAAGGTAAACCTGTGGCTGCTTGACCTCTGCTTTCTTCCTCTTTCTTCCTTCCGTGTTTGAGGCAGCTCCTTTCAACTCTGAGGTTAGTTTAGCCACTAAATGCGCGTTTGAACCACTTCTTAGCTTGTGGCGACGAAAGCAGAACAATCTCGTCAGGACCCGTTTGAAGCCTCTCCTGAAATCGCGGCTGAACGCCACGTAGATTACAGGATTACACACGCTGTTCGAGTAGGTAAAAAGCCAGCAGATAACAACAGCCTTTGAAAACCATTTGCTCTCTCCTGCACTGGAACTAAAATCCGCCCATAACCATAGAGCTTGATTAGGGAACATGCAAATAGTAAAAACCACCACTATCGCGATGAACATTTTGGTCGCCTGTTTGTTTGCTTCGTTCGTTCCTCGTCTCACCGTCGATGATAACTTTCTTACTAGACGAACAGTAGAGGAAACCTTTCTCAAAGGTTCTGGAGAAGTCGCCTCCTTCACCTTTTGGCTGTTATTGACGGCTGCCTTTTCTTTCTGCGTTTTACCAGACCTCGTTTTATCTGTACTCGTGTACAGATTTTTTAGAGCCAAAGCGTACATCACCATCATGAAAAACAGAGGAAGAATATATCGTACCATGCAAAGGGCCAATGTGTAGTATTTTTTGTAAAAGATGTCAGGCCACTTTTCGTGGCACTGGTGACAATTTACAGCCAGCATATACGAATACGGTGTGATCATTAGAAGAGAAAATGCATAGATTCCCGCAATGATGAATTTGATTTTAAACATTGTAAGCCGAGACTTAAACGGGTGCATTATCGTACGATAACGATCCAAGGAGATCGCTGCCAAAGTCAAAGCAGCTGAAGTGGAAGTCATGGATGTTAAAGGCCAAAGAATTTTGCATGTTGCTGTGCCAAACGTCCAGACGTAGTTATACCCTTGGAGAACAAAATCAAAGGGAAGGCTGACCACAGGTGTCATGAAATCACACACAGCGAGGTTCAGAATTAAAATGTTCGACGGTGTTCGCATACGAACGTTGCTTGCAATGATGTAAATGACGAGACTGTTTCCGAAAGAACTGCCCAACAAAATAATGCAATCACAGACAATTTTCAATAAACTGAAGTCCTCCGAAAGCCGATTTCTGTTTTGCAGAGAGAAATTATTGACATTTTCCATCACATTGGTCCCATATTCGTTTGTGCAAAAATTCGAGGAAAATGAGGAGGCATTCAAATCCATTATCGAGCGTGTATGAAAACAGGATATCCAATTTGATGCTCGTCAGCTTTTTTTACTGGATATAACACCAATCGGCAAAAGTCCTGGTTTTGGTTCTCAGAGAACAAACTTCCATAAGCCGGTCTATTTCTTTTTCCTAGCTGCCATACAAAACATTTTCAGATCGAATTCCGGGGTTTGTTATATAATCAAAGTATTTAAGGTCGATGCAGTGATTTGCTCTCATTTGAAGATGCTGATTCAAGTGGTGTCTCTGACGAAATCTTCGAATTCCGAGTCAGTCATCTGATCATTCAAGCTGTCAGAAACTAAATTCTTGACTAAGACAAACAACTGTATTCATCGGTAAAGGTGAATGCGGATAAGTGAGAGGTTCTGTTTCTACTTTGAACTTCAGTATCTGTTAGAAACATGTTTTCGCGCCTACCGCTGTACCAGATGTAAAGTCAGATTATAGGCAAGAAATTTTTACTATATGTCAGAAGCATTGAAACGCCCTAGCTCTCCAAGAAGACGAGCACTGCATAAACCAAAAGCTTCCACTGCTTAATAGTCTGACAGGAACATGAAGTATCATCGATAAAATTAAATATATATATATAAACAAAATATCGGAAAGGACATCGACACGCGATGATGTTTCAACCATTTAATGTGCCATCACCAAAAATCGCAGAAAGGCCGGTATGGAGTGTGTGGGTGGTAATGACAAGAGCTGCAATGACAAGACGTTTAACCATGTCATTCCTAAATCTCAAAGATCTCTGAAGACTTTTTAGTCCTACCTTCTGACCTCCTACACTAAACTTCTCTATCTGAATACCTTTACACGGTGCAATTTGTCTTAGAAATAAACAAAGAGAAATTTGATATTTTTAACAGATTTTCTAAATTGACTTGGACGGTTTTACACAACAGTTGTTTGCTATCACACCAGTCAAGCTTCTCAATCTTCTTGTCCTGAGGAAATGACTACTCGATACCTCTCTCATTTGATTGGACAAATTTGAAAGGCTTATCTCCAGTCTTCAACGCGCCTAGCCTATACTATAATCGGGAATTCGCAAAAAGGTATGTTTAACAAAGTCTTGGACAACGGTTTTTGAGACGAACAAACGTGTAAAATTGAAATAGTTAACCTGTGTAAAAAGAGACTGCAAAGTTTACTTGGTCTTTAATTTTTCCGAGCCTAAATGTCGTATTATATAACAGGTGATCTTGCCCGCCATTGAAAGATTCTGATATTATACTCAATCCGTTTAGTTACAAATAAAAATTCCTTAAATCAGGAGAGATAAGGAACATCTTAGGGGCACATCACACATTATAGCTAGCTCTTCGATGGAACGTAATCTACGTCCTGGTTTTACAACAGAAGTAAAAACACGCGTTGTGACCATTAATCACGAAAACTAGGAAAATGCACCACATTCGCAACTTTAGATTACAAGAAGGAAATTACTATAACTGGAACAGGCAAAAAAATCGACCTATTTAACTGACCCAAGAGACTCAGTCTCTTGACTGGCGGACGCGTCCCCAGGAACATTTGCGGGACGCATTTCGGCTCCAGTCCCCCTCTCGTTTTTAAAGTGGCGAATAGCGTCAGCTCCTGATAGCGTGCATGTGCGGCGGAACCTTCCAAACCTCTTGTTGTTCCTATTGTTGTTGTTGTTGATGATGATGATGATAATGACGACGAGTATGATTATGATAATGATTCCGGTTAGTGTGACAGTAATGGTGTGGTGACCAGACGTTTGTGCAGCGGTGTGGAGGTGGAGGTGATCATGGCTAGATCCAGACCCTGACCGGACCGCCAACTAGATGTCATGTTGGTAGTGATTACGTAACCTCTCCTCAGTTTACAAAATCAGGTAACTAGGCGGCAAGGTTATTTTCAGAACGATTTTGGCGCGAATTTAAAATAACTTTTAAGCTCTAATAAGTGAAGTGATCGTGTCTATGAATCAGACTTTGACCTCAGGAAGGAAATTGGCACTCTGGGCTGGCGTTGTTGATGTTAACAGTGGTGGTGATGGCAAGTTGCCTAATGACGGTGGCATTACTGGCAGTGGTATTGCTGAAGTTTTCGTGTCTATGAATCAGACTTTGGCCTGAGGGAGGAAATTGGCACTCTGGGCTGGCGTTGTTGATGTTAACAGTGTTGGTGATGGCAAGTTGCCTAATGATGGTGACATTTGGTCAGTGTAGGTGTTGGGTATGGTGGCGGAGGTGATGCCAGTGCCGCAGCAGTGCTCAGCAGCGATCAAGTATCTAAATATTTCTCCAGTTGCTTGCGTTTGCTATCAAATTTCTCCAAGTGCGCAAATGAAAGATCAGAATGTGCCTACTGTTTCACTAGAGAAACGCAAAATGAGTGTGCCGTTGGATCATCCGAGCTGCTGAGTTTTAATATACCACGATAGGTTTCTATTTGAATAGGCCACCTGCACTAAGAGGTCACGTGACCAATGCTTCCTTTAAACAATGAGTTGGAATCTTGCTGATGCCAAAAATCGACAGAGCAAATAAGAATTATCTTACACTCGAAATTTGAGAGGAAACGCATTTAAGGGAGTTATTTTATGGCTCTTTGATTTTTCAGCAAAGTAGTATGATTTGTATTGGCCGCCATGTTGGAGGGCATACTCTTGCCCTCCAACATGGCGGCCGAAACTACTTTTTGCTTATATCTTGTTAAACGTTTGATAGTTACCCTCAGATGTACTGTAAACGTTACCACATCATCTTTTCAACATTTTTCTTGAAGTTTAAGTGCAAAATTTGCGTTCAGAAAGAGGTAATTCATAATTTTAAAAATCACATTTTGGTCACGTGACCAGATACAAACTTACACATTTTAAGAAAATGGTGCGGGTTTGAAAAACCAAATCACTATTATTTTGTTTAAGATATGACCCACTAACTGATTTTCGAAGGTAAAATCATATAACCTTCATTTTCATAAAAACGATGTCACGTGACTTCTTAGTGCAAATGGCCTATTGGTGTGCTATCATTTCTCATGTAATAATATAAAATTATAACACCGCTATTCTAAGGATGACTTTCTAGAAAGTTGTCTCGGTCCCTGGCAAAACCTTGCGTATCCTGTGTTACTCGTACTCGTAAAAATCCTGGTTCATTTTCACCACATGCATGAACTCACTTCGATTTTAACGCAAGGAATCCACTTTGCAGGGACAACTTAAAACAGATCAAGATTGATCACCTTTTCCCAGTGTCATTTTTCTTTTGAAAGTATCCTCCTTTATTTTTCTAGATTTCAAAACGAAAAAGTAAAAAGCTTCCTTTGCATGAAAAAATGCTGTTAGCATACCAACTGAATATCAACATTGAAATCGGATAACCGTGGGCTTCACTTCAGTAAAATAAATAAATAAAACTTTATTAAAAAAACATCCAATAACAGATTACAGTATAGAGGCATAAGATGAAAGTCATTACAAAATCATTGATAAAAATGCATCTAAAAATAAAAGCCTTAGGCTTGGGTAAAAAAGAGAGAAAAATCTTCGAAACAATGCTTCAAACGTGTCAATTTTAAATTTCCAATCACATTTGCGATTTCTGCCCCGCTAAAATCAGTGTCCAACTCATGTTCAGTTGTTCTGGAGCCTCTTACACATAAAATTGCTGATCTCAGTATTTACTTCAGTAAATGCTTGTAACATTTTTTTCGGTGACAGGAAAAGGTACAGATATATAAATAAAGTGCAGTACTTATTGAAAGACCAAGCTGCAAATTTCTATTTAGTTTATTATTTATAGAAATTTTTCGTGTGATTGTCCTCATGAGACGTGACTGCAAAACGAGAAAATAACCCATTCTGTTATCAATTCAAATCCGATTTGGATAGTGTGTTATTTGTTTTTGTTTATGCAATTACTTCTTAACTTCTTTTAAAGCCGCCAAAACAAATTTACGATTTGAATGTATGCAAAACTTTAAAAGAACCGTATCACGAGCACCCCTTTTGTAGCACCCACACCCGTAGACCAAAATTATATGACAGCTATAAACGGTGCGGTTTAAATGCGTCTAAGAAAAAATAAAAATACAGCAGTTCGAGTGAACAATACTTGATCAGACAAGCTTAGTTTATTTTAGTGCGAAAACTCAAGAAGCACTTATGTATGTGGACAGCTAACTAAAACATGCCTTGCAACTATCAATAAAAATCACCCCCCTTAACCTCTTATTCACAACTTGATGCTCTGACATGCACTATGATATGGTGTTTACTGGTCGTATTAGTTCCTACAAACTGTAACTTATAGCAAATTCGTAAAAAATGATTTCTACAAGAGCAGTTCGCAGTTGTACGTAGGCTCTATCAGTGAAGTTCCGTTTCAATACTCCAAGCTAAGAATAAAGGCAATTTCACAGACGCGTTGCAACCAATTCATTTAGTTCCACGCAACAACCGGAACGGGATTGGAATGGATGATATTTTTAGGCCACCGGTCGGTAAGAAAGAAACAATTATTCGTTATCTGTCAATAAAGAGACTTCAACGAGACGTGATGTGAATCAAGCAGTAAATCAACCTAACAAATCCCTGAATGTGTCTTTCCCCTGGATCATCATACTCAACATTTTTTCGTCTATTAATGTAGGAGTCAAGCTGTGAACAAATATCTAACCATATCTTTAGAGGACAAATCACAACAGTTCGATCACATCTGGAATCTCTGCGTAATTGATACGATTCAGCTGCATTATACGACTTTTGGCCTTTTAATGAATATTACTGTCAAGATTCTATCTATTATCAGACTATTTCTTACTTTGAGGCATACATATGTCATACTTAGTCATAGAAAGCCATTTCCTTTGCGTTTGAACTATCTTAGTTCTTGTGAAACGGATTTGCTTTGGTGGGGATTGTCGAATCGACAAAATGAAGATTTTTCAGCCCCCGCTCTGGGAAGATCTAATCAACAACACAAAACATTCCAGGCTTTCTTCGCCTGTAAGCATACACTAAGGAAACGATCAAAACTAACATTTTTTGCACCCACTACACGTGATATCACCACTACTCCACTACTCGGAGCATTTTGCATTGTCCCTGCACGGCTGGCGCGACAAAAAACAGTTTTCAAAATGGAAGGCAATGCAAGTTTAACGGATCCAGGTTTCAAGGAATCCCTCTCTTTTAAGATCTTCAAGATCACCTTTTACTCGATAATACTTCTGCTGTGTCTCATCGGAAACTTCATGGTTGTGCTGATTGTCTGTAGGACAAGGCGTATGCGGATGCCGTCAAATCTACTTATTCTCAACCTGGCGATTTGCGACCTCATCATTCCTATAACAAGCATCCCATTTGATCTTGCGTTGGAAGAAAACGATTACATATGGCCATTTGGACGCGCTCTTTGCAAGACGTTGTTCCCTCTCGCGACGCTCTCTGCTACAGCAGCATCGCTTACCTTGGCAATGATTTCTTTTGATCGCTACAGAGTGATTATGCACCCATTCAAGCAACGTCTCAACTCGCGACAGGTGAAATTTTCCATCGCATTAACTCATATGATGGGCCTCTTATTTGTTATCCCCTACGTATACCACTTAGACTTGATACCATCGATCCAAGGCCAAACATGCGAGGAAACATGGCCAGCATTTTCCTACAGGCAAGCTTACACGTTATTCCTTTTTATTGTTCAGTATGGGATCCCACTAGCTTTCATGAGCGTTATTTATTCTATTACTTTACTTAACTTGCATGGAAGTTCCAGTAGATTTGACAACCCCACTTGTGACAAGGGCAAATACACGGGCCACCCAAGAAAAATAAGCCTTCAAATTGAAGCTACTGCTGCCAATAGCAACATCAACAGTGTTCGTTTGGACATTGATTATCGGAAAACAAGTCGTGAAACCATTGGGCAAAGGCACGATGTCCTCGCCAGAGATCAAAATATCCGAGCAACAAAAATGTTCGTCACGGTGGTCATTGTTTTTGCCACTTGTAGGCTGCCAAATGAGATATTTTGGCTGTGGTCAGATTTTGGCGACGGGCATCAAAGTCAATACTCAAACACTGCAGGCATCATATGCCGTATGTTCACATACATGAATAGTATTTTTAATCCAGTTATTTATTGGGCATTCAGTAAAGATTTTAAAAAGGGATTTAAGGAAATATTTACAAGAAAAAGGCATGGAATATGGGATGATGAATTAGATGATGAGAATTGGTATAAAAAATTCAGCACCTTGAGCGATTCGATTTCCACTGTGTGGAGAAAAATAAGCCGATCGAGAAGTGAAAGCTCAAACCACTATGAAATTAGAGAAAATAATCATGGTTTGTTACGCCAGGCGTACACCAACAGAAAACCTTCAAACTGCAATGACCATGTATCATTTTGTGCCAAAGAAAACGTTCATGCAAAATACGGAGATCAGATGGACCTTAAAAGAACGAGAAACTTATTAAAAACAGATCAGTTTAACGTACTGCCAAATGACAGTTTATTTCTGCCATCACAGTCAAAGCTGGCAAAACTGAGTGAAGAGTCCATCATCGATGCTGGAAATCAAGAAGAGGTTGCGAAAACTAAAACACGGCGGTTTGGGACCGTACTTCCTCCAAGGAGCTGCGATACAAAAGAGGACTGCCAAACAATTAGCAAAATCACAAGGCCATTGTCTGACGAGATAGACCCACCTTTCTGTTCAGGAAAGGAACTCGACAATAGGATCGTGGAAAATCCTCAAGAACATATGTTATCCCCAGGCAGTAAAAAGAGTTCTGATGGCAAAGGGGTGTATATGATTTTAGCCGATAACTCTGATAATACAGAAAGTGGTGATAAACAGTCAATATCCTCTTTAGTGGAAAATGGAAATTATCACGAACAGCCTTCCTCCGATGGCATACTCTCTTCAGCACAAAACTCTGATAATCTTCTTGAAGAAAACGATTACACTAATATCATCACCAACTCGGAGACCTCCAAAAACATATTGGAAGGACTACCTCCAGAAAAAGAGTCGATGTTGTTTCTTGAAGAATTGTTTAGCCTAAATATGAATTTAAATGGCATCAAGGAAACTAGCTGTTAATCTGTAGGCCATTTTGTATATTTTTTGAACTATTCTTTTCCTACGGTGTGAATATTTGAAATTCAAAATGCAGAGTTCGTACGCACTCTTAAAAGCAGGAGGTCCTTTGTCGGCAAAAGAGTGGCAAAAGAGTTGGTGAAAAGAATGTCCTTTGCGAATCGCCTGGTTACCGTGCTGACCGCGGCAAATTTTACAAATGCTTATATTTGTCGAAAATCTTGGAACATGCACTAATGGAGAAATTGCACAAGGTACTATCCGTCTCGTCGAGCAGTTTTAGACGGTTTTTACCTTTTATTTCGTGTTTCGTTGACGCCTATATCTCCAGCCTCTTTCTATTTTCTTTTTTGTAATTTCGTATATTCATGAAAATGTGAATAGATTGTTGTTCCTGATTTAAGACCCGTGTGCGTCGCTGTTGACGACTGGCGAAGCGCCGAATATAGCGTATAACTTTCAAGTGCTACAGTACTTTAAGGCAACTGTTTTTTCAATAGGTTGTAAATGCGGTTTCGATCAAAAAATACATTGTGAGAATACACGACGAGTCAGTAGAATCATCAGATTATATGATCATATCACATTTTTGAGTTAAAAAAGTAAAATAACATTGAATGTGTTTGTGCAATTTATTGGGAAGATTTCTGGTGTTATCAAGATGATACAAATCTCCCGGAGAACTATAATTGGTCTTTTTAGCGATTAAGTTCGGCAAAGGAATGAAAATGAACCAACAAATTGTTTTAATTTTCTTTCAGTAACATTAACAGTTAGCTTAACCCTGGGGGTAATTGTCATGATTAACAGCTGTTTTGCAGATAAACACAAGCTCGTAATGACCTTTCTTTCGTTTGCACTGTTTAAATAATTGGAATACTCCAGCAGGGGATCCGGGGATTTGACGGGGACGCTCGTCGTCTCGCTTAGGGGTCGAATTTGGAGATTTCGGTCTCTCCTAGAGGGTATTCAGGACGGAAAGCCAACATTTTTACTCATAAAGGTCACAGCGTCGCTTAGGTTTGAGAGTGAAGAACTATCTGTAGAAAGAAACAAATTCTGTTGGGGTATGCTAATAATGGCAGCAATAATAACAATACGAGGAAAACGAGGATAATGAGGAGCATAAAAAAAAGACATTAAAACACGATGCTTGTTGAAGAAAAAACTAGATCAACTTGCCAAAAATATAAAAAAACATATTCACATATCGCCACAAAAACAATCTTTTCTGCGAACGTGATGGCATTGAGGACTGTTGTAAGGGTATACAACTTTAAATTATCACTTTACTATTCTATTTTCATCTTTGCACGTACAGTACAGTATTGTTCTTTCATCGAGGTAATTACGGTTACAATTTTATAATCAATATGGGGTATATTAGCATGCCTTGAATATTCACCGTACTTCTAGAGCCAAAACTGTAAATTCAAAAGATTGTTTTAGCGAGGAATTTTGGGCTGTTATGGTGGGTGAAATATGCTGATTTAGCTATAGTGTTGTCCAGTTTTCTAATGCCGGTGGAGTCCCAAAAAGGGTTGGAAAAGATATTGCTAGAGCTGTTTTGCTTCAAATTGTGCTCAAATGATTCCACGAGAGGCTGAATCAGACTTTCGCCCGCAGAGTTGAATTGGCACATTGGGGCTAAACCATATCTTTTTAATTTCCTACATCTGAGAGAGCACATTTCTAAGCAGATATCAGTAAACCAGCAAGTTCTCCTTGACACGTTTTACTTCGTAGAGTAGGAGGAAAAATTAAATATTGTTTTCTTTGTAAGCCAGTCTAGTCTCGGCCAAGTATTCTATTTTGAATATCCAACAAAACTGCTAAAAAAACAACAACTACAGTTCTTTTGCCGTCTTAAATTACTTCAAGCAAGAAGAACCATGCAAGTGAAGTCAGTGAGAGCTAAGGACTGTTTCATCGAAAAACTTATTAATACTGTAATTTACGAAGAAAGTACAAATCAAATTAAAACGCTGCATGAGTGTCTTGAAATGTCCATTTTCCTCAGTTCGTTTGGCCTAAATCGTCAAAAACAAATACAGTCGAATACAAATTTTCTCGTACCTCTATTTTCCCGAAGACCCTCGAAGCTACCAATAATTTGAACCAAATTTCACTCTCCCTATTCCCACTCCAAAAACACTGTAGTTTTACGCCCCATTTTTGGAACAGTTTTCTCTTCTCCAATAAGTTCAAAAAATCGGGACTTCACTGTAAGGTCTATTGGAAGGGTACAAACATCTGCAGGGGATGTGTGTATTTTAACTGAAACTACTCCAAGTGGTTTCTGAGGGGATAAAATGCATCTAACTATTGAGCGGATAAAAACGTTTCCGTTGATAGCCTGCATGCGAAAACAGCCTTTGTCCCCAGCGGCGAAGAGCGAGGAGAAACGGCTTTTTCGCAGGTTATTCCGCTGACGGAATTGTTCATTACTGCATAGTTCCTATAGCAATTGTCCTACGGATTCATTTATTTTGGTCAAGGAAATAGATTTAAAACTCTATAGTGTGTTTGAGTATTCCGTCTGCTTTTTAGTAAAAAAAGAACTGTTTCTAACTTAAGAGGCATATAACCCTCGATCCTGATATAACCTAATCCAATTAGTAAGTAAACATCCATGGCTGTGGTGGCTATACGTTGGTACATCGATTACAAGGGGGTAGTCATTTGATACACCGATAACGGCTGGCGCCAATACCGTACCAATGGTTACGTTCGCTCAATGTAAGGCCATTCAACACAGTCTGCTGCTTGGAAGAGCAGTCACCAATGGTGCGTTTCCCTGACCCCAAACAATACTAAAACAATGGGAAGAATGACATGTCATTGTTTCCAGCGACCAATTAGTAGAGACCTTACGAGCAGCTCCTACACAACTGTCTCAGAAGGCGGTGTCTGGATCACAAATCACGGGTTAAATTTCCGTACATTCGGCACAAATGACGTGATTAGGTGACGAACTGATCAAACCCATGAATGATTCTTAGTGGTTGCTGGACTACTATAGGCAAGAGTTGGTCTCAATCAGGACTCAATACCCCGTGACGGGAAGGAAACAAAAAGTATGTTGATCAAACTGGCGATTCCCTGCGTTTTGTTTGACGACTACAAAGTTGACTGCTAATGAATTTTTTTTGCTATAAAATCGAAGCTCTACCAATTCTTCACTTTTACTTGGTTTAAGTTCGAACCCTTGTGACCGTACACTAAATCTGTTTATCGGTAGAAATCTTGATTCACTGACTGCAATGTCAGAGGATAACGCGTTACGGTGAATAATGGATCAGGGTTTGGAATCACTAATCGCGACTGTATTTCATGAAGTGTTCCCGATTCAAGCTATGTTTACCGGTCAATTCACGGATCACGCGAAACCCCTTCCAAACCCTGATCCAAGACAAGCTTGAATTCTGGATTCCACGCTGTGGATTCCGGATTCCAGGAACTGGATTCCGGATTCCTTGTCAGTGGAAATTTGATTCCGGAATCCAACCGTTAGAGGGATTCTGGATTCCTTCAGGTCGATTCATTTACATGTAATTTCTTTACTTACTTTAAGTTCCATAGCCGTTGAGGCCGAGTAATTGGCAAAATTAAACAAAATGAACTGGACTGCCGTGACACAGCTCCTTTAAGACAAGGATTTCTCAGCTGAAGCCTCAGAGGTGTGTAAAATTCAAATCCAATATTCCGTTAGTTGAATTTCGCTTATCTATTGTCGATAAGCCAAACTCTTGTTTAACTGGTTTATTGATTGGTTTTATTGAGCCAATCCTCCAATCAAGCGAGAGTCAACTGAGGAAATTCACAAGAACCTACAACCAAATACTGATATAACTCGACTACTTTTCACATCTCCTTAAAGATTGTTTTCGTACGACCAACCAAGAGCCTCATTTTCTATTTCCTTTTTATCACTATAATGTTTTTTTCAACTTGCGCACTTTTTTGTGACAGGATAACAGGTAAACGTACATGTTTCAATTCGTATTCGCAAGGCCTCTTCGTTTTTTAAAAACCTCTTAAGCTTTCGTCCGACAAACGCAGGGGTAGCAGATTAAGGGCGTGGTCAAGCCTTCAGACAGGAAAATTCTATCGACGGTTGAATGATTTTAACTAGACCAGTCCATGCTACCCTGCTAGCAGAGGCTTTTCCCTTGTGTTTCTCAGCGTTGTACTGCCATCCTCTTCGCTGTTTTGGCTGCTCGCGTTTTGTTTTGGTTGTTTCTGTGCCGAGGAAAAGACCTCTGCAGACAGCCGTTTGGGATTCCTGTTGAGCATGCGCGAGATGAAAATGCGGTTACCATGGAATTTCTGTGTCACGTGTCGGTAATACGATGCCGCCGCCGGAGTTTGCTCATGTATTCATGAGTCAATTTTCCCACGGGAATGACTCGCACTCGCCATGTTGATATAGCGGGCTCACTTTTGCACAGCAAACTAGTACATAAAAGATGCGCGAGTTGATAAAATCGGTTCCACAACCGGTTTAGTCATGTGATTACCTCCTAGATCTTGGAGGTATCTAATGCGCATGCTCAACAGGAATCCCAAACGGCTGTCTGCAGAGGTCTTTTCCCCGGCACAGAAACAACCAAAACAAAACGCGAGCAGCCAAAACCACGAAGAGAATGGCAGTACAACGCTGAGAAACACAAGGGAAAAGCCTCTGCTAGCAGGGTAAGTCCATGCATTTGAACCCTACAGTATTGATACTTAACCACAGGAAGGACTTAATTAACTTCAAAAAAAATAGAGCATTCAAGGCCTTTCCCATTGTTACAAATATGAAATGAATACAGCTGAAATGCAATAATCATGAATACCACGATGAAATATTTCAAAGTAATCACTGCCTGAATCAACGGAACGCGTAAAAAAAAAAAAACAAATTATTTGGCTCCTATTGACAATTAATCCTTTTTAACTAGCTACCTTACTTTGTTTTGGCACTTTTAATATTATTGAAATGGATCTTTCCTAGCACCTTTCTTCAGTTTCCCCACAGGCCGTAGCAACATTGTTAACTCTGGTAAAAATATCACAAGCGCCTCAATTTTCTCGTCGGGTGCCCCTGTCATTTCGGCTTTCTCTTGATCAAATCTTCTTTTATATTCTTTCGAACTCTCTGTGATAATTACGAAGACAGGAACTTCAGAGTCTATGGACGAACTCCCACATTTACGTGACAATTCAAACAAAAACTCTCAAATAATATAATTCTTGTGCATACATGCACATCTTACCAAGTTTTTTTTGTCAGTTTACAACAAATGGAATTTGGGAGTTGTATCGAATATGTAATTTGGTCACAATTAGAAGGGTGCTCAAGTTAACAAAGCATATCGCTGTTTCCAATCAACTATCCTGGAAGCAGATCAATTACGGATGTACACCTAATTGCAATAACGTTGTCATAAAAAAAGCAAAAAGCAAAAAGTCAAATAGGAATTAATTAGCCATGTGATTTACATTTGCGTATTTTAATAATTTAACAATATTTAAGAAGTCATTCACAATAACAAGAGATAATTCTGTAATTCCGCGCTATAAGATAGACAGGCGCCAATGTCATTTTAGAGCTAACATTCTCCATCAAAAGAAGTCGCACAATTCGAACAAGAAAAAGGTAAATTGACGCGAGCAATGTAATGTCTGAGTTGTCGCACTTTCAGTCGCCAATCTATTATGTCCTGACAAACGAAGCTTGGTTTGTGGCGCGGGTGAGGAAGTGGCGGAGGACCCCTCACCCTCTCCGCCCCTGATTTGTTGCTTGAAAATTGTGATCAGATGGTGTTGTGCACTGCAAACCATACGCAGACTGGCTTTTCTATTTAGCACTAAACTAAAAGACGCGTCGCGTTCGTGGAATTTACCCCAGGCCATATTTATTGAAAAAAAAATAAAGCCTTTATTTCTTTAATAGTTATTCGATGTACGTTTGTAATTCGAGCACTTTTGAAATTCGCTAGATGAATCAGCCTCGAATTGCATTAGAATGACACCAAGAAACTGATGCAAATGATTTCTCTCATATTACGTGATTAATATTCAGCTATATGCGTGTGTGTTGCGAATGTTGCAAGCTATAATAATTACATGCTAATTTATTCTTATTTGACTTTTTGCTTTTTTCTATGACAACCTTATTGCAATTAGGTGTATATCTATTTAAAACCTCAAAAAAAGTACACGACAAAGTGTTTACTTGCAAAACTTCAATCTATAATTTATTTGTAAGTTTGTATTTCTTGTAGTTAAAAACATACTATTGAAAAATGAATCATGTACGTAAACAAAGAAGGTTGTTAATAACATTTTTTTAGTTATATTAACCGCATTACAATCAAATTCACAGTCAAGCTGATCGCACATTGTTGTTCAATTGTTGAGTCTGGACAAAAGAGAATGATCTAGCTCATTCTCTCTTGGTCTGGATGAAAGTTCAGTGTATATTTTTCAATGTCGGAAGGCATGTTCCTTTATTAAGCTACATTTTTGAGTGAAGAAGGTTAACACTATTTTTTGCCCCAAGAAGAGGTATGTCAAGAATAAGTATAAGAATGCGATTCTTTTCAATGACGCAGACATCACAAGGAACGCTTGCAAACACCGACAATATCAGAGTCTATTTATACTACAAAATGTCCTATGTTATGCTGTTTAGACGAACATCTCAAAAGACCCATGTTAATGGCACGCTGTCTATTCAAAATTGCACAGCTTGAATGTAAAGTTCAACAGCGCCTTCATCCATAGCGTATTAAGTTGACGGCTGATTTCAAAGTATGCCCTTTCGACCGCATATTAATTCTTCCTAAACAACATTTCCCCTCATTTATCATAAAGGTAGTAAGGAATGACGCTATGATCAAAGCATGTGTCGTTTCGTTAACAAATTCTCCATACAAGTACAAAAGGGAGTGTAAGGAAAAAGGTAAGGAGAAGATGCGTGCTGATAACAACCAAGAACAGATTTCACCTGACTCTTACTTTCCTACGAACTGGTAAAGAACTACCTAATTCTGTGTCCTTCATTATGCAAACGCAGTGCAAGTGCACATTCCACTGGAATAACCACAGGTACGTGGCACGTCATGAAATCTACCCTAAGGCGTCAATACTAAATGCCTCCACACTTGCAACTGTTTCCAGCCGCCTAATTATTGAAGTCATAGTTGTCAAAGCTTTTTAGTGTTGACAGGATTAACTCTCTCTCCCATCTCTTGCAGTTAGCACGGGTGTTCATTGACAGACACGAACAGAAACAGACACAGAAGTCGCTAAGTTGTCAGTTTTACTCTAACGCATCCGATACAGCTCCAGCAATTAAGCCTATCAATCTCATTAATGACCACGTCAAAACAAGAAACAAAATGCAAATTCCTTTTACTAATCAACAGGAAAAAGAGCATGCCGAATGAAGCACAGTGTAGTAACTACGTGTTCTTTTTCACTGGAAACTCACTATTTCTAGAACCCCGTAACCACTACGTAGCACACCACCTCACATCTGGCCTACGCCTTAAAGTTAACCGGATCGAAGAGCTGAGAGCCAGAAGTCCGGCCGGGTAATAAAATGTAGATTTTTTTCATACATTGTGGGAGACAGACGTAGGAAAGTTAAGATTCCGACACTGTCTGTAATCTTTCCTTTTCTCCACTCCTTTCTGGTGATGATTTACAACTACAGCCGCGAACGAAGCAATAAAAAACTCTCCCGAAGCCTTGGCGAAAATCTTTGCTGAAAACTCCAAAAATAATCGGATTAACAACAGAGTTGGTGTAGGTGAATAGCCAGCAAATGATGGAAATGTTTGTAAAATTTGGACTGTTTATCCCACCGCCAAAGTCTGCCCACAACCATACCACTTGATTTGGGAACATAAAAATGGCGAAAACCACCACTACCACAATAAACATTTTTGTGGCTTTTGCATTCGCGGTACTCCAGATGTCGATTCGCGCGCTCAACATGCTTATCTTTCTCTTTACAGACTGACTTCGCGAAATCTTGCGCGTTAGTCTGACTTGCATTTTTACACTCTCACGTCTTACCGAAACCTTTTCGGTTATAGAATTCTCACGCATTTTCGCCGAAGTGCGGCAAAGCGCGCGGAGAGCTAAGCCATACATCGTCGCCATAAAACACAGCGGCAGACCATACTGAACGAGGAATAAGAGAAACGTGTAAGCTTGTCTGTAAGCAAAGTCTGGCCAGTTCTCGTCGCAAGAGCCATCTTTGAGGTTAAGAACATAAACGTAAGGACTCACAGCCGCTAGAGAGAAAACATGGACTCCCAAAATTAAAATGCAGATCTGCTTCATCGACAAACGCGTCTTAAAAGGATGCATAATAAGTCGATAACGATCCAAAGAAATCGCGGCGAGTGTCAATGTAGAGGCACAGGTAAAGTAAGTCTGCACCGGCCATAACAGTTTGCACATGACTCCACCGTAGATCCATACATAGTTGTTTTCCTCCAAAACGAAATCAAACACAATACTGATAATCGGCGTTAACAGATCACAAATGGCCAAGTTGAGTATCAGAAAGTTGGAGGGAGAATGCATTTTTCTTGTGGTGCTTATAACATGGGCAACCATGCTATTGCCAAAAGTGCTCGCGGACAGGATAAGAAAGTAAAAGAAGATCTTTGCGATCTTGAAGGTCGCTGCTTCCCCTTGGACCGGGTCTGCCAGTGAACTTGGAAAGGTTTCATTGCTAGAGTCATTTCCAGTGTTATATCTCTCCATACCGATATTGTAACAGAGGTTCAACAAGAGTGCAGATTCTTAGCTGAGTTTGGAAATTATCGCAGCTTGGCGCTGAACAACCAGAATAAAATAATGTTCGAATTCTCTCTATTTATCGGCGAGGAAATCACCTCTGAGTGATGGACAACTGGTACATGTCGTATCAATAGCAAAACAATGTTATCCTCGAACTTTTAAGATGATCTAATCTTAGCTATTAAGTCAATATCAAGTTTCACCCAAGCGTGCTAAGGCTTTCAATAAACTTCACATAGCGTGATAAAAATGACTTGGGCAATTTATTATGGTACAAAAGAATGTCGTGGATTCCATTTAACCGACAGGAAACAATTTGGCCTTAATTATTAAGCTTCCTTTATCAATTATGGGTGTAACTGGTGTAAAAGAATCATTTTATTCTGACTTTTTTCTCTCAGAAAAGTTCTGCTTTATTTTCCTCTAACTGTCTGAGGTCTAAATAAACTTTCTTAAGTTTATTGACTGAAAACCCCTTTGGTTGCGTTCAGGTTAAACGTTGGCCTCATGTAGAGTCTTTCTTCATTCACTGCTAATAGTCAGAATAGTATATCACTAAAAAAACCAAAGTTCCTTTTCGTAAAATCCAACGAAACAAATAGTACCACGCAAAAGTGTTGCAAAACAGGTTTTATTTGAATGGTAGCATCACAGGATTTTGTCTACAGATTCAAAAATTCGACTAAAAATAATCTCGCCATAACGTGTTTACCGAGGAGTGGGAGGGTTTAGCTATAAGAACTTAACGATATTAGTCGAAATAACTATACATACCGCGCGCAATTTTTTTCAGGTTAATCATAATTTTCTCCAGCTATCTAAACATATAAAAAAAGATAAAAAGGAACGCTTGAGATTTTGTTGTGCACCATGCTGAGAAACGGGCGTAAGCCACATGCGCTTGAGTGAGACTTACTACTGAGCTTTGATTTGAAAGGTCCGTGAAATTAGGAAACTTATCAACAGCTTTGAAACGGTTAAGTAAGGGTACGGCAGGAAAGTACTGCTCAGTTGAATTCATTTGACTGGTTACACTTTCGGATTTCATCCACAGATTCAAAAGGTAAAGCCACCTTGTACAGAATAAAAGTAAAGGGTACCACAGGAATCAAAGTACTGTGCTTATCGGTAGCTTTTACGTAAATGGTCACAAATTTAGGATTTCTCGCCAGCGCATATGAAGTTTGGACTATCTTACACAGAATAACAAACGGTTCCAAAGAATAAAAAGCTACCATTTGAATGGTGTTTCTTCCTACGATTTATTGGAGTGAAATGTCATGGCAAGGCAGCATTGCGTGATGACAGTGTATGCGTGTGTAACTCTTAGACAACTGACTTACTTATCACGTTAACTACCAAGAATACCCGATAATTCCAATACTGATTCAAGCAGAAAAATGTCAAATTTCGTTATGTAAAATATCGCAAAAAACGCCATTCAAATGGACAGGATTTCGTCACGGAGTCAAAGTTAGAAATACGTGAATGCCTTCAAAGTTCCGAACTCTTAGCACTAATGACTTTGATAGAGTCAACTGTTTGACTGTCGAGCCGAGAGCAATTATGGCTCCATTTCTTCAGAGACATTGGCAAAGTTACGTGGTCCATTTTCGATATGGCACAATCTATTCCCTTCGGTTACCCGTACATATGTGATTTCCTTTGCTGCAACTGACGCTACTTTTTAGTGGCGTATTTTTAGAAAACTTTTAGGTTCGTCTGCAGGTACCAAAGGAACAGACTACGTAACACTGGAGATGCTTTTTAACATCATAAAACGGTTACCGTAGAACGATGAACCAACTTAAAACTGTGATAAGTTTTCTTGACAGATCATAGCTAACCGACTTGTTTAAGATCGATATAATACACAATATAAACAAAACCAAAAAATTAGAAAAGCCGACCGAATTTCCGTTCCTTTTATTGGTTTACCATAAAATGCCAGCCTTTATCTTGTATAATTTGGTCGGTCTTATCAATTCAAGCGCCTACTGTTTCAAGTATCAGAAAACCTTACCTATAGAACTAGATATGAATATACTGGGGATAAGTCAACATATGCTAAGTTTTCTTGTGAAACGAATGATCACAAACGAAATTTCATAGAGAAGTTACAAAGATTAACAGGGTTAATCATCGGATATGTGAATTCCCTTGTTATAAAGCGACGGGGATGCTATAGTGCGAAAAACACCCATCCACACACACAAGGTACCAGGGTCGCGATTTTTGGGCGTGGTTAAAAAAACTTCTTCTCACCCCTAACCAGTACAGACGTACTACTTCTAATTAACTGACAAAGGTGGCTTGTGTCATTTTTAGGTCGATGTATACGTATCTAGATGGCAGTGCAGTAACTATAGAGGGAGCAGATTTTGGCACCCTCTTTACCAAAAGGAAGGGCAAGCACCCCCATTTCTTTTATAGGAAGTCCCCCGGGGGTTTTAAATCCACATCCGCTGCGCTGAAGAGGATTTAGAGGCGTTTGAGATTTTATCGTTTTCTGGTCAACTTTCAGACGACTAAGCGACAAATTTAATCTTAGACTTCTTTTCTGCTGCCGTGACAATTAATCCCTCAACAGCATAAAAAAAGAGGAAAAAAAAGTCTTTTCATTTGGAGTGTGCGCGGAATTTTCCTGCCAACGCTGTTGTTTCCGTTCGTGACTTTACCGATAGCTAATTAAACTAACAAGCTCGAACAGGAGATCTAAAAAGCGGCGACGTCATACGTTTTTTTGATCATATGTTTGTAAATACTGTAAATAAAACGTAAGTGGCTTGATTTGCTATTTTAAACAAATTTAGGCTATTCAATCGCCACAAAAGCGCCGACATCTCTTAAATGTTGTGTTTGTCAATCGAATCTCAAAATCCGCTAAGCCATAAATGAATACAGCAGTTCTGTTCGTTATTTTCGGTTAAAGATTCCTACCTAAGGCAAAGTAAGGGTTGATGAGATATAACTCCAAATTAATGACGAGTGTTTAAGACATTATGATCTAAAATACCTTGCCATAGGGTCAATTTCGACAACACACGGGAAAATCTCAACCTTGCGTTTCACATTTCCATTTCCCACGTGTGAACGCCGGGGAGCTTAATTGCGCTTAGACTTCAGTCTCATGGTAGTTCACACATATCGACTTAGGAAAACACCATCTTGGAATGCTCAAATACTTAGCAATTATTGGACGAGGTTGAGCAAAATATCGTGATTTGTCAGTGGCGAGCAGATCAATTATTTGCCTCAGCCTTCGGCTTCGGCAAATAATTGATCTGCGAGACACTGACGAATCACGATATTTTGCGATAACCGAGTTCAATAATTGTTTTATCATTCGATCCCTGAGTTTGTTTTTTAATAAATGATATCTTCAGAAAGCGGTTAGCGCGCGCTGCCTTCCAGGAGTAATGACAGAGATCACATAAACGAGCAAGGAGCAAGCGTGGTTTCATCTACGCATGAGCAGAATAGTATTTGCAGCCAAAAAAAAGTTGAACGACATTGCGCATGAGCACACCATTATTTGAAGGCAGTTATTTGCAGGTCACGTGGTAGGCTCTCGGCCAATGAAAAGAAAGAAACATTTGCATCGAATGATAATAATGTTTACGTTACACGTGTGAACCCAATCCTGGTTTAGGCTGCTTTAAGGTAGCTTACTTAAGGTTTTCAGAAAAAGAAAATGATTTTCTTAGGCTTCTTGCTACTAACCAATGTTGTTAAACTAACCAATGTTCACCTCCGCGCGCTGTCTATTTTGGGACGCTCCCCACTTTCAACGGCTATGTTCATACTATACTGGACAGCTCTTGCGCCGGCACGAAAACCATACTGGATAGGGCTTTGGTTCACACATACGAACAGTGATTTCGGTGCGATTTCTGTAACGGAACGAAGCCGCGCGGCAACCTCGTTCCCAGGTTCTCTCTGCTACCCGTCGCTCCGTAGGGACGGGTAGGAGAGAACCCTGGGAACGAGGTTGGCCGCGCGGATCTTGAAAATGGATCGTCAAATATTGAAAAGTTTCCGCGCCACTTTTTGGCGCAGCGTGAACAGGTCCTCATATTATGGCTTGTCATGTCGCCAGACGTAGTTAATCGATAAACCAATAATCGATATTAATTGATAGTGATCAATCATCGATGAATTTCGATTTCCGATATCGATCGATAAAAATTGATAAAGAAATAATATCGATGATTTTCCGATAGAAATCGATCCTGAAATCGATGATGATTTGTTATCGATTGTTATCACTTTTTTTAATCGATAAATTGTTTTTACTGTGACTTCGATTTCTATCGATTTCCGATATCAATCGATATTAATCGGCGAATTGAATAGATTAATATCGATGATATAGGTTGATTTCCGACATCGATTTTTATCGATAAACTTCGTCCGTCATGTCGGTAAAGTGTATACAAAGCCGAAACGTTTAAAACTATGGAGTGGGCCGCATGGGAGGCTCTATCTTGGGACTGATGATACCCCCGGGGAGGGGGGGTACTCCCTTAAATAAGCCATATAGGTAAGTACCGCCCCATCGGGTATGGTTTTTGCGCCGTTTTGCTCTGAAAACAGGTATAGACTTTACCCATTTTGGTCTGGGGTCGGGTTGGTTTTCGGGGGAACTACAGAGTGTATGGAGGTATTTATCGTTTCTATTAATTCCAAATGAGTAAAAAGGAAAGAGAAATATGCGAATTCGACGTGGATTAAGAAATCCTTTTTTTTACTGTTCTAATCTAAGCAATGATGACATAATTTCTTCGAGGCCAGGTCTGAAAACGGGTGCAAAAAATGACTTTCTTTTTACCTGAAACACGGTCAGAATTTCACGGGAGAACCGGGTGGCAAGCCCCCACCAAGAATTCCCAGGAGTACCAGCCCCCACCCGGGTGATGATAGCAAGCATGCAGTGATTTGGTTCGAGATCAAAAATACATGGAAAACGGGGGGCGGGGAAAAAAATCGCTCCTCCTCCTTTTTTCAACGAGCCCGCTTGAATTGCACATGGCACGTGCAGTGGGGCTTGGCACGTGCTGTTTGCAGTAGCACGACACACGTTCTTTGTACGGTCGGGCAAACAGGTACAAATCATTGAGCCCCAATGTCTCCAAACAAATTCTCCAAACTGATCTCCATACATTTTCCTAAAGAATTTGATACAAGATCAACGCATTTTCTCTTTGGGAATCATTTTAATAGTTCTCATGACCTTTCTCTCTACGATGAATTAACTTTGTTAGAAGAAAATTGATGTTAATCACCTTCGCGACTTAAAAAGGTTATATACGCTACAATAGCTCACACGAAAAACGAAGATAGTAGTGACAATTGTTTGCTTCTAAAAGAGAAGCCTTTTTGGTCACTCAGTTCTTGCATATCCGTGGCTAAAGCATTATATTTTCGAAAGTAAAATACCTACGAATAAAACAATAATTATAACAATTCCTATTCTTGTAACCTGATTGAGAACAGATAGGAGAAAGGCCTTTGTTTTCCCCGGCCTGCATCTAAACAAGTAACCCAGCCGTGTAGGCCCATAGTTGGCCATAGTTCGGGTTCCAGGCCTGCGAGCAGTTAAATCCCAGTTTCAATGGTGAGCAGTTTTAATCTCTTCAAGCCAAATTTTGCAGCATGATTTTAAATTTAATTTTAAAATTTTGCATCATCACTTTTTTTTCTCGCAAGTTACTCCTCATGCGCCACCCTAGGTCATAAGGTTAAAAAATATATTCGTAAACATGGTAAACTTACTTTACGTGCTACAGCTGCTACGCTATATAAGCTATACCTATATGAGCTCATGCAAGCTGTGCTTTATTTTACAAATGCTGTTATTTTACGGAGGCTTGAGCGTACGCGCTTTTTAACGGTCGAAAAATATACGATCGTGCATGACGTAAGCACCATTTTCGCGCAAAAAAATGATGAGCGAAGAGGCGTAGCCTAAGGGCACGTGTAGTCATGTGGGAATTTAAAATTCTGAATGTAAGTCACCTTATTTTAACTGTATAATGAAAACCCGACAGGAAGTTTATTGGCAAGTATGTAAACTGTTGAGATGCGTTCTATACAGAGGTTTTAAATATGACGTTTTCAATTCAATAGTCAACTGCGTGCCACGCAGGCAATCTGGGGAGGTAGCGTTGCATGACACATCATGACTACACACAAAAAGCGGTTCCTAATGGGAGAGGCTTGAAACTAAGTCAACTTCAATTTGGAAAGGACAACCCTTTTTAGCTCTATAGAACAGCTAGTCACACCTGTTTTTAGAGATTTCGTCGTTTGGACTAAGAAGAAAAAATAACATCATCTACGTGAAACATTCTTATTATTGGGAAAGGTTACACTTGACCTTTTGCCCTTTGCTATTTAGGGAAGACCTGATCAGAGGCTATTTAACTGTTTGCGTTCTGAGGCAAAAAAACATGCCAGAATTCACGATCTGTTTTGTTCGGCAAAATGATAAAAACGGACGTTTCACAGAGGATCATCTGTTGAGGTGTTAAAGAGTTGTATGACACCCTCAAGTAGAAAACAAAACAAACAGAGAAGTAACGATACGAGGTTACTAAAAACTGGTCTGGTCAGATGTGATTATTTTCTTCAAGTATAAAATAATCTTTTGCTCAATATATAGTTCCTTATTTATAAATGTAGCACACTGCAAAATCTAGATTTAACATTTCAACCCACGAAATCAAAGATTAGAACCACGTTGCACGGTGTAACAAATGCGCCGAAGCGTAGGAAAGATGGTACTCAGTGAGAATAAAAATATTATCTACTGGCACAAATGGTTAGCACAATGAGGAACAATAGAGAAATTTTTTTGATGAAATATTAGACACTACATATAGCTACTCTGAACAGCCTTTTGATGTCGGTAATTTAGTTTTGCGAGGGCTATTGTTGATGTTAGTACAGGCTTTGCAAATCGCAATATTGGGGCCATCCTCTAGAAAAACTCGACCTTGTAAAATTTGTTAGTCCGTCGGTATCACCCATCGAACCAAGAAGAATTCCCGCAAAAAACAAAAAACAAAAACAAAAAAACAAGAAAAAAACGAAGGCATGAGGAAGATGTGAAGCCTTGCTAAACGAAATGACCGACTTGTCATTTGGTGAGTTCAGTGTACGATTTAAAAAATTGTTCGTTTCATCGTAACCGTTTGTTTACTTTATCATCGCTTTGCTGTCAAGAAAAGTATTATATCCATTCACCAGATTCGAAACACCTCATCGAATCAATGATGTGGTTTTCCCTCTCTTGAAATAATATTTAAAGAATTTAAAGAGTTTTTTCATTAATTGTAAACTAAATTCTGGTGACGGTAGCGACTGTCCAGAGAAAAGCTATCGGTAATAAGCTCATTCAGTTCAGAAAGACGCCATTATAACATTGTTGCAAAACGTACAACATAAATGACTGGTTTTTAACTGAGAGATTTTGAATGGTGGGAATTTCTCCTTCGTTTACATAGCAGGAAAAATCCGACGAAGCAGGGCATTTTGAATTGCATATTACGTAAACAAATCTAGCCCTCAGTTAAAAGTTCTTTTACAGGGATTTAGCGTAATGTATTGGCAGTCTGCTGCTCTGCCGTCGTAAAAAGAATTAACAGCATTCTTGTCGAAACGTGTTAATTCCAAGGCTTGCCATGAAATGTTTTGCACAAAGTCTGAACTTTTGAGCCTCGAGAAAACTGAAAGAAAAAGGCTTGCGGCGACAGTCATACCTTAGAAAACTGAAGCATGATTTTTAGCACTAGAATTCCCTCAAATCGGCAAAAAAAAAGTCTTCTTGCCAGCAGCTGCTAACTATTCTTTCGAGTTCCTTTCGATTTTTCAAGTTTTCTGCCAGGGTTTAGGCAACACATGAATCCGGCGTAGGCGTGAATAAAATGTGTATAAAACTCTGCAAGCCTTTAACGGATCATGACTAAGCAAACATATTTGGACCTAGCTGGTTAAGCCTTAAGTTTTGCGCAAACGGACGCAACAACTCCCAACATGTTGGCCCAACAATGTTGTGAGTTGTTGCGTCCGTTTGCAAGTGGCTAAAAGTTTGACCGGTTTAACCCTTGCGCAACACCTCCCAACAATACGCAACAACATGCAACTGGGTGTGCAACTGAAACGGACTCAACATGTAACATCTAACAATGCTGGGAGTTGTTGGCCAACAATGTTGCGTCCGTTTGCACGGGGCTTTAAAGGATTAGATTTAATGCCTGTACTGACAAGCTTAGAACTAAACCCACATTCATAACACCCAATACAGGGAAGAACTTAACGAAAAAAAGAATTCATGTCTTTTCAAGTCACATCTTGGCAGAAGTGCAACTAAAGATATTGCCCACCATAGGAAACATAACCATGATCCTTAAACAAGAGACGGTACGATCAAGTTGTCATTTCACGATCAGGCAGATTCCTATAACGGATTCCTAGTGTCCTCTTTTGGGCTGAGTTTGGACGTTTGGAGCGGAAAGCTTAGCAAGCCTGCTTTCTCTCAGGGTCTCATTGGTTAAACCCTTGAGACAACTGGTTTTAGAGTTTCAATAATACCATGTAAAAGATCATCTATCACAGTGTATTGCGATTTCTACTTATAGAAGAATGATTCAAATGGACTAAGGATTTTTTAAAAACAAAATTTCAAAAACCTTGTAGATAACTGATCAATGAAATCTTCAAGACTGAGATTCTGCACTTTATTATTTCAACAACTCATTGAATTAAGCGCGGCAACCCTGGTTTTCTACAAGTCTTTATATGTATACCTGAAGACATTTTAAAACGAATATAAAAATCAATAGAGCAATAGAAACGTACTAAATATCTTAACCTGCTGACAAAGCAGTATATCTAGACTATTTGATCACCGAGTGATACTTCTATTTCACTACCTACAAGAAACCAATTAAGTTGCCAAAACAACATTCTATATTAGTAAACAGTTAGTCAACAAAAAAATACATCTAACTGAAAATGTCGATACCACCGATTTATCAACTAAAAACAAAACAACACAAAATTATAACAGCTGACAAAGCTGACATTTCAGCGATTTAGTTAGAGGGATTTTTTTTTCACGCAGATTGCATCTTGATACTCAAAGGAAACCAGTGCAGAATATTTTAAACGGACTCAGAAAAAATCTAAGCCAATAAGTTCTGGAAAGCTTTCGCGAATGTGTCTGGCCTCTCTCTTATTAAACTTTATGTTAGTCTATTGTTCTTGAATAAACATTACAATATCGCAAAGAGAGTTCTATCTCCATGGTTAAGCGGTGATCGTTTAAACCATTTTTTTTTCAAAAAGATAGCTTGTCACTTTGCATTAAATCCCAAATTCAAACATCCTGAAGGACAACGGGTGTTTGGTCTGAAAAAGCCCAACCTTTGCCCTTGGTACTTTTTTGGGAGACATAAAACTAAAACAGCGTGTCAGGACTGAAATTCCTTCCGTGGACACTTACTCATAACAAAAACAACAAAACAAAAAAAAAACGTATTTCAACAAGACGACGAGACCGCAAAACCACTTTAATTCGTGTTTCACGCCACATTATTTTGCAATTGCCATTAAAGCCACCGAAAAAAACAAAATACACAGCACCATATTTTTAATCCAGCAGAGAATAGTGTAGATGGGTAGCCCTTTAGTGGCAGACAAGGGATTAAGATAATAATAAAACTAATCAAGGCAAGAAAAGGAGAAGAATATTGCATAAATGAAGTGGGCTAAAACTACAGGTATTTAAATTCCTTATCAATTAAAAAGGCGATAGGGGTGCTAATACGGCACACGTTCCTTGTTCTTGCACTGTCAACTACCCCTAACTTCTTTTTAGTGTATTGTAATTAACAGCCTCTGTGCAAATAAAATCGCGTGATGACTGTTGTAAACAAACTAAGGGACAAACACGCGACGTATTCAGTTTTGTCCGTTTCAAAACTGGTCTTGTGGTTTGCTTGGGTTTAAATAACGGAGCTATTAGAAGACTGAAATCCACGCGAGGAGCATGTTATTTGGTTCAACTTTTGAGTTCATTAAAAAAAATGTTACGATATGACCACTCAAATGAGACCCCACTGGCAGTACTTTTACATAATATTGTTCATTTTCATTACCTTTCAAAATATAGCCTAGTTGGAGGTACTCAATTTTGGGATAGAAATGGATTTTATGTGACGTAAACTAAGAATTTCAGGCTTCGGCTTTTATTGGACATTACTCTCTCAGCAACGGCGTGATTAAAGAATATTAATTTAAGCTTTCCTGTTTATCGCGGCAAGTTCACTGTATCATTACACAACTCGATCAAAGGCTCTCAGTGACATCTCTCGCACGAAGCAGCTGCGTATTCCACAGCTTTAAGTATTCAGTACACATTTTTTGTTTTGCTTATGCTTCGAGAAGCAGACTCTTATAACTTACATCGTTTTGACAAATTCAGACACCTACTTGAGAGATTTCTAATACTTTCATCTTGTGTTGACATGCATTTACTTTTCGCAAAGACCTGACTTACAGCATGCGTTCTTGTGGAATTATAACAAGTGCCTTTTTAGTGGGCGAACCTCGAGGCTGTCATAAGATTAAACCGCGAGGAGCTATTAAACCCCGTATTCAGTTGTAAGTGAGCCAATATTAAGTTTCTTTCACAGCTGGGTACATTACAATGTTTCTATGCGTATGAATCCGCCCCTCACTGCATGTTTTCTCAGGCAAAAAGCTAAGTTTCTTTGTCTCACTAAATATTGAACCATGTCAAATTCATTGGGGTCACGGCGCTGAAACTTTTTCAATCAGTTTATTTTTTCTGCGGACAAGTCTTTTATTTTTCCTGTTAGAGAGGACTGATTTCTATACTTCTAACTTTACTTTTTCTCATCAACCAGTCAGCGAATTGAAAGGCTGATAATATCACTTTTGGTGATTGTTGACGGCACAATTTTTTTAAAAAATTATTTGCACTCGCAGAAGCGAATTGAACTACTGTTCTTTAATCCGCTGTTATCAACCCTCAGAAATGCCATCTTGTCGGACTGGCTAGCGCTAGTTTATTGACTATTAGCTGCAGGTAATTTAAACGAAATGATGGAGATCACTAGACGGAAAATAATACTGACTAATCTTTCATTTAGATTAGGAAGGCAATATGGTAGAGAATACGTCACTCATATCATGTTTTCGCGATCAGTTGAAACTTTATCGTCCCAATCAATTTGTGAAATGTAGCCGAATCCTCCTGGGACTGAATCACTAAGACCGAATCCAAGTTCACGGAAAGAAAGAAAAATATCGAAAAATGGTTGTTTACCTCCTCCATAACTGTGCTATAAAATGTCGCTTCACTCAGGAAATTTCACGTCCTCGTCGTGCAGCAGAGAAATAAAACAACAAGTGTGACTTACGTAAAAAATTATTATCATGCTTATTAAAAACTGTTTCTTCTTTTGCAATTCGCGTTCCTGTTCCCGTTGTGCGCGTTAAACTCCATAATAAAACGGAACGATCTACGGACGTGCTTTTGGTTATATGTGAACACGATAGGACCAAACTGATCCAGGCTCTATACTAATTCTATTTTCAAGTCTAGGCTATTCTTTTACTTTCAAACTTTCCCACATTTGATGTTCGTACAGATAAAATTAAGCTGCGCTGAAGACTGAATCATCATGAAAAACACATGAGCTACATAGTATTTTAGCAGTATCGTCCCTGATTTAAGAGCCTTGTAAGCTATTAACGAAACCACCGGCGAGACTAGTTTGACTTCAAAGCTGGCCGCTAGCGTTTATTCTTCAGCAATCCCGCAATTTATCCTAAATACTTGGTTTCACCTCGCTCTATGAAATCGCGTCATCCAATTTAGTTCTACACTGTTTAGCGACACTTGGCTATACAACACGATTTAGCATTTTGTTACCCAAGAGGGGTGGGTAGGTATAATAGCAGCATTCAGCACTTTCGCGAAAGTCAAAATTCCAAGATAAAATTACTACCAATGACAGTGCAACTCAGATAGAGTGCTATAAAAGAGCAAAATCAACGCTTCTCTTTCAGGTTCACTATTATAAAATCCCCAACGAAGCGTTCGTTTACAAATACACTTATTATTATTATTATTATTATTATTATTATTATTATTATACACCTTTTCACCCGGGGGGACTTCCTTATAAGAGGCTAATGGGGATGTGCCGCTGGATGGGGTCGCATTTTCACGACTGGATTGACTATAATGGAGTCGTATTTTCAACAGAGTTACTACAATAGAATGGGGTCACACATTTTCGGATTTTTTGGGGTAAGACAGCCTTCATATTTACGGTTGGCAAACGTAGCAGAATGTTTGTACTGTAGATGAAAAGTAGAGTGTTCTTCATTCAATCCAAAAAATAGATCAATTCATAAAAATAGAAAGTGACTAAGTTGGGATCCTGAAAATTACATATTTGCCCAAAAGTGACTAAGGTGCATGGGGTCTATAATTGTAAGGGGCTCTGAGAGGCCAGCGGCACATACCCAGCAAAAATTTACCCAAGTCCCCCCCCGGGGGGGGGGGGGGGTTCATAAGGTGCAGTCACTGGATTTTGAAGAAAACATTGGTTGCGTTCCTGTCTATCTCAAAAGTAATGTGCTCTAATTTAAACCAGGTCCCTGTGACTTAAAAAGTCTGACTCAGCTCAGTCACCTTGTACAGACATTTGATTACATAACAATCGTCTCAAAACCGGCAACCTTATCAAAAGACCTTTCTCAGCCAATTATTTACGATTTATTTACACCGACAGGAAAACTTTTGGACTCTTAAGTGAGACAATTCGTTGGCCCCTATTTAGGATCATGGCGAAATTCGAATCAAAATAGGTCCTTTAGTTTTCATGGCTGAAAGTTAGCTACGTAAAGATCCCACCAAAGTTCCGGCAGTGGAGTCTGTGCACAAAATCCTATGGAGTTACCATTCGAATAAAACTTCTTCAGCAGTACACAGAACTTTAATTCCCATTTTTCAAAAATGACATAGGGATTTTTGTCTTGTTTTTAGACAACAATAATGATGACCCTGCATAGTCCACCAATATGAACTTTAATAAATGCTTCCGGTGCGGTTTTCAAAAGAACTGATCTCAAACAATAGTTGCTTTGTATTTACGATGAGTCATATGATTTACAGTATATTGCTCTTATGGCTTACTGGGTGAGTTTTTACTGTTAAGTACTGCTTAAACCCCTAGAAGTGTTATGCCAAAGAAGGCAAGTAAAGCTATCCACATTTACTATTTTTTACTGTACAGTCATTTCTTTCTGTTATCACTGAAGTCTTTTTTTTGCACAGAGCAGCCACATTGAAAATTCATGAATCGCATATCGATATGACAGAGCAAAGTTCTCCGCACTTTCTGCATCAAAACAAAATTTAGAGTAAACAACTTTTGTATTTAGGCAGCAGACTAGAAAATGTTCTGGAGCCTTAGGACATGCAGCTAATCAATTCTACCAAGCTTCACATCAAATTCAATCAGATTTAAGTAAATGCATTTATAAAATCTAGGAATTTATAACTATAACCAATGTAGTCATAAATTTCTAAACCTTGCTGAAATGGAAATTCAGAGAAATCGCATTGCAAACCTTGCCGAAATGGAAATTCAGAGAAGTCGCATTCAAAAGGTTGCAAACGTGGGACCAATTAGACGTTTACTTTCCGCGAAGATTTTACATCGTCCACCGGCATTGTTTTAGTCCGGAGCATTAATTTCCATTTGCCTGTTGTAACCTATTCGGCTTACTAATGAACCCCAGCTTCTCACAAATGACCGGTAACTAATATCAGCTTTTAACCTACGGTCATAATACGAACTCGCCAGTGATTATAGACGTACAATATTTGAGCACAGTGACACTTTGCTATCTTTATCAGTTACAGTGTTCTAATTGTGGACCTTGTCAATTTCAAACTCTGGAGCAGTTGTGGGCAGTACGCCGGTTCGAAAATACCGGTGTCGGCAAAAGTGGTGGCGTTTTTAACCTGTGAGCAGAGAGCTAGCAGAGGTTTCTCTCTTGCACGTTTGTTGAGCATTTACGAAGTCTTTCGCGTCGCTTGTCAGTCATGTATAGTCGGTTGATTTGATTTATACGCCCCAGCGTGGCATTTTCAGCTAAATAGAAGAGTAGCGTTTTCGACTAAAAAAAAGCGGTTGGCCTTGTCGAGTTGTGCGGTTTTCAGTTCGACCTTAACACTTGAGAGCAATTTGCAGTTCTGACGCGATTCGATTCACTACGATGACAAACATTTGCGTTCTACTTGAGGTAGTCGACTACAAACCGAGTAAAACTGCATGCTAACCTTTTATAGTCAACCCTCTGCGATAGAAAACAACGAGAAACAGTCTTGTATATACTGCACAATACGTCTCCGTGAACTTTTTAATGCAAAACTATTCTTAATACAGTTTACAAAGTAATGATTTTTTCTGATTTTTTTTACGTTGAGTAAGGCTAAACATGGTTTCGAGGGAGAACTGAAGTACACCACAAGATAATCTCTTCCAACAGGCTGCGACAATTTTCCATGATTTCCCGATGAAACCTCTTGTTTCGAGACAGGCTGTCTACCTGTTAACTAAGTATCCAGATTACTCTTGAAATCAATTAGACCCTCTTGTTTATCTTCTGTGCTGCCATCCTATATGGAATTTTTGCTCTTACTTATCAAAAATAACACTTAAATCCCTACTGTGCCCAACATTAAGATTAAGAAGAAAATCACATAATTATTTTACTTTTGAAAATCCTTTAAAACTCCGTGTGAAAATACTCCCGAGATAAGAGAATCTAAACGGCGCGGGTCGGGATACTTCAGATAATCATTACACGAAGCTTTTCGCCCACACTCGTGATTACATCTTTGAGCTGAAGAAACCACTGGGGCTACGGTATATATAAAAACAAGCTTTCAAACTTTAGCCGAAATCCCAGCCAATATCATGGTTTCAGTGATTAATTTTCAGGTGTTGTTGAAACAAAAAATACCTGCCCGTCCAATCGAGGTTTATGAATGTTCCCTAATCCTTGATCTTAACGGGACCGCAGAAGAAAACTCTTTCAGTTTCAATCGATGTTTTTTGTGGAAAATTAAAGCACAAAAACCCAGCCACATTGTAAAACTCGTCTGATCAGTTGTTTGTGCAAAAACGTTTTCTCGAGATTTCGACCATGATGACAAGACACTTCTCCACGACTGTTTGATATTGTCTTCCAGTGTTAACGCCGGATACACTGCCAGTTAGATTAAAATCAAAACACTTAACACGGAAATCTACGTACGTCACTGAGCTTAGCTGTTACTGGCAAAAGGATCGCTTGATTAAAATATAGATACTCACAAATCCCTTTTTTTCTTATGATGAGAAAAAAATCAAAACAACAACAACACCCTAGTAAGGCGCTGTATCATAACAGAGTGGCAACTGAAAAATAAAAAAATTATGACCATTGTATTCCCATTGTATAATTTACATTTGGATTCTTAATGACGCCCTTTGTGAGACTTGATTAACAGGAAATTATGTGTGTTCTTAAACGGTTCTCCCCTTCTCTATTGTTAAGCACAAACATCCGTACAAGGCCTACTCATATAGTTCACATCTAATTGAACCCGCATTGAATGGCACGCTTTTCAAATTACTTCAAAGGTACGCTTGGTTGAAATACATTGACTTAATGATCTCATAAAGCATTCTTTCCAAAGCTTGTCATCCGTTCTGCAAATAACCGCAGAGTTTCGACAGATTTTTCAATGATCTCATAGTCGTATACAAGCATTTCTTATCTTCTTTTCTTGTACATTTTTGGGGTACATACGTTATAGCCAATTTCATGGCGCAAATTCCTTGGGTTTTTCTAAGCAAACATAATGAAGGATGCAATTAACAACTGGTAGACGCATTTTTAGTGATTTCTGTGTATTAAACAACTTCGTCGGGGATTTGTGTACGAAAACATACTTCAAATGCAAAACCCTCAAGCCTGTGCCTAAAAAACACGGACGGTGAAATCACCTAACAAGTTAAAATAAAATAAAAGTTACTTTTCTCTTAACATAAAATCCACAGGCTTTTCAGTTTTCTCACTTTTATAGTGTTTGGGTTTAGGCTTCTTTATAGCACGAACTCGAGTTTGATGACTTCATCGCTTATAAATCATGACGCAATTAGCTGCAATTTAAAATACTTGTAACTAAACCACAAGGCACGCGCGTGTCTGAATGTAAAGAAACCATTATGACCCGTTTTTCCGGTTTAGAGGAAGTTGTTATACAGTATTTAACCAATAAATTAGACTTCGAATCATCTCGTATTCTTTCCACAGCTTAATAGTAGAGAGAGGGCAATACGAGAACGTGCACGTCTGGTCGCATAATCTCTCGCTCCACTATCCTTGAGCTGAGGAAAATAAGTTACCATGCAGGCGAAGTCTAAAAATATACGCTGATAACCGCTGCTCTAATTCGTTTTTCACAGACCTTGCAAAATTATCCAGCAGACATTTGATGTACTACTGTTTAACTTTATGAGTATGTGGATCAAATCCTAAAGTGTGACCCGCATTCAAAAGACTTCCGAGCAGTACTCTCCAGTGGTACTGTTTATTACGCTGAGCGAAATGGCTCTAGCTCTTTGTCTTCGCAGCGGGATATAAAATTTCCTTAATATCCTCTAAGTTTTGAGCCTCTGGTTCAGACACAAAATTAACATTACATGGAGTATCTGTTTAACTACAGGCAAGACCAGTTGTTATGTATTAGTGTTCTGTTTGAAACCTAAACAATTGAAGTAAACTAAAAAAAAGTCAAATATTTGATACGTTTTTTACCACGAAAGCTTATATTGGGCCTAAGCAGGAGCCCATAACCTGGCCTGAGTAAATGTCTGAATGAACACGATTCAATCGTGGCGTTAAAAAATCTCAGCCCTTATGCAGACTTAGACTGTTGTCAACTTTCCAAAACAACGACATCGCTGGTGAATAAAAGTTCACTGCGTCCCGAGACCGCGCGGGAACCAGCGCGGTGTCCACGCTGCAACCAGGTAAATTAGCGATCAATTCCTAGCCAAACTCTTACGTGCTAAAAAAAGTAAAACAACGTACAATAACAAAAATATGATCCAAGGAAAAAAAACGACGACAACAACGTTGAGAGGGGGAAAATGTGCCATATAATAACTTTCATTTGCACGATAACGTGATTGTACAAGTACCCTCCTCAGCACAATGAAAAATTACCAGCCTCCAAGCCGTTGAAAAACATTGATATGGATAGTGAAAGGGACTTCCTCGAAACTCGACAAAGAAAGGGTTAATCCTAGAAATGAACTCAGGCGAAAAAAAAATTATATAAATAGATAAAACTATTTCACCAGTCCTATTTAATCTCCTGAAGGTCCAGACATATAACGACTCAGCAATTTAACGCGTCATAAACTGAAAAAAGGTTGCGATATTATCCTATTGTGCATGTGATTCTCGGCTATAAAATGATAGTGTCTCATAATTCAAAGCTGTTGAGTCTGCAAATCTTTATTACTTGCCACGACGGGTGATAACTCTGGTTATTACCCAGCTCACAGGTGTTTTAGAGTGTCACGCATCAGGATTTTTGCGCGCACCAAGGTGTTCGCAAAGAAAAAAAAAAGGTGTAGGAATTTTAATGGCTGATTATAAGTGAAAGCTTCACAAATCCCTTTTAAGTTCCATTAAACACGTACAGATGCACGTTCTCCGAGGATTATGTAACAACAAAAACAATCTTTAAGAAATCGTATGGATAGAAAAGTCGATTCACGATGAAAAATTGGAAACATGCCACCATTATCAGCACGCAATAAATAATCAGTAACCATGACATTGGCTAAAAAATTCACTTTGAAAGAAAAGATTATGTTTTGGGAAGAGAATCGCCTTAAAATCTAAAATTGAAAGTAAGCAACGTTACCAGTGGTCAAGCATTGAAAAACCCTTAAGAGATTATCACCCTCTTTCTTTAGAACTAAGAGAGTGTGAAAATATCATGGTCACACCACGCAGTATAATTCTTCATTCACCTTTCGCTTTCTCTTCAAGGTTATGTTTGTTTAGTGCCGTTTTCTTCGGATTTGAAAAAAAGTTAGAGACAAACAAGTGGTTGCTGCTCGTAATATTGCCCTAGACAAAGTTAATCCTACTAAAGAACTCTTGAAAATCTATTCGGTCCGAGCTCAGTTTTTGTCTGAGAAAACGCAAACACCGACGATTAAACACAAATAGATTCGAAGTGCGTGAGTTTAGGTCATGTCCAACTGCCCATAAACAAGGCCATGTCCGTTTTTAACCGTTTCTTTTCTATGGTACGTATTAATGTTGTCAATGTTGTGTTGCAGAGAAATCTAATTTTCATGTCACAAACGGTGTTGGTGAGTTTATTTTTGTCAATCACACCATTCGAAGATGTTTGTTTAGCCCCGAGCAGACGTGTTCTTATGGTTCTGTGTTGAGGCGTGCAACCCCCAAGGTTATGGCCAGTGTGACAAAACTTTTCCTCCGAAGACAGCCATCTGAGTTAATTGACGGATTTAGCATTTGGGGGTTTTTCATTCTAGGCTGGCAAACATCCATTGACACCAGCCAATCACAGCTTATCACGCCCCACTGACAACTGTCAATCAAACGTCACGCACAAAAGGAAAGTTATAAAAGACGTGTGTCTGACTCGTGGCTACGAAAACCAAAACAGAACTTCGCACATCAAAGATCAAACGTATTTCCGTTCGTAAACTGCCCGCAGCTTCGACTTCAAAACATGAGTTATTTTCAAGGCTGTCGATTTCTCATGGCCCCTTTGTTAATGTTAATACCGCCAGATGAATTTCCAACGAGACGGAGACCTTGCATGATCGTAGGAAGGGAGCTACGAAAAATTGCCGACGATCTGGAGGCGAGCTACGAGGTAGCAAAACGTGGGACAGTCAAACCACAAAAGAGAGCTGTTTTCACTTTATGTTGCCTTGTTGGAGTAGTATTTGTTGGCCGGGCCATTTGGAAGCATATAAGCAATTAAGGACGTTTAGATGGACAAGCTAAGAGGTGAGCGTTGTGCAGCGTTGATAACTGCCATTAAATCAAGATATTTCATAACATTAGCAGCCCTTATATATATATATATATCTGCTATTGGTATCGTCGCCCCTCTGTTTAGCGCGTTATGGCGCGCTTTTCCGCCAATTGCGTGCTCTAACCATTCTAGAAGACTAAATTAAAGAAAAAAAACACATTTTATGTTTCAAATACTTCAAAACAAACAGCACCACGCGAAAGCACTGATAGAGAGGTTTATTTGAATAGTCACACCACCGGGATTTTAACAACGAACTCAAAAAGTCGGAACAAGATTTCATGTCTGACAATGAACCGGCGCGCTGGGTTTTATATCCACTACATAACGCTATTTCTACTCGGCATTAAATGTCATATTAACGCATGTTTTGCTTTTTTTTCTTTTAAGATCTAACAAGGTATTAGCCCACTGTCACTGCAAATGGATCCTAGATGCTGACAAAAATTTTAATATATTATTCTACCACGCAAGTGTCATTGGTCTGTGTTCCTTGGCTGAAACCACGATTTGTTGTAAAGGCTCATATTTCATCGCTTCTTGTTGACAAATATAAGGATTAACACCACTAAGAGGCTCAAACGTTTGTTATTGGCAGGAAGTTACACTGGAGCGACAAATCGTTTTTTTCTAATGGGACATAAGGTTAACTCAGCCGTTGAAGAGACATCCAATGGTCATCGAGAGCCCTTCACACGTTGCTTGCCAAGATTAAGAACTTCGTTTAAGAAGAGGAAAACAAACTCTGATTTTATTATCAAAATCACCTGTTGTCACACAAGAATCCACTCGTTCGGAGACAGTGAGTTTACAAACTGAAATACTGGCGTTAGAGCTCAAATGTTTGCTGACTGTACTATATTGTTTAGCCCTATAATAGAGGCACTCTGTCGCCTGCCAGCTATCGCTGCGTTGTAATCAGCAACAGCGAAGTTGATTAGATAATTGATGAACTGTAAATTGTGAAGTCGTTATTAATATTGAGCTATCTTCAAATCTTTGAAAGACACGAGCTTGTCATGTGGGGAGTAATCAGACGACCTTGACTTCCAATCATTGGACGAAATCCAAAATAGGTTTGCTGGAAGATGCGTTGGACCTAGTTCGCGGGCGAACTTTTCCGCACCGCTTTCTTCGGACAAAATCTATAAATCTATGTCGTGACGAAACATAAACATCTCACGTTCTCCATGACCGTAACCATTCAAATGCAAATTCTACAGCGGTTATAATAACTTGTATTGTTAGAGAGAAAAATAGAGGCTTATTTTATTAGGGGCACTTCGTTGGGTTCCCGCCATGTGAACTCAGCTGAAATGTGATCACGAAACCGCGAAACTCCAAGTGGGGGTTTTCGCGTCTGCTATACAAAACTACGCAAGACTACAAATTCGCATGTACATAAAACAAAACAAAACTCAAAAACATACGCAGCCTAAATGCATCACACCCCCGTTTAATTTATAATGTGACCGAAATGAAGCAATATTTAGTAAACCTTTGTAAATACCATTCTCGTAAATAGTAACAAAGAGCCATTTGTAAATGTGTAAATAGCTATTTTATATTTCTATTTCGCTTAAGTAGCGACAGATTTGTAAAGTAACAATTTCGCCCTTGGGGCACACTATTTACGTGTCCGTCTGTATCAATTGCATCAATTCGACGAACGGACAATTTAACAGAAGTCTTTTATATTTATAATAAAAGAGCTTAAATCAATTTCTCACGTGTTTTGTGTGTGATATTCATCAAACCTTCGTTTATAGAGCTTGAATGCCCCGCAAATACAAGGACTGATAATACTGTGTGTGGTCCATTGTTATGAAAATACAAGTAACCTCTTTTCACGTTCTCCCTTTGAGTTTATTTTGAGTCACACGTTTTATTTTTCAGCGCTCGCTTGAAGAATAATTGTTCATTGTTTTCTTTTCGATTTCTCCTGTCTTTTACAGGATGTAATTTGTCTTAAACACAACCTCCGCATGATCAAAAATAACAATTGATACTTTTATTAAGAATCTAAGAAGCTCTCAATGGTTATCCTATCAACGGTGTTCAAATTTAAAACCAGGTTAAACGTACAACCTTTAAACACTGACATTTTCTCGCATTTTCTACAAAAGCGTAGGTGTACTAAATAGCAAAGAATAATAAACAGTCATTTTTATATCTACCCTTCAACGGAAAAACCGTTAAGAGACGCAGATTATATATTTTTAGAGTTCTGTTATCAAGTAAATTGATAGTTAAAGCAAGGTTGCAAGTTTTGATCAGGTTCCCGGTTTGATTAATTTGAAATCAGTGTGCTTTGTCAGCAATTTCGCATAACTTCCTTCGTTTTGTTCTGATCCGTTGGCAAGCACAATGGTCATTGTTAGCAAGAACTGCTCCATTGGCGAAGTTAAACTGGTCAAACTGACCCCGTGGGTTTTGCGGTTTCACCCAACATTAGGAAAAAATATTTTGGAAGTCCCAAAACGAAATGGCATTTTCATTCTTTTCGGTTAAATTTCAGAGTTTACCCCCAGTAACTTTATACGACGTTCTAACAGATACAACATGCCTCTGAAGTGGCAACTTAATTCGGCCTTCATGGGGGAGAATTTATCATCAGTTGCTGTTTCAGTGTCTATTTATAGGAAAAAGTAGTGATTTGTTTCAAAAATAAGGGAAGGAAGAACAAGAAACAGGTTTTAACCCGTTCACTCCCAGTTATGCTTGGCAAATTATTTTTCACCAACTTTTGAGGACGAAATCCTTTGGTGTTACCATTCAAATGAAATCTCTTTGGCAGAACCTTTACATGGTGCTATTTATTTCTTCTGATTTTACGAAAATAAAATCAATTTTTTGTACTTTTTTCTTTTCTTTCACTGTGAAAAAGGAAGGGTTGCACAAGAACAAAGTATCAGAAAGGAAAGTCGGATTTGCCGCGCAGATAAGCAACTCGTATTGGGCTGCCACTATCCGGTAACAAAAAGAGGTATAGTAAAGATTCCCCAAGTTTATTGAGGAAAAGAATGTCTTCTATACAAGTGAGAGGATAAGGGAAGCCAATTAAAGGCGAAGTATTCAGCAACTACAACTAACTTCTCGGTAGGAGAACTGTCGACATTTTTTCGGCCGATAAGACTGCGTTTGCATTAGTGTGACTTGTCCGAACATGACCTAATGAAATCAAATAATGTCCATCCTAAGCGGGTGCTATATTGTTCTCTATATGTGGATAATGACACGAAATGTCCGATATCGATATGCATGAAAACCTGTTTTTCGTTAAAAACAATCGTACTGTGGGAAGGATGATACGTGAATACATGAGGATACATGCGTTTACAACAGTGAAATCGATGAAGTAATCAAAAACAAGGTCAAAATGATTTTAAAATAACTCTGTATTCATTTGGCTTTTGCGACGCTACACTGTTGTTTGCCTTTGATAGTATTGGTTTTGCGGCTTACATGGCAGCCAATTGTCAGTTCAATAAGAGTATATTAAAACGTACTTTGTTATCGATTTAACTCCGGCCCTCAATTCGGCCAAGGGTAAAAACTAAGGCCAAGAGTTCTTAAAACTCATACTAAAAATACACTACAAGAAAAAGAAGTTAGAGTATTTTTATTTCAGTACATTCATTTTTAGTAGTGCTTAAGAAACATCCAACCAACCTTTGGTCGATTGTTTGTGAGGAAATTGGAGGCAAATGAATAGCTGGTCACCTGTATTCACGCAAAAGCGCACTGGTCGATTTCGAATTTCAAAATTGTACATTTTAAAAGAGGCAACAAACGTTTAAACTCACGGCAACAGCGTAAAGGCTGAACTGCCAACTAAACATTGACTTGAGATCTTCTTTCGTTGAAATGCCGAAATTGAAAATTGAACTGTCTTAATGCTGGAATGATTTGATTTGCTCTTGAAGACTACAAACACTTCCCTAAGATTTTCAAAAGCCCGGGGCATAAAATCAATCGGCTTGACCGAAAATGATCCTAACTGCCTAGCCAGAAAATTATCGCACACAGAATTAGCTTGCAGGATTATTTCATGAAAACCTTTTGACCAGTAAGTACAGTGTACACCATCATTTCACGCCACTGAATCCCCCACGGTGTGACAGAGATATCTTTTAAGCGAAAGCTACTCATACTCAGTTCATGCGTTTCTGCTGAAGGCGATCCACGGATGAAATTTTCTGTGTTTTACTTATAAATAAGAAATCCTCAAGTACGACAGATTTAAATATAAGCCCTTAAACAAAGCTTTCTTGTATTTCCGGGTTCCCTTTTAAATCACTAGATGGTTAAAAGAAACTATACATATAGTCTCCAAGCAGTACCGGATTAATAACAACCCACAGATGTGAAAATTCAGATAAAAGGTGCATGTTACAAGCTGCCTAAAAGATTTTGTTTTTCTTTCTTAAGGATTGATCATCGTTTCCTGCTGTTTTGCAAAGTGAGGCCTGAGAATTTACCCACGTTCTTATGGGTAACAAGGTTAAATATAAGACGCAAAGCCGAACTTATCCTTTCAAAATCTCAAGATAATCTCAATTTAGGGCCAGAAATAAAAAAATTCCGAATTTCATCTTAAAAAATGCTGCCAAGCACGACGTACCATGGGAAAGAACTATTAAAAGAGGTTTCATTTGAATGTTCATGTTAACAAGATTTCATCTACAGTGGACTCAAAACTACATCCCACATCTTCGTATTAAAGTGACTTTGCTGTTTAAGACTGATCCGTTGTATAAATAAGATCAAGTCGTAAAATGATATTCGTTCTGAAATTGACCACGTGAGTTAACAAATGTCTATTTTAATCGTGGAAAAAAGCTTTTGTTTTTCTTTTACTTAAGCTCTCTAGGGATTTTAACTTGAAAGTGAGCTCATTTAGCTTTGCTTCTGATCTGAACTTAATATCTCATTGAAGTTGAGCGTGAGAAAATCTTATAGAGTTCGGCAATACGTGTTTTCAAAAACAAAAAATTGTCCCACACAACAGCTTCGTTATATTTGGCAGGTTTTAGCTTAAAGGTCAAGGGAACTAGAAAATGCAAATAATAAATTTTCTGCCTGTGCGGAACATTTAAAGGGGAAAAAATACTAAAAATAGCAGTTAGACTATTTCCGAAAAATTAATCCTCCTTTGGAGCGAAAAATACCTGTTTCTGTGACTGGCAGGGATAAAGGATCTTTTGATCATTCATTCTAACGGAAGTTACTTCGACTTATAAACTAGAGGAAGTTTGGCATAGAGCCACACCGATTTCATTTCACATGGTTGTGTAAAAATCATATAGTTTACTTAGACCGATAGTCCATTTGGCATCAGTCACGAAAATTGAGAACAAAAGAACTGCTTAAAACCTTCTTGTTGTCTAGACTGAGTTTTAATACAAAATATGACTATGAGGAAATATAGGAGGAGAAAACTGTTTTAAACCCCTGGTTCAAACCTCAATTTGAGTCTAGTAAGGAGTCATAGAATCAGGAAAACCTCCCGACTCTTACTTTTTCGTGTTACTATCTATTGCGCTGTATAAGGAAGTTCTAACTTTTGAGTCTGTGGATGAAATCCTATGATGTTACCATTCAAATGAAACCTCTTCAGCAGTACTTTCACATGGTGCTATTTATTTAGTACGTAGTTCGAACTTTTGAGTCTGTGGATGAAATCCTATGGTGTTACCATTCAAATGAGATCTCTTCAGCAGTACTTTCACATGGTACTATTTATTTAGTACGTAGTTCTAAATTTTGAGTCTGTGGATGAAATCCTTCTGTTTGACCACTCATATGAAACCTCTTCAGCAGTTCTTTTACATGGTACTATTGACTTTTCCCAGTTATACAAAATGAGCTTTTTTTTAATTGCACAACAGCTGGCTTGGCTCAGGGTCTACCAAGAAGTTTTATAAATGCTTCTGGTGTTTCACAATTCGAACAATACTTGCTTTGCATTAGAATCAGTCCAGCAACAGATATCGCCTTCCCCTTGAAAAGGCAAGAAAAGTTATCTATCTAGACAAGTCAAATGAAAGCCACTGAACCGACAGTAATTTGCTGCAGCGCTTGGTGTCTAGTATATAATTCACGTAGTACGATCAGCATTGCAGTATTCTGCTTGCAGAATTTAATATGTCGACATATAATTCAATAATTGGTTGTCATCCTTATTCCAGTGCAAACCGAAGTGATCATCATGTCACAGAAGGTGGTTCTAGCCTTGTTGAGTCTGTGGAGGAAATCCACAAACATAAATAAAAGCTACAGAGTAGTGCATTCCTTCACTGTTGTTTATTGTTTATCTTAAGATGTACTGCTGGGCCCTCCAAACACTGACTCAAAGAGATTCCTGGGATGGATACTATGTTTGCGGAAAAAAACCAACAAGCGGCATTTTTTCACTGAATTTGTCGAATTTTTGGACTGCGTAGGCCATTGGAAAGATCGCACTACTGTAGTTAACAAACCTCTTAATTTATGTCAAGAGATCACTAGTATCTCTGTAAGTTTTCATCTGACAAACAATTTAGCAAACTTTGAGCTTTCTGATAATTTTCATTGTGCCTAAGGACTTCCGTTATCACAGCAGTGAATATCAACAGAGACGAGTGGTCATCGGAAGAGGTAAAAACAGGCACGTATTAAAATAGGATTAATAGTGCAAAGTTGACAATTTCTGAAACAATGAGTTAACAATTATGTAACAAGTTGACCTATGTATCTCCAGGAAGGAAGGTGAAAGGACTCATTGAAGAAAAGTTGGGTTTTATCCTTATCTTGCATGCTCCATAAGTTTTGATGATTCAAATCAGTATGTATAATTTCCCCGGCGTTTTCTTTAGGAGAAATTTTCCGCCCTTTCCCTTTCGGTTTGATATGGAGAAAAACGATCACGTCAAATCCTTCGGTCACGTGACAGTGAGGCCGTACGTGCCCCTGTTAATTGCGAAAGTAACGGAAACAGGTGCTCCGCTAAATTTAGCTGCCGGTGCAAAAATTTGCTGTGGAAATAGACTCTACACAGCGTTTAATTACGTTGTATTTTCCGAAAACTACGACGTAAGACTAACAGTATATTCTTACAGATGCTATAAACGCAATAAACAAAAGGCTTCAGAGTGACAGACTCTTCGTTGATTCTTTTTAACAAGCAAACAATGGTCGAAAATTGGGAAGTTTTCGGCTTCAGGAGGGGATACGATTAAAACCTTTTTTACCACTTGTTCATAAAACACCCCGCACGAGAAAGACACGCTTTTCTTCAACGAATGCTGACTAAAAAAACCTACATCACAAACAAACAAGGTGAAAATTTGTTACACAGAACACCAACACAAAACAAGCCGAAAAGACTGGGCACGCATCGTTAGAGAGCCCATGGGAATTTTATATAAAAATGGGAAATCGAAGTTGAACCAAGGAAACAAGGTTTCTCATAATTTGTAATACTGTTCGGATAAGGATAAGGCAGGAAATAAAACCTACTAAGCAATTTTTACATCTAGAATACGAACATGAAAACAAAGTTAGAAACAGTGATGACACTGACATTCGTTTGCTCAGAGCACGGGGTAACCTAATACGTGATGTACGTGATGTTGTGACATGTCTGATAAATGCCAAGGTCAGAAATATGCCTAGGGACTTCCAGATTGTCTCCGAATCGGATAAGGCAAGAAATTGAAAGTAAGCCACTTTTTTCATAAAGAATAGGAAAATGAAAAACAAACAGGGCCTAAGTTAATTGAATTTAAGCAACCGTCACTTGCTATCACCTGCACGTACCAAACAAAGGCTCATTGGATATCAATTATTCTAGCTACCCTTGCTGAACACGAATGATAATTAACTCTTGTTTTATAAAACGGTGTAAACAGTATCGACAACTACCTTATATTAAGATTTAATTTTCTCGGGACACTGAAACAAAAAGACAGCGTGAACTCGCACGATTTTCGTCCCTAGGTATCCTACGTAAACAAATCATGAAATAATCCCAGTATGGGTTCCACCAAACGTTTTCACCAAGCAAAGAACAAAATAAGGTATTCACGTAATCTGCTTCTTACTTTAATCAAGAATTAAGTCAAATTCACCAAGGTCAAATAACAGATAGGAACGTGACTAAAAAAAGCTATTTAAAGTGACAGTAAATTTATTCCAAATTGTCGGGCCTTGCTTGTGTCAATCGTTTCAAATTCTGAAACCTTACTTAATTTCTCGGTTTCCAAAATTTGCTATCCATTGTTTTTCTATTTGACTAAGTTAATCATATATCAGAATAATTCCCATTCTTCTTAAAATTTTGAGGCAATTATTTATATTTTCAAACTGACGATCTCGAATATCGTGAGAGAGTTACCTTTGATATAATAGTTCCCGCCATTTTGTTACCTTCCACTATTAGAAGTTTTGGCGCGAAAAATTATCGATGCGTCACACACACGCTCAGACTTGTCTGTCGCTCAAGCGTGACAGTAATGGAAAAAGGGGGTTTACGTCACGTAAATTTTCGTGACAATTATGTAAACTTCCGAGATATCAGAAGGATGTTTTGCAGGCGCGCTTAGAGGTATGCACGAAGTCGATTATTGTCGGACAATGTTAACAACGAGGAGGAAGTGGCGTCACAACCGTTCAAAACTGGAACGCGTGCGATTTGTTTCCATCCCCCGGTCTTTTTATTAGTTCCGTGTTGTGCTATTGATCTAAAATACAAAAATGTAAAGAAAAAATACAAGTTTCTTCAGTCGCTATTAACGTACTGATGAACATTTTGCATAAGCTCATTCCTCCAAAAGATTAATACAAAACCAGACAATGGCGTTTGCAATTTTCACAAAATGGTGCAGTTCAGACCCAGTTCATTGAACACTTTTTAAAAACAAAAACGCTTCGCAGTCCAATATGTAAAGTTTGTCCCAAGTACCAGTTGATCAAGCTGGAGTTGTTATGTCAGGATATACTGTTGTTTTGACAGGAAATCTCTTCGACCACGTTCTGCGTAAAATCCTTCGTCTTCCTTCCTGAAAATGGTCATGGAGAGTTGAAAGCTTTTTCTGACGCCTTTGGATGTTAAGTGCACACTGCATGGTGGTTTCCTTTCACTTTTGAATCTCTAAACACGCCCCTTCTTTAGCAAGACTAATTGCAGCCTTTCATATACTGAGTAAAATGATGTTTTGTTTGTCAGTGTTTCAAAAAAAATTGAAATTTCCTTGAATTCTGTCAGTTTTCGATAGAATTAACGTCATTAGCCGCTGCCAATTAAATAAAAGCTGAAGTTCGATGTATTAAAATCACAGCAAAATAAATACTTGCCTATGGCTCGTTGCTTTTTTTAAATTAGTTTTTGTTTTGTTTTGGCTCCGAGGCTTTGAGAAATAATAATAATAAAAAAGAAATCGCAACGAGGTTCTGGGATGAATAAATAACTCTTCATCGACTAATGACCTATTTCTCTGCTTCTGATCGATCGATCAATCAATCAAAAGCTAATAACTGTCTGATTCATTGATTGATTGACTGATTTATTGTGTTATTTTGCAATCGACAGATCCATTAACTGATTTAATGATTAACTGTTTGATTAACTAATCCCGAAAACGTGAAATATAAACGAAAATAAAATTTATCAATTATGATCATAAAGCCATTTAACTCGTCTACTGCTACTTTATTAAAATGTAGAGAACTTTTAGGAGGAGTCACCAGTAACAGTTACGTTTTGCGTGTTTAATCGTAGCGTTCTGCTACAAGAAAGATGTTGCTAAAAACTTTAAGTCCAACATTACTACTAAAGTCACCCTCAAGTCAGTCAAGTGAAGTAAGAGCACTCAATGTCGAAAGCGAGATATTTATAACGTAGAAAAGATTATTTTTGACTTTAAATTCTATTTTTGGATTTTTAAAGAGGTCTGTCGCATTTAATCGCTGGGATTTTTTAAATTGTGTTTGAGCTTAAAACCAACAAAAAGATTTCCAGCCGGCAAATGCCACGGCTATACGCATATCCAACCTTAAATGGTCAAACAAATATATAATCTATTTCGCAATGAATGAATCTGCTAATATTTTGCCTTGTGAATTTACATGATAACTTTGAACTAAAAAATCAGGGAGTTCCAAACTACCAATAACATTAGCTAGTAAAAAAAAAAAGAAAAGAAAAAATAAACTAATGAAACAAAAAAAAGCGGACTCAGTACAGAACGCAGTAAAGGATCAAAAAGGAAGTAACCAAGCTACATATATAGATGTACAAAGCAGATCCTGAGTAAAAATATCAATAAGGATCCTGCTTCTGTGTTTTTCAAGCAAAAGCGAACATCTCCATGTTGACAAACACCCGGCAGCTAACTTTACCATCAACAGAAGGGAAACATCAAATATTGGCGAGATTTGTTTTTACTGCAGGTCTTAAGTGTCTCCCAAATTAAGTATCTTTTAGGAAAATGCAGATTCGACGTAAGGAACAATATAACATTCAGTAATAACACTGAGCAGTTAGTTTGCTTCGCTCGCAAAAGAAAAAAAAGGTTCTCTCTCCTAAGTGATTATTTGAAAACTGTAAAGAAAAAAGGAAAAATTGAGACTTGATTCGCTTCTTTCAAAATATGCCTCATGGAATTTCGTCCTCTCCATCACGACATTCGATTTCCATTATAATTATTACTATTTTTTTTACAACGTGAATTCATTTCTTCCCTGAGTGATGCAAGATGTAAAATGCCTACGAGTTAGTTTATCCCAAGTATGATCTAATCGTAGATTTCCATAAGTCAACATTCATCTTTCCTTCAGGCTAATACTTGGTTCAAGAATACTGAGAATGAGATGGACCACAGATTGCTTCAACATAACAAAGCGGATATATATTAACTCATGATTCAAGAAGTGCTGTACGCATATCGGCGAATTACACTCTTATCCTCTCCACGGCACGCAATCTCCTTCTATAAATAAAAATACACGGAACTTTCAAATACCACAGAAACATTTTTTGCCTAAAGTTGTTTAAAATAAGGATGTCTAATCCTCAGCCATAAATGGGATTTTCTTTCGCCAAAAATCCAATAATAAAAGAGAATAAACGGCAGTTTAATATGTAACTCTTTAATACTGTACAAAAGCGTCTGCCCCTTCTAAGCGTGTAATATATAGCAAACTTTGTTGCAAAGCTTTCATTAGATGGATTGCTTAATTCATCTCAAAGTTCCGTGTCCTGAAAAGTAATGCGAATATTAATCGTATTTTTCCTGTGTACGCGCATTTGATAACTGTCATTTCCATAAAGCACTCGAGATATTGCGGAATCCAGAAAATTTCACAGCATTAATAGGAGATTAGCTGTTTCCGCGTTGTAGTGTTCTCTTTAAAGTTAGATGATAAAAATGAAAATTGCGGGTGAGATCTACGTCAAAAATAAATCCTGCATTGTTGAAATTTGAAGTCAGGCACGTTCTATGGAAGGTATTTGAAAGTTAAAGGACGTTCTTAGACAGCGACAAACAACCTAACGTGTTTGAAGCTAGTAAATTAGAAACTTTTTAAGTTCTTGAAAAAGTAGCCTCCGGCAACATTGACATCACTCTGTAATATTCAATTTAATTAATAAAAGTGGCCCCATGTGATTTAAAAACAATACGAGTTCTATTTTACTGATTAGCCTGGCCATTAAAAAGAAATCTCTCGCAAGAAATATTGACGTCTAGAAGTAGCTAACCTAATATGTCAAGTGTTAAAAAAGTTTTCAACAAAGGCTTTGTTCATACAATACCGGATAGCTTTTGAGCCCGCACGAAAACCAAACCAGGTAGGGCGTCTGTCCACGAACAGTGATCAATTCCGGGGCGATTTCTGTAACGGTTACGGAGCAAATAGCTAAGCCGCACCAATCTCTAAAGTGAAGAGTAATATCGGATAGGTGTTCATATTGTACCGGGAAATACGAATGAATCAAAAGAAACTTATATCGCTACTTTCTGTTGGCAGAGAACAGACACTACTAACATCTTCGGCATTGCTCGTATCAAACAATAAGCGATGCACTTTAAATTCTTGAAGTGTTAACCACTTTCTGCTATGAAAAACGTCTGTTGGTTTTTGTCGTCTTCATTATGTTGTTGCGGTGTGGTCTTGAATAGCCTCCAGTACGTGCCTCGCCACTTTTCGTTTTCTTTTACGAATTCGCTTTTTCTATGAGAAAAAGAATTGGGTTTGGATCAGGATGGTCAGCACTTTTTAACACCTGTCGAAAGGCCCTTGGACACCTTATGAAGTTTACACAACGTAGTATTCCTTATCGTAGCACTGCGTTTTACAGATTAGGGTTAAGCACTGCCTTTACTGATTAGGGTTAGCACTGCCTTTACTGAGGGTTAAGCACTTCCTTTACTGATTAGGGTTAAGCACTGTTTCGAAACTGGTTATGTGTACTTTAATCTACCCTGTGCAAACTTCATAAGGTGTCCAAGGGCCTTTCGACGGATATTAACGAGTGCTGACCGATCAGGATAGACTGAGCAACGAGGTGCCGTGAAGTATGCAGTCGGTGCAAAGCTGAAAAGGGCTGGAAAGTTTGTTTGAACCAGTGACAAAATCGATTAATTATAATTATAAGCCACAAAAAGCCGGAAAAACAATGTAATCGATGCAGAGCACGACGAACATGAACGGTTACCACGCAATCGTTGCTAAGTGATGGTAACAAGCGCACGAAATCGGTGAAAGCGTTATTTAGTACGAGTGAGTGCAAAAACATGCCGGCCCAAGTGCAGGAAAAAATGCAGACAGCACCCAAGCACGGGGAAAGTTGTAAGCATTTCCAAGCAGGCATCCGGCATATGCTTCTGTTAGTAACAGTCTCAGTTTTCCCCTTATGCCTAAAACCAGTCAAAAAACTGAGCAATCCTCGCAGTAAACCATAAAAGTTGTTAGTTGGAGAGTGTTTTCACTTTCCGCTGTTTCATAACCTCAGAAGCAAAGCCCCTGCAGGGGTGCTGTGAACATAAATAACTTCTAGTTACCTTGATATCCTCGAAACCCTTATGTCTGTCATCTTTTCTTTTCTTGCTTTTGAGAACTGACAGAGGATTAGGTCCTCCAGGCCGTTTACGCTTTCGCCCTGGTTTTAGTTCTGTTGAACTTTCACTCAGTTTTTCAAGTGTTTCTTTTTCGTGTTTAGAGGGCTCCAGACGGGAAATTTGAACCTAAAAAAAGAGTGAACAAATGGTATAAGTAACAGAAACAGTAATCAGTCAACTATAGATTTGTTCCTTGGGGATGGTCAGGATTTATGGCCCACGATTACTCGGATATACACCACCACCCACCCCCCACTTTTCCCCGCTGACGAAAGTTTCTTAAAAGGTATAAAAAGGTAGAATTTCTGAAGATTGTAGAACTGAAGACCAGATTTTCTAAAGGGAAGTAGTAAAAAAGCAAACTTTTCCTAAAGTTGAGACACGTCCGGCAAATTTTCTGAGGGGAGATATGTTCATCAATCTATTTTACTGAGTGCCATTCCCATGGGGGGAAATGAGCATTTTTCTGAGGGTTAGGAAAATTTCAAAATTCTTTGTGAACGGAAGGGGAAGGGAGGGAGGGAGGAATGAACCTAAGGAACCGCTTTGATGCACCATATTAATCCAAGTGTTCTTGGATCATTGTTCCTTGTCTAGATCATCCTTAACAAAATGCACCCTCTAAAGCATATAAAAATCATCCTTGGAAGGTTTCCCCTTTTTTATTTGTTTTTACTACACATAGGGAGAGGAGGACCTCTCATTTCATCCATGGGAACAGTAAATATCAACCAGCCACCTGGAGTTTGCACAAATGCTTTAATGAACATTATTAAAAGTGTTGAAAAGAACAATGATCCCATGTCAATATAAAGTGGCCTTTCAATACTTTCATTCACAATTAACTATTTTTAACAATGATGATGACAATAATAATGATGCTTGCAGCTGTGAAAATGGAAATAATTTTATATTTTGGCTCTAACCTAGGCCTTCCATCTTTAATGAAACATATCGGTTACAGATCAAATTAAATTCCAGTTAAATTTTTTTAACCCAGGTTGATTCTCAATATCTTTTGACTCCTAGCCCTAACTCATGAAAAATTATGGCTGGGAAACAAAGGAAGTAGACAATCAACCTGGGTTAAAAAAATGTTAACCTGAATTTAATGTTTACCTGTAACATATCCATGTATCCCTCAAGTTTGTTCATAAGCTAGCTACTCCACAGACTGACCTCCAAGCATTTCTTCAAAGAACTGGTTGCAACAATGTGATAAAAAACCTAAGTATTTTCCCTTTGGTGATGATTTGGTTTATTCTCTTAACCTTATCTTTTGATTATGTATTGATTTTGTTAAGAGAAAATTGATGTTGATCGCTCTTGGGACTTAAAGGGATTACCCACCTTCATACCCACAAAAGGGATGTGTTCATACTGTTCTTGTGCATTAGTTAGGACAATAGGTCATTGACACGATGACATCATTTTACTACTATGACCAGAATTACTTTCTTGGTGCAACTTTGAAGTTTTGTAATTAAACCTTGCTGAAATTACCAAATTTAAATATGAAAGAAAAAACGTAAAGAATTCTGGTCGTAGTAGTAAAATGATGCCATCCTGCAAATTAATGCCTTATTTCCAACACATAACAAACCTCGTCTGAGGCTTGGCAGGATGCAGATGAAGGCTTCTCTAAGAGTATGGTGTTGTGATTGATGAAAAGAAGAGGCACCCCTAAAAAAGGAATAAGTTAATCATGGATACAAAAACAATGTGAAGGCATGGTTGCATGATGGCTAATACAGCTCTCGCCATACCCACAAAAGAAGCCCTTTTTTGTTGCACTGTACATTTTGCTGCCAATATAGGACAAAACAACCTTCAGTATCATGAAATCGCCACCAATAAAACAACCGCTCTTCAGTACATTCAAAACATTCAATCACTGCTTTCATTATCCCTTTAAGCCCCAGTATCCACATACAAATTCTCCAAACTGATCTCCATACATTTCCTTAAAGAATTAGTTGAGAGAATTTGTTCAAAGATCTAAGTATTTTCTATTGGGTGATCATTTTATTGATTCTGATAACTTATCTCTTTACAGTCTATGGATAATTGTAAGGAGAAAATTGATCTTGGACACAATTGGGACTTAAAGGGTTATTATGGGGCACATCTAGAAGTAGTTTGGCTGGGGGGCAGGGGAATCCAACAAACCCCCCCCCCCCCCCCCCCCCCATGCTAAAGCTGTAATATCTAAAACCTACAACTATTACAAAAAAACTAGTAAAAATTATTATAAAATGATTAAAATTCCCTTCACTTTCAGCAAACACTTTGATCTCGCTGGAAACCACACCTATTTTCTAAGGGAGCAGGTCCCCAGACCTTCAAGATACTCTCTCTTTTACATCTTGTTTATTTAAACCCTGTTATGATAATCATAGATCCTCCCAGGTATTTTAATGAAATTCAGGAGTTTACAAATTTTTTTGACAAAAAAAATCTTAGGAGAGAAAGACATAAATGGTTCAAATTACAACTTAAATTCCCTTTGGGCTTACAATTGACTATACAGCGTAGCAGGAAGAGAAAAGAGCTACACAATATGTACCTGGAACTGTTTGCAAATGTTGTCTTAGATCTCTGTCTTGTGATGCAACAAAGTAACCATTTGGATTCTCAGTTCCTTTAAAAAAGAGAAAACAGGACCTGAAATCAGAAATGTGTGAATAACTGCTGACTCCACCACCATGAAAGATTGGATTCCAAGCTAGCAGAGATCTCTCAAAGCAAGGGAAGAAGAAGAGGAAAGAAAGAGATCTCTGCTGCCCCCTGAACATTCTTTCATGTAGCCGCTGACCACATTTGTGGTTGAAACTTACTGGTCTTCAAAGCCGGTTTCATTTGATGTGGAATGTGCCTGTTCTGTCAAGACTTTACCCCAGAAATTTCTCATCCCACAGTTGTTGTTGCAACTTGTGTTGCACATGACTAAAAGTTTACTGGTTGTTAAGGAAATGCAAGTACATGCATAACAGAAAATGCATTGAAGGCCACCAGAGGTCTCTCTCATTCGTATCATTTTTCTCTCGCCATGAGGGACCTCTACTGGGAAGGAAAAGATTGGTTTAAGAGCAATTGGAGAGAAGCAGAAATGTTAATGTAATCATAATTTCACAAATAAATTCAGAGTCATATTTACCTATCATACTTTTAATACATTCTGTAGCTGGGACAGCAGCTTTATGATGACCACATTTTCGTAAATGGAATCTCTTTGCAATAAGCACAGCTCCAGAAAGCTGAGGGCCAAGAGCTTCTCCTTCAGCAATCACGCATCTCGTGGTTGCTTATAATTTGTTAAGTAACTATATCTCAATAAATCCCATACACGTGAGCATTCAGGTCCACAAGACAAAGTTAAAATACCAATCTGAAGTGTTAAGACAGCTGTGTTAGTTTCACAACAACTGGTTGCTTTACAATGGGTGATCTTTTGACAGTCTGCATGGAAATGTGCTTCATGGCCAATGAAGACTATTGGTATCTAGGTTTAGGTTCATTGTTGCAGATCTTAAAAAGTAGAATTCCAGCTTAAATTGCATGCCCTTCTTGGTTACAACATGAGATGCCTGGAACTAGCCCATATGACAAGGGAGCATTTAATGTTTTATGCTTGCACAGCAGCAACAAAAATATCTGTCCCAAACAACAAGACATGACTTTTTTGAGCACTACACTGTTGTCCAAGGTCAGTTAACCCACGATGTAATCAGCTACAAGATTCTCGCTTGTGTATTTGTTTTTAAAGTCTTCACTACCAATAACATCGAGGCTTACAGTGTACAAGTAACTGACAGACGACCAATAACAATCTGAGTTAATAAACCAATTCATCTATAACCAGAGTTTAATACCATCAACTGACGTGATACAACTCACTTTGACTCTGAAGATGAATACCACACAGGTTGTCAAAACACGACACTGCCATCGACAGTCCTATTCAGCACTATACTCACCCGGACGATCATATTCCACCTAAATTGTACCTTATGACACGAATACCTTACAGTGTGCTTCGTCAGCTGATTATACTTTTCAGCTGGCGTATGGCTACCCTTAAGTTTAAGTTTTACTTCCTAAAATCCAGTGGAAAAAGATACATAACTGAATGTTCCCATCAAGGTATTTTGGAAGCTGTTCTTTGATATTTATTTTAGTCTGTAAGGCTGCTTGGCAGAATGTACCATCAACTGCAGAATACAAAACAGCACCACGTGAGACCATGTGGCAATATACTTTTCACGATTGCGAAAACGGCAAAGGCACAAATGACTTCAAATTGCAGGGAGTGGTAGACTAAATGATGCTTAATATATCTCCTTACCTAATACTTGATATGGTTCGAATATTCCAAAGGAATTCTTGAATAAAGTTAAGTATTTTCTCGCATGTTTCACTCGCTTTACCTTCATTTTATTTCCAAATTATCCGCTGGCCAGAAATTTCTCGGCTCAATACAATTTTCGCGAGGTACTGGGCCTCAGTACCACGTGATCCTCCACGTTCTTTCTCTTTGAGCGTCGAAAGGAAGATCATGGCGACTGCCATTATTGGTCTTTTGGTTTTAGGGCTTTTTGCGCCGTTGAAGTCGCTCGGTAAGCCATAATTTACAGAAACAATTAGTTCAACTTTTTATTCACTCAAAGAGTCTAAACTGAATTTCAGTTTTGTTGAGGAAATGACAATTTTTCCCTTCTTTTGTTCAAGTCCACGAGGCACTGAGTTATTGGTCTCCAGCGCATAGAGCAATTTTTCTAAGAAACTATTATTTTTAGTGCGTTCTAGCTCTATAACTCCTCTAAACCTGGTTAATTCCTCGAAAAGGAGTATGGGAATTTAAAGAGGCACCTTGCTGATGAGCACATTCTGTATTTTTATTTTTCTTAGGTGATACTTGTGTTGGAGCAAAACCAACCCCTGAAATCTACTCAACAAGGAATATCTTGCTCTCCACAGAAAGTGTATTTATCGTTGAATTTTCCCTCAAATGTGACAATAATGCAAAGGTATAGAGATAGAAAATATGTAGAAAACAAATGCATTGTGATTGTAGCGTGCAACACAACCAAGGCAGACAGCTCTTCTGGAAATACAGTCAAAGCCCAGCTGTAATACAGTCACTGAGGGAGTTATAGAAAGTGGCTGTATTAATGGGGTGACAGTATTAAGGGGGTTGAATTTAGGGAAAATTTAAGGGCTTTCTTTCCCCAGAGACAAACCATACTGTCCATAGTAATGAGGTTTCCAAAGCAGGGTTTGAATGTAGTATAATGAAGACATGGGTGGTAGTTGATTCCTCATGGATCAAAGATTTGAGTGTGGCATACCTTTGTTAAAAAAAGTGTTAGTTTAAGAATTAAGAAAATAATGATCCGTGATGAAATACCGTTATTCATTCTAAACAATAACACTGACTACTGCTTTTATCCCAGAATGTGAACTTATATGCCGAAGTTAATGGAAAAGTCATGCCCGTTACCGTCTCCTCAGACGATGCCAAGTATCAGGTTAGTCTCCGCACACTGCTGTGAAACTCTTCATGTGTATTTCCCACAAAATCAAAGTTGCAACATCACTATTAATGACAAGATGATCTTCGAGATTAGACCAACAATCACATTGCCATTGCAATTAAGTTTGACAACATCAGTTTTGTGATGATGGCAAAGAGATCTGGCAAAAGTTTGCTACATGTTCAGAGTTTTTATTTGTTTGCTCATTAGACGATACTTTTTTATTTTCTCGTTTCCGTCATCATCATTATGACCGCTTGAGCTCACTTGTAGTGTTACCATGCAAAAGAATACTCGTTATATGATGATTTCATTGAAAAACTGACAATTTGATAGAAATGCTTATGACGGCAACCACTGCAGGTACCCATACAGAGACTCTGTAGTTGAACACATGAAATACTGTACAACCATCCAAAGACTTGTGTGATGAATGTGAATCAGCTACCCTGAGAATTTACTCATGATTACACTGTTAGCATCCTGATGTGTCTTTGGATTGGTCCAATCTTCGATGCTGGTATTTTGATTTGTCTGTATTGCTTGTAACACATGTCTTTCTTGGTTTTCTCTTAAGGTCAGCTGGGCAGAAACTCACAAAGAGGCCAAAGCCGGTGTATACTCAGTAAACTTCTACGATGATGAAGGGTTTGCTGCTTTCAGAAAGGTATCTTGGTTGTTACTCATAATATTGTTGTTACAATGATACAGTAATTAAAAGATGCTTGTTCTGAGTACTCACAATACTATTATTGTAAGCTGGGTAGGTAAGTGTTCTGCTTAGTGTAGTTTTAACCAATTGTTTCATTGTAAAATTCAGTGGTCATTTTTCATTTGGAATTGCTAGTCAGCGTGATGGACATTGTTGGCCATAATAATAAATTCTTAAATTACCTTGGCAGTTGATGAACTTTTCTGGGCAGCTGTACTTTCCTTTGATGGTGTTTATCTCTCAATATTGTTGCTCATGCAAAATTAAAAAATAAAACTAACAGTATTATTCATTGGCTTTGTTAGCCCGAAAAACAAAAATATCAAAAAGTGTACAATTTGCAAATGCCGCCACTAGCGTGCCCACAAAATGATTTCTGAAGAATGAGGGCAGAAGTTCCATGCTGATAAAATTATGTGTCACTACCCAGATCTGGGTAGTACTTTTGATTGGTTGTGCCACGCGGGAAATTTCATGATTTAACCAATTCGAAGTACAATCCAGATCTGGGTAGTGACACTCATTGCACTTAGATGTCATTTCCCAGGGAAACCAGTGGTGGCATCATGAAATGTTAGCTGTTTTCTCAGGCCATTGCTTTGGAAGATTGGGCCCAGTGCATGATGACTTGTATATTAATCTGTCAATCCAATGAGCGTTGGTGATTACAAAATATACTAAACACTGTCTGACCACTGGGACTCAACAGCAGAGAGGTCAAATTTACTCATGTGCGAAATAGAAAGGCTTAACTGTATGATTATTACATGTACATGTAACAAAAAATTATTTTTGCCTCTCTTTAGGCACAAAGAAGTGGAACAGTTAGTGAGGCAAAGGCTTTATTCACAATTGATGTTAATCATAAGGTGAGTAACACCAGGCACTGGGACCCCACTGAGATTAAAAACTAAAAAAAAGAAAGAAAGAAAGTTAGAAATCCTATAGATATTTTTTCATGGATCTTAACAGATTTTTCTCAAAAATCAACAAAGGAAGTAATTTAACCCATTATCAGATTGTCTTGTTTATGTTCAAATAACATTACTACCCAAAGACATGTGATGAACTTAATCGCTACCATGATAGCAATCATGATTATACTTGAAATCCTCTAAGAAGTTCTGAAAATCTTTGGGTAGACAAAACAGTTTCAGCTTCTTTTTCTCGTTTTGCATATGTTGGTTTGCATTTAGGCTTGATTACCAGCCACTGTTCGTGGAATGAGCCCATATGCCCTCCCAAATTAAGAACTAATAATTCTAATAACAGATGTGTGATGGAGAAAATTAATTGAATTGTGAATATTTGCAATCTAATTTCCAGGGAGCTGGACGTGAAGGCCTTTATGTGCAGACAGAGTTTATTGCAGTTGTTGCAGCTTTGTTGATCTGGTGGAGTGCTAACAATGTCAAAAGCAAGCTTCAGGAATCATAGACTGTTTTTAATACCAGGAAATTTGTAAACTTATTGACTCTATACGACCTTTTTGTATTTAATAAAATTGAATACAAAGCCAAGCTTATTGTGTAGACTTTTTTGCTTTCAAATACAATATTGATATGAGTATTATATATACCGTTTTACTTGTCTCATAGTAGGCTTGATTACCAGCTGGCACTTGGGGTATGGCAGAAATCAAGCCTGTTCTCATAGCTCCCAAAGAAAAGTTCACAAAAGAATAAAATTAATACAAGTATTTTTTATAAAATCCTAAGATTTAAATAGTACCATGCAGAGGTTCTGCTGAAGAGATTTCATTTGAATGGTGACAGCCTAGGATTTTGGGTACCCCCTACAAGATTTAAAAGCAAATGATCATGTCATAACTTGGTCTAGGAAAGGGTCATTTATCACAACTTTGCTCGAAATGTGGGATTGGTTCCAGTCTACCCTGCAGGCAGGTTTCTTTCTGACATGGCTTTTATCCTTTTTGAAAGTCGTTAGCATCATTTGTCAGTCGTTGTAGTCACGCATACCACTTTACAGATGCTAAAAGTCATGCAAGAAACAAACCTCTACTCACAGGGCAGGCCCAGTACCATTGTCTTAAGAGTCAATTGTCTGCAAAATGCAAATTCCAGCCCATGGTTGGGAAATTCTTTTAGGTCACCGTCTTGAAGCTGGGGCCGGCCTCTGTTTCTTTTGGCTATAGTCAAGTGTGGCTCATTACCTGTGTCAAGGCTTTCTGTATGTGCCTTTTGATACTAAAACAGGAGCCGAAATAAACTGCCATATTAAGTTGCCTTGCATCGACCTTGGTTAAATGCAAGTCTCATCATATGGCTACAATGCACTCCTCGATTTCTTCCTATCCACTTTGTCCTCAAGTTGATTTGAAACTTTACGAAGATATCCAATAAAATTTTGTTGAAAGATAATCTTGTGTGTTGAATCTTATTTGTTTAAGGTTCAAGTAAAAATTGCCCAAAACTTTGCACCGGATAAAATTTCCATGTCCGATTTTGGTCATAGCCAAAATCTGTGTGACATCTGACAAAGTGTTCAGAGTTCAGGTTGTTGTAAACACCCTCTTCCCAGCCTGTTCCTAGCCCAACCCAGGGATTTTTCCCTTGTTCAAACAATCTCACCAGATCTAGCTTTTGCATTGGATTGTTCTGCTCATTCTAGTATAAAAAGTTCTTAACCAAAAATCATCCCGAGTTTATACGTAAAACCAAAAAATATTCTGAAAAAAGAGCAAGAAATGTAGCGAAGTTACTCGGAGGAGGTCGTGGGAACTAAGTAACAAGCAAACATCGTTCCCAGGTTTCCAGGTAAGGTGTTCAGAAACCTCGAAACAAAATGGCGGATACTGCGAACACATCGAACGAAGAGGTCACTGAGAATAATCTTTATCTTGGCGATGATCTGGACGAAAGAACGTTAATTTCCCTCGAAGAAACAATACAAAGAATCGAGAAAAGCTACCTGGAAAATCCGATTCATTATACTCTTTTCTCTGGGGGTGCACAAGGCAGTGATTTGCACTGGCAAAATATGGGTGCCAAATATGGCGTCCGCGTAAAGGCATTTTCCTTCGAGGGTCATGGCAAACGAAACAGTCCCAGAGTCGTTTTAACGGATTTTCAGTTAAAGCAAGCCGATGAACACTTGCACAAAGCTAACAAAACTTTAAAGAGACATTTTCCGACTAGTAAATGTTTCGTAGATAATTTGCTTCGCCGAAACTGGTATCAAGTGAAAGACGCTAATGGCGTATTCGCTGTTGGTAAACTCTGTGCAAGCGGAAAAATAGTTGAAGGTGGCACAGGATGGGCTGTGCAAATGGCCATAGACGCTGGAAAGCCTGTTTATATATTTGACTTAGGGGTTGGTTCTTGGAAAAGATATGATTATGACAAACAGAAGTTTCTGTCATGTAATGTGCCAAGGTTGACCTTGAGTTTTACCGCCATCGGAACAAGGATTTTACCAGAGGAAGGTAAAACTGCCATTGAAAGAGTATTTAAAGAAACGTTTGGAAAACTACCGAGACCAACAAATGACACATGAACTACTTTATTAAGGGTTATTATAAAATTACACAGGTTTCATTATTATTTTGGGTCCATTAAACTTTTGGAGAGCCTGGGACAGATGTTTTGGCAGCTGTCAATCAATCAATCAATCAACTTAATTTACCCTCGAATTTACAGTGTAGCACTGAAGTGCTAATATCTTCAAGCCAACTACATTAATAAATAATTATAATAAAAAGTTAATTCTATATAACAAATAAGATAACTACATGTAACTACCTAGACAACTAACTTGCAAATTATCATGGTGTAGAAAGGTTTGCAGTTCCTGCCCTTTCAAGTAAATTATTGTTCCCCGTAGATATCAGTCGTCGAAAAGAAGTAAAATCAGAAATAGTGCGGTAATGATCAGGAAGAGAATTCCAAGATGTTGCTGCCAAGTAACTAAAGGAATTGAGACCATAAGAAGTGGTCAATGGTTTGTGCAAACAGTGCATATTATGTCCTCTTAAAAAATAGGTGCTAGAGCGTAAACGAAACATGTCTTTTAAGTATCTTGGATAATCAGAAAAATGAAGACATTTAAAAATAGTAAGAATCATGTTTTGTAAACGCTTGTCCTTAAGGTTTGCAGTTCCTGCCTTTTTAAGTAAATTATTGTACTCACAGTTAAAATCCTTGAAAATAAATCGAAGAATACGTTTGTTTAAGAGGTCCAGTTTCAGAATCTTGTTTACTAGAGAAATGCCACACCATAGAACAGTAATAAAAGTGAGGAAGTATAAATGCCTTATAAAGATGGAGCATGGCTTCAGTAGACATCAGTTTGCCAAACCTTGTCATAACGCTAAACTGATTGTTTACCTTTTCAGTTGGATAAAAATATACTCTTCTAAGATTCTGTTTACCTCTTTTCATTTGAACAATCAAACTGAGTCCGGGCGGCGCATTCTCTGTTCCTGTTGCTTCTGTTTGATTTTAATATTTTCGAGGTCGCTGAGGACGGCAACGCTTGATACATCTTTTCGGCCCCCCTTCGAACTGCATAATCATAGTTATGAAAATACATACGTTTGCTTTCTAAAGGTGGCCTCTATAACATAGAAACGGCAATTTAAGCCTACTGCGTATTACCCTGCGAGCGGAGGTTTCTCTCTTGCATGGCTTTTAGCGTTTACAAAGTTGTTCGTGTGTCTTGTCTGTCGCGTAGTTGGTTTGTTTACACCCCGTGAGCGTAAACAAACCAACTACGCGACAGACAAGACACACGAACGACTTTGTAAACGCTAAAAGCCATGCAAGAAAGAAACCTCTGCTCGCAGGGTAATACCCTGCTAGCAGAGGCTTTTCCTTTGTGTTTCTCAAAGTTGTACTGCCATTCTCTTCGCGGTTTTGGCTGCTCGCGTTTTGTTTTGGTTGTTTCTGTGCCGAGGAGAAGACCTCTGCAGACAGCCGTTTGGGATTCCTGTTGAGCATGGGCGAGATGAAAATGCGGTTACCATGGAATTTCTGGGTCACGATGCCGCCGCCGGAGTTTGCCCGTCAGTTTCACTTTCTCGCACCTCCGGTTTCTAGCTCTTCTGGGCTGGTGAACAGGATTTCATGACCAGCCAAACTGACAGTATCTTCAAGAGATGAGGCATCGAGCTTACAGGCTGTAATTCCTAGCTTGGTAACTGAGGCTATCTGATCATCTTTGATAGGGTTAGCCACTCAGTCTTGCTGAAAAAGCTTTGTGGCTTCGGAATCTCTGGCTCTATCCTACAATGGTGTGAAAGCTATTTAAGCGAACGACAGCAAAGAGTGGTGTTGGAAGGTGTTTCGTCATCTTGGGCAGGAGTTTCTTCTGGCGTCCCACAAGGCTCTCTCTTAGGTCCACTGTTCTTTGTTATATTCATGAGGCCCTGTTAGGGGTAAATTCCGACAAGCGACATGGCCTTGAACCGGCGACATGAGAGCCACGAAGTGGCGACGACCGACAGACTATTGCAACGAATTAGCGAAAGCGACACGAATGTCAAGACTGTCCGACAGCGAATTTGAGAATTGACGGAATTGTAAATGTACTGCAGAACATTTCCGCGTACACTATTCGGTAGTAATTACTGAATAATGACCAGTAATGGCCAATAATGGCTAATAAGGGTCCAATAAAGGCAAACAGAAATACGTCTCATTTTACTGCTGTTTTGGTTGTTCATTTCATTTGATTGACGTATCATGTTCTCCTCCTTGCATGACCCACGTGCGCGCTCCATCAATGTGTTAGAGAGATTTTTTTTCTTTATCGATCGCGTTCATCTCGGTGTTCCAAATGGTAAACGATTTATTGAAACACATCACTATAAGAGTCATTAGTGAGTCGTCGGAGTGCCGTTGACGGCATCAGCGGCATGGGAAAACACAAAAAACACAAAAAGGGGAAAAAAAAGCGAGAAAAGCAAGACAAGTTAGAAAGAAGAGAGCGACCAGGTGAGTGGAATCTTCATATTAAATGCGCTGTGGCTATATGGCCGGTAACCGGTCAAGGTTTTCAAAACACTACACTACAAAGTTGTAGCCAAAGCAAACAGGATGTTAGGATTAATTAAAAGAACTTGCAGAGATTTTGATAATCATAAGACTTTAAGAACTCTCTACTGTGCTCTTTTACGATCCAACTTAGAATACTGTTGTCTAATTTGGTCCCCTTACACCACAAAAGGTATTGAAAAGTTGGAGAGGGTCCAAAGAAGGGCAACTAAATTTATCTTAAAGACTGAGGACACCTATGCTTGCCGTCTGAATAAACTAAATTTGTTATCATTGGAAAAGAGGCGATTGTTAGCAGATGTTACTTTTTTATACAAAGCTCTTAATGGGATTATTGACATCAATGTTGAACCTTATGTGGATTTTTATAAGGAAACTGATCGCTATTCTTTTAGACATATTGATAAGTTAATTTAAAGATGAGATATGCAGGAACGAATGCCCTTAAATTTCTTTTTTTTCATAGAGTAGTGGGAACATGGAATTCGCTTCCCCTATCCATTCGTGAGGCAACAAGTGTGAACTCTTTTAAGGCATTAGTTAAAAAGTTTTTTATGGATCAGCATAATCTTTGAATGTTTTTCTTGTTTACTATTTATTACTATTTAATTTCGCTTTCATTTATACTTTTATCTTAGTACCTTAGGTGATCTGCTTTAATATGGGGTCTTTGACTCTTTTGCATTTCATCCTTTGGCCTTTGTTTTTTCTTAAGTCATAAATTGTAATAAATCTATCAGAGCGTTCAGCGGGGAAATAACGAGTAGCTTGGAGATCGATGGAGCTAGTTGATATATCAACGATTTCCCATGACCCGTTGGTAAACTGACGAATGTATCTTCGCCATTCAATACATGAAACAAAGCTTTGGATTGATATTTAGTCAAAGACTCGATTGAACTATCTTTAATGGCTTCTAAAGCCTTTTCAACAGCGTCGTTGAAACTTTCACGGGAAAGACTCGCACTCGCCATGTTGATATAGCGGGCTCACTTTTGCACAGCAAACTACTAAAAAAAAGAAGCGCGAGTCGTTAAAACCGGTTCCATAACCAGTTTAGTCATGTGATTACCTCCTAGATCTTGGAGGTATCTAATACGCATGCTCAACAGGAATCCCAAACGGCTGTCTGCAGAGGTCTTTTCCTCGGCACAAAAACAACCAAAACAAAACGCGAGCAGCCAAAACCGCGAAGAGAATGACAGTACAACGCTGAGAAACACAAGGGAAAAGCCTCTGCTAGCAGGGTAGCAGGGTAACTGCGTTTCGGTATGAATACAACCGCCTAAAATATTTTTGACTGCACAAGTGGTGAATCCGTGATTTCCTTTGCAACATCCGATAAACATCCAGATATTCTGCAGGAAGTTACGCTTTCGCTGTCAAAGGATTCGGCGTTCGAGGTTTTGTCTTGACTAGTCTGGGAACTATAAAAAAACACGACCATTTCACAAGGTCAGATACGCAGTTTCCACTGATCTCGACGTCTACGCTTTGTAGGGACAAATCTCACACTGATCCACCCCTCCCCCAAGTCGTTTGTTTGTAATCTCCCAGATTCTAGGAGAGACGTGACCAGACCCAACCAGGGTCTCTCGACGGGTAGGAGAGAGAACCTGGGAACGAGGTTGTTGACCAACAACTAAATTTAACATATGTAGTAATTATTTGCCTCTTTTCTGATTGTTACTTGTATTTTGGCTGTTTTGATCAATATTTTTCATACTAAGAATGATCAAGCAAATAACTGTGTTTTTCAGCAACTCGTAACCCGACACAACAAAGAAACTTTTATCATCACCTAACATAAGGAGTTATTTTTATAATTAGTTTTCATAAGTAGGAAGTGGAAATGTATCATTGTCCTTTAAAGCCATTTTAAGCCAATGACGAGGTGAGACAAATTAAATTAAATGCCAAGGACATAAAACTATTTACACCTTGCCACCTTGCATCGAAGCGATGTACTTGTATCAAAACGACGCGGTTAAGTTGGACGGCTCTAGAAGAGGTTTTTGAGGGTACAAAGACGGGCGGACTCTAAGGTGTGGTTCAGTCAACTAAATTTAGGTCATAAGTTTTATCGGGGTTAGGACGCGTTGGTAATTCTGGTCAGTGCACGTGAAAAGAACGAGATCGTTTTACAAAAGCGGTCATCGCTGTTAAGATTAAGGCCGGCCCTCTTCGCACTGCTCAAAATTTTGTTTGTTTTTCATAAAAAGGCTTAAGTGACAGCCACAGTTTTATGGTAGATTTATTAAAAGTTTTCAAGCTTCCTAAGTTTTTCACCTTTAATATTTGTAATAAATCCTAGATAACAACCAGGTCTAGCTTGAGTCTAGCAGTAAATTTTGGGTGGTGCTTGAAGATTGATTGATTAACTCGCGCTTGCTTACGTGTTCACAAACAAGCTTACCACTACACACGAGAACACAAGTCTGTTACATCGTATTTCCTCATTGCGATAATTTATGTTTAAACTATATAGCGAGACCAATAGCGATGTTAATAACGCAATTTATTTTTCACTTCAGATTTGCTTCCGAATCGCACTGATCCTACCCCAGTGATTGGACCTTCGTCACCCCCCTGGTCGAGGAATGACAGGATAATCTTTTCTACTGCGCACAGATGGCAGCTACAAACCGCGCAGAGAAAACCGCTCTTGCTGAGAGACTTGGCGTGCCTCTCGAGAAAGTCATGGTATGTCTAAGTCAAATGTTGTATGATGACATTTTCGCCCCCATAAAAAGATTGCCGTAAATTTGACCGACTTCGGAACCAATGTTCTAAATATGTTGTTGTAAAGAAGACCCATATGATATAAAGGAAGAGAAATTAAATTAAATACCCGTTTAATGGATCTTAGGTCGAATACTTGTGTGGAAGATTTGAAATATGGGGGATGGGGGGGCCGATGAACTTATAAAGGCGCGAAACCATAGGCTTCAACTCAAAGAGCAACTTTTCTTCTTCCTTAAAGTCACTTTTAGCTTTAAATATAGTATAGGACTGGTAGCGGTGAAAAAGGCGCAATGCGTGCTTCTTTAATTAGCTACAGAATTCGATCTTTACAATTTTTGTTCTAAAAGTGAATTTAGCCAAAAATAATTCAAAACTCATACCTCATCTGTGTATCACTATGTTTAATACGGTTAAGTTGATAAGCAAATGCAATGTTTATCACGTGGGCGACTTTACTGAACCATTAAATTCGTTAATAAATCATCACGTAAACGTGTTAGAAAATTTTCTTTTGCACGGCTTAACTTCTTTTGACTACTACCGCTATTTTTACATGTGAACATTCGAGTAGCTACGTCCTTCTGGAATGGATAGAAATATCAGATAATCAATTATTTTACTTGTCTCAGTACAGCAATGATTGACATTTATATTTTTCTGCACGTTTTTAGACTTGGTTCAATAATCGCCGCCACAGATGGAGAAAGGAGCTGAAAAAAGTCTCCTTGGATCTTCCGTTCCCGGATACCGCTTTACGCAACCAGGTTCCTCGTCGTTTCCAGCCTCCAACCAGAGATATCTCAATGGCAACGTTGTTTTTAGTCGCTCTACTGAGTTCCAAACCAGCCGGTTTCCATCCACGCCTTACCCTGTGGGAGTGCCACTGCCACCAGCATCGACCCTGATCTCCAGGCCTTCTCCACCTATGCAGTTTCCATGGCAACAAGTTTATCCGCGGTTCCCGCCAGGAGCAGTGCGCCAGGTTCCTCAACAACACCCAGTTACTCATTACCAGTCCAGCGCAGCCTGTTTGTACCCAAGCCAACACTCCAGTCCGTAAGCAATGCCGTTTCCAACCCGCCTGAAGTCCGCCAAGTATCTGCACCACAAACCAAGTCCGTCACCGACGATTTTCCATTTTTGTACTCTGTTGCAAAGGACCTTCCACACATCTTTGGCTACTTGGACGAAGAGAAGGGCCAGGAGTGTCCGCTGACTCCCTTGCTTGAACCATTTATTGAGTTGGAATCAATATGTGACTCCATTTCACTTGCTTCCGATTAGACCGACGAAACCTCAAGTCAGTCCAGTGTAACCAGCGAAGAGTCGACCAACGGCGAATACGTTCAGTCCCGCACTTATAATTCCTGTTGCTTTGGAAACGACAGTGACTTTTCCCGCGGAAGGACATTTAGGTTTTTTTTGGTATTCTACTTTTGGAACATTAACATTTTCTGACAGCCGTTGTTCACTTAGGTCTAGTTATATAATAGTAGTTTGTACCTAATGAAAGGAAATTTATGTTTTTTAGTCGGGATTAATCTCCTGCCCGTTTTTGTTTTAGAATATTGACGTTTTCTGAGAGTCGTTGCTTATTTAAGGAAAAGTAACTTTTATACTTATCCAAGAAAAATCTAAGAACTTGCCATATATGACACTTTTCATATATGATCACAATGTATATTTTTTTTTAATGTAAAATAGATAATATTCATATTTTTCCGGCACAATTTTGAAAAATCATATTTTTGCAACAGCTTTTGTCTCCTGTCTTGATTATAGTTCGAGTCCATTTGATCCCCTATATCATTCCACAGGTAACCCAGGCACCCAGGCTCACTATTTGTGTCACGTACGAGTTTCATATAACTTGAGTAAATATAGAGAACATATGAGACGGAGTTTAGGTCCGGAAATTTGCTAGAAAATGGAAATTAGAATCGATGAAACTAACCATGAAGTTTAGGGGAAAATAGTCTCCTCATGAAGGAGACTATTTAAGTTTTTAGTTTCCTCTAGAAACTTCTAGAGGTGGTAATATAACCACCGATGAAACATAATTATGAAAGTGAAAGCGAAGAATGATCATCGCAGTAAATTTTCCAATTTAAGCAATTGGAAAGAAGAAGCCTGAAAAAAATCAGGGCTTCAACGGGATTCAAACCCGTGACCTCCGCGTTGTCGGTGCGTTGCTCTACCAACTGAGCTATGAAGCCACACATTGGGAGCGAGGTCAATTTATTGAGTTCATATCTCCCGTGAGGAGTAAAATGAATTATTTCATATACTTCACATCAAACATAATTATGTAACCTAAGAGGCCGCAGAATCACAACAGTGTACCGAAAGCCAAATTATATGGATGGGAATCGTAAGATCGATAGAACGGTTAAAATGTACATACACAGCTATTTAAGTATACATATCTAAAAAAGAGCTGGGTCTTTAATGTTTTCTCACTGTTTTATGTCCTATAAACGCCGATTTAGTTGAGACAGCAAAACATCAAAAGTTGGTAAAACGGCGTTTATAGGACAGGCAACAGTAAGAAACCAACACAGACACAACTGTTGTCTTTTTTAGATAAGTATACTTTAATAGCTGTTCATGAACATTTTAACCGTTTTGTCGATCTTAAGATAAACAGGCCCTTTGCAGCTAGCCATTCACGTGGTACAAAACCGCAGTACCGGAGAGCAAAATTCGCACTGGGACAAGACAAACAAAAGGCATACATAATTGTAAATGGTAATTTCCTTTGTCTGTCTTGTCCCAGTGCGACTTTTGCTCTCCAGTACGGCAGTTTTGTACCACGTGATTGGCTAGCTGCAAAGGGCCTATTCCCATACAAATCCTTATAATTTGGCTTCCAGTAGGCTGTTGTGATTCTAGGTCCCCTATGATATAACACTCCCACTTCCAAATGACCACTCAGAATTATTTTTGTTACTAAAAGGCTTCCAATGAAGAGAAGAACTTTAAATCTCAGTTACTTTATTTGTAATTAACTTTAGGAATTTTACCACTCTATGTAATAACGCTATATGACGGGACAAGTCCATTGACCGGTTCCCGGAGAGGCAGCGATCTGATGAAGTGGATATTTTCTGGCATCAAACTTAAAAAAGAAAAAAAAACACACACAATTAATTAATTAATTAATTAATAACAAAAACAGTATTATACCACTGGCCGCTACCGCTTTCCACTACCACTAAAACTACCACTACTTCTGCTCTTTCTTGTTCCAACCTTTAGACTGAATGGAATTCAGAGCCTTCACGTTTGGAATTGCAGCAAAGAGTCGCGAGATATTTGTTCACTTCTAGCATTCTCAATCAATATAAGGTAGTTATATAATTATAAATAGCAAGTGACTAAGTTGGGATAGCGAAAATTAAATATTTGCCTAAAAGGGACTAAGATGGGGTCTATAATTGGCCACAGAATAGACTATAATGGGGTAGGCCAGCGGTACATACCCAGCAAAAATTAACCCAAGTACCCCACCCCCCGGGTATTTTGTTTACTGACTTTTCGGCTAGCTGAAAATTTGCGCGAACCTGGCCGCCATTTTTCATAACAAAAAAAAAAACGTAATTGTGTTTATTTTGAAATAATGAATACATGAATTCATATATTGTAACTCCAAATCGGAATATAGAAATAAATGCAAAGACGACCATCGCGTCCCAAATAAAGACGCAACTTATGCAGTTGCCAAAAGAAAGCCTGAAAGGCTTGCTGGGATTGGAACCCTGGCCTTTGCGATATCGGTGCAGCGCTCTAATAACAAATTGAGCTACCGTAAAGTCCGAAAATAAGCCTCTCCAAATATAAGCCCCCCCAACTCGTAACGCAAGAAACCTTCCGTTAAATTGCCCATCCAAATATAAGCCCCCAGGGGGCTTGTACTTGAAATTTGCCCTCAAACACTGAGTAAAACAAAGCAAAAACGGTAAATGTCCTTCCAACTGTAAGGCTAGACCAATCCATTTTGAAACGCAAATTTCCCTCCGTAGATAAGCCCCTCCGAATATATTTGCCCCTCCAAAAATAAGCCCCTCAAAAAGGTCCTTTGAAAAATATAAGCCCCAGGGCTTATTTTCGGAATTTTTACGGTAGCAAGCCAAGGTAATAGAAGCTGGTCATTGCACTAGTTCATAATATACCCGGTTACATACTCGGCAAGCCGAATTTTTTTCAGGCTTTCTTTTTCGCAACCACATAAGCTGCGTCTTTAACTGTGATGATTTTCTCCGCATTTATTTCTTCATTCCGCGGTTTTATTATACGATATTCATATATTATTTCATCATTCATCTTCATCTTTCCCGGGTATATAAGATTTCTTTCTTTTTCTTTCTTACTTCTTTGACTTGTTTTCTGAAGGTACTACTGATAATAACTCACCTTTGTTACCCGGAATCTGCAATACCAGGTTCATTATCTGATGCAATTCTTCTTGTAGCACTGAAATACATTTTTTCATAAGTTCAAAAACAACAAAACCGACGGATTAATGGGGCTATGTCAAACTATTTTCTATCTTTTTAAAAAGCTAAAACTCGTCTTCACATCACTTAAATCAAAAAATAATAATGGCCTAATCTTGTTATTTAAGATTATATTTTGATATTGGAACTGTTTTCTGTCGTCTGTTCCAACGGATGCCAAAGATGGACATGGATTGAAACTTGAAAAAGTTGGGCCAACTTCTTCGAGTTTTATGCAATGTCTGCAAAATTCCGACCATTACCATTATCATGGTAAGCGCTCCCTGATGAAATCAGGATAACTCCTTCATACCTCCAGCGAAGCATTTTGTGTATGGTTAAAGGCACAAAGTAATCCATGACTCATAACCTCTTTAAGGATTGGCTACCACAGCAATGCCTTTTTACACATATGAATGGTATTTTCTAAGAGAGAAGGAGCGTGTTCAAAACAGGCCTCTTGCAAGTTGCAAAAGTTGATCATGCCCACTTGACCAACTAACCCGGCCTGAAACCTGAATTGAGAAAGCAGAACCAAGACAATATTTTTTCAAAAATTAAAGGAATTTTTGTATGAACTTGAAATGAAAACGCGCGAACAAAACAGAAACAACAAACGAACGGAATAAGAGCGATTTGATTGGTTTGTCGAACGGATACAAAAGCGCGTGACTTCTGGTTGGTTAAGGAAATGCTCAGGAGAAAAAAACCTCATGCCCGAGAACTTTCTAGAAATCAATCGATACTTGGCTTTGACGTCGTACTGCAACAAGATTGGCCAATCGAACAAACAAAAGCCTTTTCCATATTAAGATTTTCTTTGGCGGGAAAACGAAGAATCCATGTTTTGATCTTTTCATCCATTCGCTGATAAAGCAAATAACGAACACTTACCGAAACCATTTTCAAGGTCATACGAAAATCGTTCTATGGAACTGAAGAGCAACTTTCAGTTAGTAGGGACGCTATTCTCAGACCAATGAATTAGATTTTGCGGTGGTTTTAAGTCTTAATAAATTTGAAGGTTTTTCTATGGAAGTGACAAGACCTTGCCACTCAGAGAAACTTTGTATCAATAATCGCTTCAGAAAAAGCGGCTGTTTTATCTCTGTACGTATATGATGGGAGAAGAGTAAAGAAATGACTTGTTCAGGCCCCCTTTTGTATCGCTGAAGCAGCTTCTGGGGGTGAAAAGATTATACATATAACGCATTTCAAAGACATTTTTTCGTTTTGTTTGACTCAGGATGCTGAGGAATAGAGCGATTTTCGTATGACCTTGAAATGAAAACGCGCGAACAAAACAGAAACAACAAACGAACGGAAATAGAGCGATTTGATTGGTGTATGAAACGGATACAAACGCACCTGGGTTTTGGTTGGCTAAGCGAACGCGCGGGTAAACAAACTTCATGCCCGAAGAACTTTCTAGAAATTTCTTTGACGTCATACTGCAACACGATTGGCCAATCGAACAATGCCTTCTCCATATTAGGGTTTCTTTGGCGGGAAAACGAAGAGGCCATGTTTTGATCTTTTCATCCATTGGCTGATGAAACAAAGAACGAACACTTACCGAAACCTTTTTTCAAGGTCATACGAAAATCGCTCTAATGAGAAATGTTATGAAAAAGATTAGGAATGTTTGATAAGGGTACCATACATGGAAGCCAAGGATGCGGCTCTACGTTGAGCCACGCCGACAATATTAATCAGATTAGAGAGATTTAGAGTCACGTTTACGGCAAACGGCAAAAGTCAGATTCACGTTGAGAATTTCTCAAAATAGGAAATAAGCAGATAAAAACTGTTCAGAACAATTCTTATGGATAAAACTGGCGTGAAACCACTCATTTTTGTATACAAGTAATAAACCGTAAACGACCCGGCGGGGGTACTCCCTTATATAAGCCATACAGGTATGTGCCGTCCCATAGGGTACGGTTTTTGCGCCGTTTTGGTCTGAAAACGGGTATACACTTTGCCCATTTTGGTCTGGAATCGGATATGGTTCTCGAGGGAACTACGGAGTGTATGAACGTATTTATCGTTTCAATTCCAAATGAGTAAGAAAGAAAGAGAAATATGCGAATTCGAAACGGATTTGAATAATTTTTTGTTTGCGCTCTATTCTAAGTAATGATAACATAATTTCTGCCTAAAAGCCAGGTCTGAAAACGGGTATGGATTGTAGAGGTCTAGTCTGAAAACGGATGTGGAAATTACATTTTTTGGTCTGAAATTGGTTCAGGATTTGAAGAACCGGGCGGCGCACCCCCACGAAGAATTCCCAGGAGTATTTCTCCCCGGGGGTAAACGAAAATTAAGGGGAAAACTTAGCCACGTCAAAGTCAGGTTTGCCGTTTGGCGTAAACGTCACTCTAAATCTCTCTAACTGTTGCGCGACTGAAGGTAGATGAGGATGAAAAGGCCGTGAAAATTGACCTCTTACTTACGACACCAAAGAAGTTCCGAACTTAACAGGATGGAAAATCCAAACAAAGAATTCCCTGGTTGAAACAGAGGTGATGGGTCTATGAAAGAGGGAGTTGAATAGGGGTATGCAAATCCGCCGATCCGTTATGATTTAAAGTAACCAAATCCGCCTTTAAAATTTCTTTCTGAATCCGAAATCCGGATTAAAGTATTCTTATTATGCATGGTTCAATTTGACCTGTTCCCATCGCCCCCCCGGGCAACCTCCCAGGACAATTCCAGCTTTTCGGGCCCGGTGGTGGGGAATTGTTTGAAGCGGTCCTGCCCCGGGGGTAGGGGGTGGGGCAAATCAAAAATAACTTCTCTTTGATTTTGCGAAGTAAGTGTCATTTCTCGCGCAGTTTGCATGATGGCTGCTGACCTCAATACTACATATTTGTAGGGGCAAACGCAGGAATCTGTCTGTATTTGAAGGTATGTTTCAAAATTTCAAACGAATGTGGGTTTAATGCGTACTCGAATGTTTTTATTTTTCAAAAGACACGAAGAGATATTTCTTCAGCCTTGTTTAATAAGAAGACAACATAAATAGACTGTATATATGAAGACGGACACTAGACTTTTAACATATATAGATAAACAGAGATTCAGCCCAGTGTTCTTATGAAGTGTTCTGTCATATCAAGGAGGCCCTTTAGGGTTTTTTCTTCGCACTTTTTCGTTTTCAAATTTATTGTTCATGTTTTACCATGTTTACCGACATTAAACACTTATTATCCTTCTCTAAATAAACTCTAGAAAACGTTTACAAAAGTCATGAAAATGTCTCGTTTTGCTATTGTACGGAGATCAATATTGATCTCAAAAAGATGTACCCAAAAAATACGTATATGCAGGTCAATCAGGAGCTCGGGGTTGCGGAATTGTCTCTTTTTGCGTGCCCGGGGATGGGGAATAGACCACCAAGAAAGACAAAATTTGCAAATCCCCGGAGGTATGCCAGGGAGGGGGGGGGGGGGGGGGGGGGTCATGGTAAGAGGTCAAATTAACCACGCATTACACGCAAAGTCCAAAATCAGGGTCCCAAAAATGGATTAATCCGCAATCGGCTGCAATTGCAGGATCCATAAATCTGTTAAAATCTAGCTTTTTCAAATTCCGCCACTGCCTTCGCTTATTCACTCCCCCCCCCCCCCCCCCCCCCTCATGAAACATGCATAAAGGAAGGTGAAGTAATGCCGGAGATAATTCATGGTTGTCGATGGAAGGGAGCAATGGATGTTTCAACTGGACCTTGGGAACCAAATAGGTAGGCCTTTGCAGCTAGCCATTCACGTGGTACAAAACTGCCGTGCGCTGGAAGGCAAAAGTCGCACTACTGGGACAAGACAAACTAAAGACATATACATAATTTCAATGGTGATTTCCTTTGCTTGCCTTGTCCCACTGCGACTTTTGCTCTCCAGCATGGCGGTTTTGTACCATGTGAATGGCTATCTGCAAAGGACAACAATACCGAATGCCACGTGCAAACGGACGCAACAACTCCCAAAAATGTTGCGTCTGTTTGCAAGGGTCTAACAGTTTGAGCAGGTTTCAAACTTTGCGCAACAACTCCCAACAACACGCAACAGGGTGTGTAAACGGACGCAACATGTAACATCCAACAATGTTGGCGGGATACGGTTAATCTAGTGAATCACGTACGTGATATGTCGCAGTAAACCTGTAGTTTTGATCGTTTCTAATGGTGCGTGTGGGATTTCATGGTGCAAAGTTAAGTTCATCGATAACACAAAAACGCTTCGCTTACCTTTCTGGTTTCCAAACAAGGCTGAAACAAACAAAGTTGTGGAAGTTTTTAGAGGTAAACCATAAACACTACACAGCTGATTTTAATTAACAAATATAAAGCGAGGTCATAAAGCTGCTAGTGGTCTGTCAATTCTTTTAGCTGCTTTAAGTTTATCGGCAAGTTATGTCTGATAGCTGTTTTAGGCGCAAGAGAAACGCAACGGGCGCCCCTCGCGTTTCTCTCGCGCCTAAAACTGTCTTTTCCTTTCCTTTCAAACGCCTGCCACGCAGGCTAAAAATACCCAAGAAACTCGCTCTCCTCTTTATTGAGGCACCACTTCAATAGCCTGCGTTTCAGCCAGCCTGCACTTAGGGTGCTTTCTTTTGGGATGGTCTGAATCAGAATCAGTGATCCGAGATCACTCGGATCATGGTAGATCAAAGGAACCGACGAATCCTTGTCCAGAGTGGATTCACCGGTTCATTTGATCTACCATGATCCGATCAGTCTCATCTCGGATCACTGATCCTGATCCAGTTCATCTCAAAGAAACGCACCCTTAAGCCTGATTTTCACTAGCGCATAAGCATAAGCATGAGGACATACGCGCAGAATGGCATAATTTGACTCAATTCTCCAGCGATACCAGCTCTCCTCAACCCAATGATGGAGAAGATGACGGACGAAGCGTCCGCCATATTGCTTTTGATATGATTGGTCCACGGCCTTGTGCTTATACTTGTGCTTATAGTTTTCACTCGTCGAAGCTACGACATAAGCATAAGAACAAGCACAAGAAGAACGAACTTGTCCGTTTTTTTTGTGCTTATGTTTATGTCGACCCAGTTTTCACTTGCTTAGACATGTGCTTGTGCTTATGCTTATGCTCATGATTAAGCGCTAGTGAAAACCAGGCTTTAGTCTAAACCTTTTGAACAGAGCCTTAATTACTTATTGGTGACTGAGGCAAAGCATAGAGGAGTTGTCTTCTCGCTCCAAAAGAAAAGAAGAAGAACCTGACACATTTTTTATAAGTTACTTTGAAAGCTTAAAGCAATCTCTGACTGCACCCTCAATGTCCCTATTAGTTTTTATTGAAGTAAACATCACATGTCCTGCGAATTTGTAAAATATTAATGCGATGTCAGGAAGCCTTTAACTTTCGCAGTAACAAAATAAATAAAATAGACCGATAAAATTTGCCAAAAAGCCCCCCATCTCTGCTCCCCCTAGCCTTTTCATTGGGAGGTGGAACACTCTAGTAGAGTCTGCTCTGCATGGCTGCCAGCCGCACTGGTCAGCACATGCAGTGTACCGATGTGTACATTTGCTTTCGAAAGCCTTAGTAGCTTGAGAACAGCACGTGTGGACTGCAGAATTCTTTTAGTTCAAGGAGAATAATAGCAAGTTTTTTGTTCCAAAAGGCTGTTCCGCTTACCTCCAAACATCTTGGTCATAAATGTCGCCAGATCTGAAATAAAATAACGTCCAGGAAGTTTAAAACTCTCCGGGGAGAGAAGAGGCGTAAAAGCATATCGAGTCAACCTCTTCCCCAGGGCTCTGGGGACGAGGTTAAAATCAAGTTAACTAAACCAAAACTTCTCAGAATATTGGGATAATGAGCGACAAAATTTGTAAAATAAGCGCTGTATTAATAAGAATTTTGAAGGCTCCTATAATTGTTTCGTTTGTTTAAAACTGCGGCTTACCCTGTTGGTTTCTCATTACCGCCTGGACATTATCTGAAACAAGGAGCATTATAAAGCAGAGTTATTTTCATGGTGGATTTTTATTGTAAGTTTAATATAGACGTCGAAAAGAATGGAAACTATAAAAGACAAAATACGTACCGTTTACCATCTTAAGTTTGATCTCCACATTTGGCGGCAGTTGTTGGTATTGTTCAAGCCCAGCATTTGCATTGTTATTCTTTATCGGGTTTACCAATGGTTCGGGGTGCTGAAATTGAGGCTTGGGGCCTTTAAATAAATTAAAATCAATCTTTATTCAGGACCCGGGATTCATTAAGCCTACTTCATTTAAGTGTTTTACAGTAGGGTCCTGATAAAACGAAATAAATAATTAAAAACGAATGTAAAAAAAATAATAAATAAACAACTATGAAGTACTAAAAACTAGATATCCTTCCTCAATCCAACAATACCTAAACATGCAATTTGAGAAAATTATCAGGCGGTCAAAGTAATGCGAAAACTGCTAAATGTATATCACCATAAGCTAGCTCCCCCCCCCCCCCCCCCCCCATCCCCTTGGTAACGTCTTTGTACATTTCCCAAACGGAATATTTAATGCGCTGCAATCTCTAAATACGTACAGGGTGCGCAAAGGTTTAAAGTATGCAAAGGTCCGTGCGATAATACGGTAATAACATGTTGGTTCAACGAAGCATGTGATACGCAGTTGAGTAACACCCTCTCCCCCTTTTTTTTAAAACAAAAACAAGGAAAAGAAAGCAAAGAAAACTAGTGCTTTTAAAACAGTCTCGACTTGACGTAGTCCCTCAAACAAAATCGATAAGAACAGTTTTTTTTTTTACATGAAGTTGTCTCTGAATCTTGAAGGCTGTCTGCGCTCACGCTGTGATCGGGGCGGTCCACATTCTATCGTTGTAGGTAACGTGTCTTCTGATTCGATTCCAGGTGTGATGAGAATTGTTACTCCTGTTGAGTCAGCGTTTGGTGGTTGTCTCTCCTGTTCTTGCTCTGAGTGCTTAGATGCGATTTCAAGCTAGTCCATCACTGCGCTGTATCCATCAGCTGGCTCTGCTTTCGCTCTCCTGATGTGGCAATGATTATGGTGAGCTGGTCCCATTGCTGTTTTGACCACGCAAGACCTTAGTGTGGGCTTTTCTACTACCTCCCCATAGATCTATGGTTGAGACTTGTTGTGGGGCGGGGTTTGAGGTAGACTTTTTCCCCTTCTGTGAACTCTCTAAGCAGGGTTAGTGCCTTCTTTCCTACTGCACCTTTGACCTATTTCCCTTTTCTGCAATGTTTTCTTGTGCAACGCCATGACACACTAGTTTTGGGACGACCTGACTGGTAGCTGTGGGGATGTCCTGGAACATTTTCTACTTTGATACCGTGATGTGACATTTTCTACTTTGATATCATTTTACTGCCCACTACACTCTGTTTTCAGATGACTGAATTTAGTTTATAACAACTGAGTTTAGCTACTTATTGTTTATTCATGGCACCATTGTTATACTGTAAGACAAAGACTTGACTCTGAACACGCGCAAATTTTGAGCCTCGGATTTTTAACGGTAAAAGTCTACAAGTTCTCCTTAAATTTAGGCGAAAAAGCTGTCAATGTGTAGGGGAGATGTGCATCTTCGCTAATCCGTTGTTTTATACGGAGTTTGTCGCTTATTTCAACAAAAACAATCCAAACTGACTTTTAATGGGGTCTGAACTCATACTATAGAAACACCGAAAAAACAGAGTTTTGAAAGCAAAAAGTCTACAAGTTAATCTCGTTGTATTTTCCTGTTTTTACGTAACGTTGAAGATTAACCCTTTAACTTCAAAAAGCCGCTGTTTTATCTAAAAAAAAGTAGACTATGAGTATTTAAAATGGCGATTTTAGTGAATGATCTTCGCCAAATTCCTTCCTTTTCTTTCTTATTGTGGCACTTTTGTGGGGCGTTCATGCACGCCTGCTACGCAGGCTAGCCACGGTAGCTTATTATCATGCGTAAATGTCCAGCCATTCTGCCTGATGTTAACATCAAGCAATAACAATGGGGTAACCAGGGAATAAAAAAATGATCAGTCGTTAATCATGTTGTTGCATTGTTGTAAGGCTATTCATATGTCCTGGAATCCCAAGAGATCTGGTATTTCGCCATTTCCCTTCCATCCCATAGCAATGCGCATGACGAAGGAGTGACGAGCAAAAACTATAACCAACCAGTCGCCGGGACAGTGCCGAGACATTCCGAAACACCAACCTCGTTCCCAGGGTTCTCTCCTACCCGCCCCATGGAGCGAGAGAGACAGAGACCCTGGTAAACGCTGGTCACGTGTCTCCCAGAATCTGGGAGATTACAAACAAACGATTTGGGGAAGGGGCAGGTAAGTGTGAGATTTGTCCCTACAGATCGTAGACAGGTCAGTGTAATGAAACTGTGTATCTGACCTGTTTTTGAACGCCGAAATTAATGCACAAAATCCTTTGACAGCAAAGCGTAACTTCCTGCAGAATATCTGGATGTTAATTGGATGTTTAGAAGCGATGATTTCATTTCGCACATGCAACGAAAATCGCGGAGGATTCACCGTTTGTGTAGTCAAAAATAATTTAGGTATCCTGGTAGTAGGATTCATACCGAAACGGACTAGATTTGAATTGCCGTTTCTATGTTGTGGAGGCCACTTAAGGAAACAAATGTACAGTATCTGTATGTGTTTTCAAGACTAGCTACTATTATGGAGGGCGCCGAAATAATGTATCAAGCGTTGCTGTCCTCACCGACCTAGAAGCAACAGGAAGAGAGAATACGCGGCCCGGACAGTCAGGCTGATTGTTAGCTATTGTTCAAATCGAAAGAGGTAAAGAGAATCTTGAAAGAAAATATTTTTAGCTAAGGTTCTGTGTTTTTGCAGGTTTTTTTTTTGGTCCTCGTTTATAATTATCAGGATGGCGGTAAGCTTCTTTGTAAACAAATATGATATGGCTTGCACGACTGCCAACCGTTTATTGTTCCGTCCTTATTAATTTTCTGGATGTTTAGGTATGCTTTAGAGGATTTTTCGAAATCACTGAGCCACATGTGTTTTTAAATAAAGTTTTCATATGGACCATAAACAAGAAAGCCTTTCGCTTGGAAGGTTATGTTGTCTGTTTTGTCTCTGTTTATACTATTTCCTGTTGTCTTCCAAGTCGCGTTTGTACATAATTATTTTTATCTTTGATCTATTTACCACTTTTCTTTTGCCGCATCATAACAAAGGTTAAGGGGTGGAAAATGCTGACATTTTAGGCTAAAGCTTTCCATGAAGTCACTAAATTGATCGTAAATGTGTTAACTGAATTCCTTGCTCTCAATGTAACTGCCATGTTTTGTCACGGTTTTTTTTTACGCCGAACCGCTAAGACCGCAAATGGTGTAGGTTTATTTGGCCCGATTACCAGCCGCTGTCAGACAAGCATTGAAACTTTTTTAAATATAGAAGTTCAACATACAGGGATTTTACCTTCAAAAAATTAGCTCGCTTGTGTATAACGCAAGATCGTAGATTTTTAGCGATTGGTGTCATCGGTTAAACGGTCTTAAACCGGCAACAATGCTAGTTTTTTTTTCCTTCTCTGGTAATTCACTTGTTTATCTGATAGTTTGGTTTAGGCAGAAATTTCCCTTAGTTTCAGTTATAGTTGTAGTAGGGTTGGCAAATCTATCTTGCTGTTACGACCACTGAGTGAACGTTGCGAATAAACCAGACACAAAAAATGCGAGACAAAGGACTCCTCCCTCAGAATTAATTTTGGTCTGGAGTCACGTGACCAGCGTTTTCCAGGGTCTCTGTCTCTCTCGCTTCATGGGGCGGGTAGGAGAGAACCCTGGGAACGAGGTTGCCGAAACACCTGGAACACGCTGGAAGAAAGTAAAACGCTGCGTATTCACAAGCTGACAAAATGGTGAAGAAGAAAAAAAATTTCAACACGAGTCCGTTGGGGTCACTCAGAGGGCCATTGGTTTTTATACCAACGCTTGAAATTGTGAAGTGTCACCCTCGCTGAATGACGCTACTTTACGTTACTTTTTGTCGTTGTTGCTGGTTTTATAAGTTTCACGAGAGCGTTGTTAGCAGACCTGCATCATAGAACAAAAACAATATGTGAAAAGTTGACTCATTGGTTCATTAGAATCAATAGTTTACTGCTTCTGAAAAGTGAGCAGAACAAGAAGTCATGCATTTGGTTATGTTGGCTGTATTTTATTATATCAATCCATATCTCTCCATGTTTTATTACTCCATGTTTTATCACTCCATGTTTTATTAATCCATGTTTTATCACAGGCCTGTCGTGTGACCCCATAGGTTCTCAAGGTCGCTCGTACTGGGCACAAACTCCGCAAGATGAACATGTCTTCCTGATTACCGCTTGCATGCCTGGCCAGTACACTGATTTGCGTACTCGTCGTATACTGCTATCTGCGCCTTGGTGAGCTTTGTGTATCTTCCGTAACATTCCAGGTCGCAAGGATGTGGGTACGATGACTTGATGAGACTTTTAAAGGATTCCATCATACACTGTGATCTCGTCTCTTGAATCCCAGTAAACTCTGATTTGCCCGCGCACTTCCTTCCTTTCTGAAGGTCATCCACTTACCACCACTTTATGCAATACTGCTCGAACAGGATCTTTTGAAGTCTCCACTCTGATCTGGTTCATTGTTCGAACTTTTACTCTATTTGCCCCCACATCCATTTGTGCCAGTGCACGAAACACTTCGCACTCTTGTATGACTGTCGGGGTCGCGTCATCATTAACATTGGTGGCTGGGCAAGACAGAGTGTCTGCTACAAAAAGCTATTTCCCTTTCTTATAACGAACGGTGAACTGGTATTTCTGCAACTTCGGCATCATTCTTTGCAATCGGGAGTCTGCTCAAGACTTTCTTCCAGGGGTTGGTGGTCTGAGTGGGCTGTGATGACATGATTGCTGTACGAGTGGTAATGCCATTTATCCTTGCAGGATACGATCGCAAGACACTCTTTCTCTATTTGAGCATAGTTTCTTTCTGTGTTGCTGTAGGTATGTGAAGTGAAACAGACAGGAGCCCCTCTTATAGTAAAACCCCACCTATTGCATAGTCAGATGCGTCTACAGTGGAACCCCGTTAATAAGGTCACCAATAAGCGAAAAAAAATTTGCCTTATTAACAAGGGTTTTTTTACAAGAAAATGTAGGACGGGTTTTGCCAGGCGGCCGAAAAAAGTGGCCGTGATAACGAGGTGGCCGTAAGGCGGGGTTTCTCTGTAGTTTAAGTGTCACTGGGAGGTGTGTGTCATAATAGCGCAGCACTGTTGTTGAGGCGATGAGACTTTTAGCTGAGTTAAATGCTGCTTCGTGACTTTCAGACCAAAGAACTACAGTCATTTTTGGTAAGGTTCCCCAACGGCAAGACTGTTTCGGACAGGTTATGACAGAATTTGTACAGGTATTGGCACATTCACCGGGAAGCGTTGCACTGCAGCTTTGTCGGTTGGAACTGGCATTTCTCTGATGGCGGCTACTTTGGCAGGATCGGGCTCCACCCCTTTATGGATAAGCCCCATGAAAGTGACAGATGGAGATTTGAACTGAAGTTTCTTCGCGGAACTGTAGATCGTGTTCAGCACACTTCTCCAAGAGTTGGTTTCCGGATTCATTCTCGTTCCCAGAGCTTCGATCCTTTTGTCGCTTGTGTTCCTCCACACTGATAGGAGTGTCGACTCGTGAGGTCGACATGCATCGCACAGACCACACTTGAAATAATAAACTTTTTGTTGATTCACAGTTGAAGGTTTATGCGACTCGATCCATGCCAAGTTACTTATTTAATTATGTTACTTTCTAAATATATCTTTCACAGCTTTTATCGTTTTAGCCGCGTTCCTGCTATCGTTCATGCCGTAATTTTCTTGTATTGTTTAAATGTATTATAAATATTTTAGAGTTTAGTCAGCATCTCATTAGCACTTTCACAATTTTTCAATTGATCAGTTCAGTTCATTTTTATTTAGCCAAAATATAATACAATACAGGAATACAAATAGGAATTGTAAGTTGGTAAGGGAGCCCAGAAGAAACCAGAAGGCTTATGAAGCCCGCTTCCCAGTCGCAAAGAAATAAGTAAAATGAAATGCGTAGAGTGATACGTTAGAAATATGAACTACACAGAGACTGAGCCGAGTTAAGTTATGAATTCAATAACAAGATAGAAAAAAGTTTTTATCTCTGGATTGGAACGAATTAGCGCTCAGCTTTTTAAAGAAAACAGGCCCTTGATAGAAAACAGAAAACTTTCTTATGTTTGGGTGAGTACGACCGAGGGAATATAAATCGATTTGAACTATTAGGGTGTTATAACCGTCAACTTGATTAGTAAGTAAGATGGATCTGGAAAAACTGGAAGGAATTAAAGAATAGATAAGTTCCCAGGTGTACAATTTGTTCTTCCTTTTAGTTAGTGGTATTGAATGAGCAGGCCCGCCGATAACCACGTCCGATACTTTTACTTCTTTTTGGGGGAAAACAGGAATTCTAAATATCCTTGCTACGCTGTGTAGCGCTCAAAATCGTCTCGTATAACATCACCTTTAAGGAATCATGAAATTTGGACACATTTTTCTTATTTTTATCACGAAAGAAAACAAAGGATTTTCTTTCTTCATTGTTCTTGCTTTGTATAAGCACATTCTAATTTTTTAACTTCTGACCTTGAAAATGACCGTCGAACGATCGAAACGTCGTTCCTTTTTACGTTTATTTTTATGGTGCAATTAACAAGAAGTTACCCTGGGTACCAGAGGTTGTGCGACGGGGAGCTTCGTTTCGTCGGCCGCAGGCCGAAGAAACGAGCGGCGATGCATGAAAAGCCTCTGGCACCCAGGGTAACAAGAAGTTTAAATAAACGTAAAAATATTTACTAAAAAGCAACGACACATTCCATAATTAACTAACTGCAAGCCTCTCTTTAATTTCGAGTTTGCTCTAAATCAAAAAAAGAAAAATACCAGAAAACAAGGTTTCTTAACAAGTTTAATTTTCTTTAACTTTCTTAATTTTCTTTTACTTACCGAATGAGGGAGAGCGAACCCAAACAGTTTTGTCAACTTCATGCGTCTGCTCCCGATCAGAAGACAGGGCTAAATTCAAATCGAAGCGAAGAAAATGTGATTAAGCAAACTAATAAAATTGACAAGAAAGATAACTTTGCAGTTTGCAGGATTCGCAGAAAGGATGTTCCTTTTCTTATCCTCATCAGGTATTATTCCTTCTACTGCAGTGTTCACGTGTGATATCGCTACTGCTTTTGGTGTGAATGTACGAAACATTAATCATATGATACATAAACGTATTGTGGATGAACGACTCAGGTTGGGCAAAAGTATTAGACATAGGTGGTACAGGAGTTTGTCCTCCTTTTTGCCGAGGAATCCCAGATTAATTGCCATGAGGAATGCACTAACGACCATGACGCAATAGGCTACATTTTAGTCTGTGAACAAAATTTTTTGGTGAGACCATTCCAATGAATTAGGACGGAATCCATCAGTGGACAAAAATCTGTTACCAGAATAATTTCAATCATATTGCATTCTTTTTTACACTTTTCGAGGGCTATGAATGTAACAAGTATAGAAATAGCTCCAAAGGGAGCCCGATAACACAAACTTCAAAAACTTCACCTTTCACTAAATGAAATCTTACTCAAGACGATTTTGTGGTTTCTTAATTTCTGTGAAATTTGAAATTTATTTTCTCTGGCTCCGATGGGAAATTGTCTTTGGTGTTATTACAGATAAATAATTACATCCATAACCCTTGAAAGTGTTAAAAAGCGGAGTGCGGTATGGCCTAAGATAATCTGGTACAAGGTTTTTGTCCACTGAAAATTAAAATTACGCAATTTCCTGATGGATTCCGTCTTAACATCTTTGGCAGTGCTTTCACTTGGTACTATTTGCATTTCAGTATTTTACAAAATGAAATTTGGAAATTTGGTTGAATTTTAACTTTGGCCACCTTTGGCAGTGAAAGGATTAAAAGTATAGCAATCCTGCCGTTCTGAAGGATTCATATTTAGCACTTACTGGACGAGGTTGATTGGCTGAATGAACAAAATATCGTGATTTGTCAGTGGCGAGCAGATCAATTATTTTCCGAAGCTGAAGACAGAGGCAAAGAATTGATCTGCGAGACAATGACAAATCACGATATTTTTTGATAACCGAGTTCACTAATTGTTTTATCGTTCGATCACCAAATTTGTTTTTTAATGAATGTCTTCGGAGAGCGAAGCGATCTGCCATCTACGCATGGGCAGAATATTATTTGCAGCCAAACACTAAAGCCAAACACAATTGGACGACACTGCGTATGAGCAGCCATTATTTGTAGGCAGTTTTTAGCAGGTCACGTGGTGGGCTTTCGGCCAACGAAAAAAACAGTTTGCATCGCATGATAATAGCCTACGTTAGATATATTAGAATTCTAACATGACTCCGAGGCCTTCTGGTCATTTTTCTATATTTGGTTTGGTTTTCTTTGTGCTCAAGTCTCTTCTGGGAATTGCGGGACAATGAAGTAGTTAAAAAATTGCATTTTTGACCCTAAAGCCTCCGAGTCCAAGGACTGATGGGTCAAAAACAATGTCACGTGGTTTCTCAGGGGACAAACAACCGATAAAATCTATCAGCATACAAGAAATCGTACCTGGGCAAGTTTGCTTGTTTTAGATAATATAAAATGAAAGAATTTTAATCTTAAAGAAAATAACGGCAAATTATGTGTGGAGGTGATCAATGTGGCTTATCTGGAGCAAGAAACGCATTCGCATAGCCTGCATGTAGCATAAAAACCTGCGCCAACAGCACTGCAAGTTAAAATGCATTACCTGCAACAGCAGTAAAAAAAAGAAGGACAAGTATAACGAAAGTTCCTGAAACCTTCATCTTCACTGGCTAAGTACTGCAACAAAAATAATATCATTATATTAACTTCAGTCAGATCTGTGTTGAAGAAGAAACACTCGTGCTGGAACAGACACGTTTGCGCTGAGTACTTTGTTATGACTTTTTGTTTATTTTAAGGACCCAATTATAATATTACATAATGTTTCTAACAGAACATTCTACACCAGGATAAGAACTGGACAAACAGGTTTTTATCTACGCTTTATATAAGCAGTTTCAACATACCAGCCGTTTGCGCTCTTTTGAGTAATGGAGTTCTCTTAAGTTTTTGGTAGAAATTAAGGTTCAAGTTGCGTTTAAAGACTTGTGGAGCTCACAGACGTTCGCCAAGTTTGAATCGTTAACAATCTGTTGGTTCTTATAAAGGGCGAACCCTAAAAATGAAGGGAAATCGGTTTTTTTTTTTTTTTTCAACCCTTTTCGCACAGGTTCGTTTTTTACTACTCAGTAAGTTCACGCTTTAACTTTTGGCATTTTTTCTTATACGACAAAAAAAATAATAATAATAAAAGAAGATTGGTTGAGTGTTTCCATGCCAAGACAAATTTGAAAACAGTTCCCTAACTTTGTTCCCTGCACCTATCCCCGGCCTTAGTCATGATGACGGCTGGCTTACAATCGTTTCCCTAACTGATAGCTCATTCTCTCTTGTTTCCCTCCATTTGATGACTTTCAGCTGTACTAATATAAAACTAAACTTTTATCAAGTTAACAATTTTTGGAAACAACAAATATCTCGTCAATAATAAAAGTTCCAGAAACAATGTCTTAAGATCACATTACTCTCTGACAAAAAAAAAATAATCCTATAAAGATTTCGGACACAACAAAAAACGTGTCTGCATTAAATAAAGAAAGGTGTAGTCTTGGTATTGGTTTCATAATCGCCGTTTTCATGACTCAGATAAACGATTCTACAAGGTCAGTTCAGCGATCAGTCTTGTATCCTTTTATGTGGATCTAAGATGGTTCAAAGAAGGACGAGCACGAAGTTTTTGAAACACAAGGGCTGTCGATGCTGATTCGACGAAGTTGACCATAAGTTTCGCCCATCTTATTTAAGGCTAGTGTTATTCAGAAAGGTTTAAAAGCACGTTTACGGCAAACAACAATTAAAACGTCAGATCTAAGCTGTTGACAATTTCTCAAATTAGGAAATAACAGATAAAAACTGTATCAAATAATTCTTACGGCTGAATATGACGTGGATATACTAATTATAACGAGCAATAGGCCAAAAGTAAAGGGCAAACTTTGTTTTTGCTTTAACCTGTTGCCAGATCATTATCATTATCATTATTTTTTTTACAACAATTGCAAAAACAATAGCTAGAAAGGGGGGAAACATAACATAAGACCCATATAGAGCGATTTTCGTATGACCTTGAAAAAGGTTTCGGTAAGTGTTCGTTCTTTGTTTCATCAGCCAATGGATGAAAAGATCAAAACATGGCCTCTTTGTTTTCCCGCCAAAGAAACCCTACTAAGGAGAAGGCATTGTTCGATTGGCCAATCGTGTTGTAGTATGACGTCAAAGCGAAGTATCGATTGATTTCTAGAAAGTTCTCGGGCATGACGTTTTTTCACCTGAGCGTTCGCTTAACCAATGAAGAGCCAGACGCGTTTGTCTGTCCGTTCGATAAACCAATCAAATCGCTCTATTTCCGTTCGTTTGTCGTTTCTGTTTTGTTCGCGCGCTTTCATTTCAAGGTCATACGAAAATCGCTCTAATAACGGAAAAAAAACGAAGCATTAAAAGGAAACTTCGTCACGTGATTCAACGAAAATGATTTGTGCACGCCGTAAACGCGAACCTAAATTTTAAAATTTCTCTTTTATAAATCAATTCCATCTGTTGTCTCAATAGTGAGGGTTCAACTACAAATTATCCAAATGAAATTTGAATTTGAAACTTTTTTCGATTAAATTAACTTTTTGGAATAGAATGTACTAGGGCAGGTTTAAGAAAAATTATGTCGTTTTCCTGAAAAATAGTTCACTGGTTTCTAGCTGAGAGAAGAGGAAAGAAGCCATAACCTAAAAGAAGGTAAAATTGTAATTGTAACGAAGAAAACTGTTTCATCCAACCACAAAGCATTCATTTGGTAAAATGTATCTACACAACAAATATTACAACCCAATAGCCTGATGCGAGTGAATATGAAGTATATAACGCTTTGAATCCTTGCTTAAGGCTGGTCCTTATACAATGGATCCTACTCGAGTGTTAATTATCAACTTACCAATGTGTGGTGCTTTGTCTTAGAAACTAGCGACACTGAGAAAAGTCCGGCTTCTGCAAAAGTAATAAGAATGAGGTGACAAGTAGTTTTGCTATTGGTTAGCAATCAATGACTTCATATGATCGGATGATGGTATTAAGTTTCAAACTTCCAATATGGTTAGCTAAAAATCACTAGAGAAGAAACATCGAGATTTGCCGAAAGGGAAAGGGTTGGGATGTGACGATACAACCTGAAAATAAGTACGTTAAAGATTGTAAAGCATGCACTTTCAACAAATGTATCTCAACCGGACAAGACAAATTTGAAACCAAAATAATCAACCTAAAAAAAAAACATTAGAGTACTCAGTCCGGTGTTACCTGTCGTTCGGAAGTTAGCGGGTGGTTCAGGGAAAACTGAACCTCATTATTGGCCTTTTAAATATCAAATTCCAATCTTAGGCGGGTTTTGGAGGATCTTGAAGTAATGCGGTGATTTCATTAAAATCAAGTGTCCATTTGCGTTTTGTGACTAATGAAACTTTCTAACAAAGTATGGCTCAGTCAGTTCTAAGACTGCCCTATGCTCCCCCAACCACATCCCATCCCAATCATAAACATTTGTCGGACAGTCGTCATTTTTCATCGCAAAGCTGTAAATTTCCCACGTTGGATGACACATGCGGAAATTAAACTAAGAATGAACTTTATATCAATTAGAATTTTATATACTTGCCGATTCATTTTACAAAATCAAAAATATATATTACAATATTGGCAGCTCGTTTTGTCTTTATGACGTTGCTATTACCTAATTTATAAAGGTTTGTAGACGGCACTCTTAGTCAGTTTGCCTATCTTATTTAAAGCTAGTGCTACATATTCAGAAAAGTTCTAAAAGCTGGTTTATGGCAAACAACAAATGAAAACGTCAGATCCAGTTTCTCAAAATAGGAAGTCAGCAGATAAAAACTGTATCAAATAATGGTTATTTCTGAACATGACGTGGAAATACTAATTTTTATGTAGATATACTGAGCTATAGGCCATACGTAAAGGGAGACCTTTTTTCGTTATTATAAACTGTTCCCAAGTTGTTGTGTGTGTGTTTTTTTTGTTATAATCTATAGTTTCTTTCACAACAACTGCAAAAAAAAAAAGAAAAAAAGATTAAAAACGATATAACGTATCATAACGGAAAAGAAACGAAGCATTACACTGTAAAAGGAAAACACGGTCACGCGATTCAAATTGATTTTTGCACGCCGTAAACATGGACATAAATTTTAAAATTCCTCTTTTATAAATCAATTCCATCTGTTGTGTCGATCTTCAAAGCCGGTAATCATGGGAAACGAGGCGATTGGTTATTGGAATATCAAATTGCACAAAAAGCAGGTTTGACGTAATGCGGTGAGGCTTCAACTACAAAACAAATGAAATTAACGTATTAAAGTTTCGCTTTATTCGATTAAAATAATTTGTTTGGAATAGCATGAACTAAGGCGGGTTTAAGAAAAATTATGCAGTTTTCCTGAAAAATAGTTCACTGGTTTCTTATTGAGTTATTCTATAAACTAAGTAGAATGTTAAAAAAATTCCTTTGTTTACTGACAATTCAACAATAAAATCTCTAAAATACCACATAAACGAACTGAAGGAAAGAGGAAATCGTAGAAGTTAATGCTTGATAAAGAAATATTACCACTTGGTATTCGTGGTTCAAGGGCCCACTGGTTATACTGAAAAACAGAAAATGTTTAGTTTAAGATGTTTAATTTTTTTTTCATTAATTTTGGCGCAATCTGAAATATATAAGATCAGAGAAAGAAGACGACGCCTCATCCTTGGAGACCGCAAAGAGATGGTTGTCTGGGTAAGAGAAAGTAGAAACGGGCGGAACAAAAAATTGGCAAAAACTTAATATGTCTATCACGTTAAAATGAGGGCATTGGCATTGCTGGGATAAGGATATTTACAGTAATTTGACCTCGAAAGATTAAATTTCAACTGCTAGTTTTGAAAACAGAGGTTTTAAAAAAATTTCCGTCCTATACTCTACGCTATATGGAAGACATTTGTAAAGCCAGTTGGAATTTTTCTTGCGTAGTGATCCCAGTGTCTATTCTTGTGTCAGAAATTCAATAAATTCTGTAATCAACAATTGTATGTGGATCTTGATCATTTAAACACTGTTTAAATACGTTAAAATAGCGAATGCAGGCCAAAGTGAGATCGGAAATAGGCCAGATCCCAGAGGGTAAAACTGTAATTTTGACGAGGAAAACTGGATCTTACTCGAATGTTAATTATCGACTTACCAACGTTTGGTGCTTTGTGACCCTTAGTCTTTGAAACAAACTAGCGGCACTGAGCAAAGTCCTTCTGTAAAGGGGACAAGAATGAGGTGACAAGTAGTTTTGCCATTGGTTAGCAGGCGATGACATCATCATGATCGGATGGATCAAGTTACAAATACTTCCAACTTGGAAGAAATATCGGGATTTGCTGAAAGGGCCAGGGTAGGGGAACGTGACGATCCAACCTGAAACTAGGTGCGTTTAAAGAAAAGATGGTAAAGTAATTTCAACAAATGTATCCCAACCTGCAGACAAAACTAATTTGAACCCACAATAATCAACCTAAAAAGAAACGTTAGAGCATTCAGTCCGATGTAACCTGTCGTTCGAAAGCCAGCGGGTGGTTCTGAGGGAAAAATGGACTTCATTGGCCTTTTAAATATCAAATTCCAATCCAAAGCAGGTTTGAAGAGCCCTAAAGTAATACGGTAATGGAGTGATTTCTTTAAAAGCAAGTGTTTAGTCCATTTGCGTTCTGTGACTAATCTAAATAGAAGCTTTTCAAACAATACCTTGTTTCCCTTGTTAGCGTTCGGCAAAGGCGGTAATATTTTAATAAAACCCCGGGATTTGTGTCATCAAATCTTCTTTCATGAGCTTCTACTTTTTTTTATATGTACGATCGATTTTAATACTAAAAATAATAATAATAATAATAATGGAAACTTTAGTTGTGTTTTTGAATGTACAATTGTAAATCTCGCTACGTATAGGCAATTTACAAATGCTGCTTGAGATTGAATTATTAAAAAAAAAAAAAAAGAAAAGAAAAAAAAAAGAATAATAATAAAAAGCAAACAACAAAAACAAAACAAAACAAAACCAAAAAAAAAAAAAATTCACAAAAAATCAAAATTGCATTAAGTCTGGGCTATCCCAGTTCCTGTTTCTACAACAAAAGATGTAATATGTTGCTCTAATGGCTATATTGATCACTTTCTTGATTATATAACGTTGCTGCTTTTTGTCAATGCCAATGTCGTTCATCATGTCTAAGAACTTGGAGCATTCAGTGGAGAAAACGCCAAGGGAACTCATGGAGAGATTTACAAATCTAACACATCTGTAATTTCTACTCATTTCGTTGATCAAGTTCACATATTTTTCTTTCTTACGCACTGCATTGTTGTTAAGGTTGGACTCGAAACCAACTGTTAATTCTAGAACATATAGGCACTTGGACTGGATTAGGAAAAGAAGATCTGGACGATAATTTTCACCAGTTATTATTGAGGGATTCAGAAAACCATTAACATCTGCATAGAGTGAAGAGTGAACATTAATTACAGGTTGAAGTGACTTGGCAATGAAGTTAAGGATTGAGTCGTGTCTCCAGGTAAAGCGATCCAGGTAATGTTGACAACCAGCGACAACATGAAGGAGTGATTCAGGGTTAAGACAAAAGGAGCAATCAGGACTTTGTGATAATCTCCATCTTGCCATATTCTTACGTGTAGGGAGGGAGTTGTTGATGTAGCGGATGGTAAAATTGTAAATGTTCTTGGGTAGATGAGACTGGACCTCTGACCAAATAGAATTTACAGATGATAATGAGTACTTGATAACATTTGAGAAGAAGAAACCTTGAGATGTTAGGTGGTGTTGCAGTTTATCCTCTTGATTAGAACGGAAATCTTTAAGAACTTCCTTAGTGGATTTGTACACATCATATTGAATATTAGTGTGACAGCTTGACGATTTCCAGAGATCTTTTAAGGAATCATTTGGTGACTGTTTTAATGAATTTCGGAGAACTGTTTGGCACTGAGTAAATTTAATAGAGGGAGGACAAATACTAAGACCAAATTTATTGCGTTCTAGGAAAACATTGCTCAGTGTTCCAGATATCGGAATATCAAGCCATTTTCGAATATAGCCATTCACTACAGAGTCGAGATGTTCCGTTATCCAGGTTTTGGATATATTAGCTATAGTGAAATGCCATGACAATTTAGATAGGACATAGCGGCTGTACAGAAGAAGTTTGTGTTTAGGATGTAGTGGCTTTATATCAATGTCATTCATCAAGTCTTGTACAAGAGAGGACAATTCAGACATGTGTTGGTTGTTAGACATGTTGAAGTCAAAGAAGCGACCTAAGTAACGAAATGATTCACCCATTTCCACACAGGGAATTAGAACTCCATTGATCAACAGTTTGGGTAAATATTGGACAGATTTAGTGCACAATTTCCGTATTCCAAAAGTAGAACATTTATCAACTCTTATTATCATGTTCGACCAATTACACCAGATTATAAAGCGGTTGATCAGATGTTGATTTTCTGATTCCTGACCGCTTATGACAGCGGCATCGTCAGCGAACTGGAACCAGTGGAGGGGATTTAAGAACTTGAGGGAAAAGCCAAATTGACGGTATTTTTCAGATTTAATATGCTGTAGAAACGTGTTAAAACACAAGTTGAAGAGAAGTGGGCTTAATAATAATAATAATAATAATAATAATAATAATAATAACAATTTTCATTTACTTAATACATATTTAGCGCTATCCATACAAACAAAAAAAGCTGTATAGTGCTTCACAGAGACAAAAACCAGCCTTACAATATAAAAACGGTTTACAATAAATAGACTCTAAGTAAGAGTTAAAAAGGCAGGAATTAACAAAATTTACAATCAATGGTATTAAAAACTAAAACTAAAACCTACAGTTAAAAAAAGCTAGTTACCCAAAAATACAACTGTTAAAAAAATAATGATAAAAAAATTAAATCTTAATCTAGAACCTAGAGCTAAAAAAGGCTAAAATAAAAAACAAACAAACAAAAATCTACAACGGTAAAAAAAAAAAATAATTGAAAATTTAAATCTAACAGCACTGGCGCCAAACGTATATACCTAGCGACTAGCCTGTTCATACGCCCTTTTAAATAGGTAAGTTTTAGAGCGATTTTCGTATGACCTTGAAATGAAAGCGCGCGAACAAAACAGAAACAACAAACGAACGGAAATAGAGCGATTTGATTGGTTTATCAAACGGACAGACAAACGCGTCTGGCTTTTCACTGGTTAAGCGAACGCTCAGGTGAAAAAAATTCATGCCCGAGAACTTTCTAGAAATCAACCGATACTTCGCTTTGACGTCATACTACAACACGATTGGCCAATCGAACAATGCCTTCTCCATATTAGGGTTTCTTTGGCGGGAAAACAAAAGTGCCATGTTTTGATCTTTTCATCCATTGGCTGATGAAACAAAGAACGAACACTTACCGAAACCATTTTTCAAGGTCATACGAAAATCGCTCTAACCTTTATTTTTCATTTGAAAAGTGGCAAAAAAGGGAAATTGAAAGTTGCCAAATACTTGCCCGTTCTGGACAAGCATAATAGTCGTGCTGTTCATTACTCATATATGAAGGTCTCTTTTAAGTGCTCTTTGAAGTGTTGTCTATCTGGATGAACTTGCGATGAGACCACAATCACACCGGCGATCTTCGGTAGAAGAAGTTGTGCTCATTGACAACCGGACTCGAAATCGTCGACTTTAAGATCGGAACGAAGGAAAATCGTCCCAGCCTTAACTGTTCACCTAAACAGCTTCTTGTATTAATCGATAATCACAATTCGCTGTGCGGTTTCGCCGGGTCCAAACTTGCTGCATCAGCATTTATCATCAAATGATAAAAGTAGTTGATGGTTTTTTCGTAATTCTCAACGCTGATTCGTTCGTTAAAGCCATGAATACGTTTAGTATCCTCAGGAGTTAGTACTGAAGGCATAAACCTGTAGACAGAGTCGGTTAGCTCCAAATAGTGTCTGGTATCTGTGTTTGCAATCATAAGCCCTGTATAAATAACAACAATAATAAAAAATTATAAATGCTAACGCTGGAAACACTGCAACATGCAAATAAACTATTTTAATTGCAAAGTTGACACTCCAATAGAAGGGCATTTTTGCAAACTACAGTGGTACAGGTACGACGCGAGCCGCTATAGCCTTTGTGTATCACTCGCCCTAAAGAAACCTAACTGAATCAGTTGAAATATTAGCCTGAATGATTTTACGTGCCGCGTGGTGTAGCTCCAGCCTTGCAAAAGGTTTCAACGGTAGCTCCTCCTTCCCCAAGGCCTCATCAATACAAACGCGCATGTTCAAAAAGTGGCTGTGCGGTCAGTATTTACGGTCAGTATAAGATTCAAGGAAACTACTTACCTACCCCTCCCTAACTCAAAGTAAACACTAACTTCTGAGTAAGAGCAAAAAGTTGGGTTAGGGAAGGGGTAGGTGGGCAGTTTCTCAGAACCCATCTCCCCTGTCCTGCATCGGAGGCAGCGAAGCCGAGTGGTCAACGCGTCGGAATCGCAATCCGGCGGTCCAGGGTTCGAGTCCCGCTCTGACGACTTGCTAGATTTGTTCCCGGTCGTCTCCCGAGTTCAAATCCTCGGCCACGCTTGTAAATAGCCAACTGGTTGCCTCCCAGGGTTTTTCATCCTGTTATGTTCTATTTCCATTATTTGAGTGGATTGCCGGTGAACTAGCTGGATAAGCTAAGTGCCCTCTCCATTATAAACAAGCCTTTAACCTTTTAACACTTACTTCTCAATAAGTGCAAAATCTTGAGTTACCTATCCCTGGGGAGGGATAGGTAAGTTATAACGCTTAGTACCTAAGTAGGCAATGAACTACACGGCAGCGGCAGCGCCAAACCTTATTCCCAGGGTCCTCTCCGACTCGAACGGCGGACGAGTAGGAGAGGGGACCCTGGGAACGAGGTTGTGGCAACGTGCAGCTCACCTGGCGACACTCCGACTTCCGGGAACACTTGCCGAACGCTTTTGGATATCACCTAGAGGAATGGAAAGAAAAAAGATTAACATCCATTGAAAATTGCCGCAAACCTATGCCCTCAGTAAATAAAAAAGAAAGAACACTGTCCATATAATCTTAACAGCCTCTTTTTGTTTAAATTCTCGATAGTGACACTGGCTGCGACGCAGCCATCACAGTGGGATTTTAAGGCTAAGTTCATACGCAACAGGACAAATTTTCGTCCGATTGAGAATTGGTGCGTCTGGGAGTCCCGATCACAAGGAACCAGCTCAACCGTACGAAAATTTAGACGCCTGGCCGTTCAAAGTTCCGTGTGAACAGAGCGAAAATATTCAGTAAACGGTCCCGTGTGAATGAAGTGTCCAGTCAAATTTTTCAGCCGGTCGAAAATTTTGTCCGGTGCTGCGTGAAAGTAGCCTAAGGAAACAAATTCCACATTACGGGTGCAAATGCCTTCTCCGCTCTAAAAGAAAGAAAACTGTACCTGGAAGCCAAAAGAATGTTTGTCCCAGCTAGATACAGGAGAAGGTTCGGTCGATTGCATCACACGAATTTCAACTCGATCATCATTTATGCAGCGACGATCATGCTCAAGGACCTATTAAAACAGCAGACAAAACTTAGCATTCTGTCATTGCTGTATTGACCAGGTGATCTGTGACGTCATTGCGGGGGCCTGGGGAAAGACATTTTAATGCCGTATCCCATAAACCAACGCGCGCACCAATTCAATTCAATTCAATCTGTTCCCGTCAGCTTTGGTTTATGGGATACGGCATTAAAATTTCTTTCCCCAGGCCCCCGCAGTGACGTCACAGATCACCTGGGACTAGCGAAACGTGTGTTTAGGAACACTTTGCAAAATCAACCAAGTCCCAGTATGGCCAGTGCCCTACGCATGCGCAGGCAGCAGCAACTACGGACTGCTATTTCGTCCTTGTTAGGACCCATCAGTATGATAGAGCCCCAGTTGAGAGGGTTGCACTTGTAATCAAAGACCTCGCCGAGTATCCATAACAAGTTATATACGGCTATTCTGAGCGTAACCTCACCTCCTCCAGTGTGTTGCTAGGATGAACCCGGTGATTAACCGTCACGTTCGCTGAGGATGGTATCACATTTGCCTGTGAAAAATAAGCACAAGAAATTTTGAAAAGACAAAAGTAGCACATTTTAATTTACAATCAATGGAAAAACCATTCAAAACAAGGAGCCAAGAAGAGGGTAGAGAAGGCATAAGCAGGGGATGTTGAACGCGCGTTGAACACTAGTTTACAAGCAGGCTCTCGAGTTAGGTTTTGTGCTGGATACGAGTCTAATGCACCCTAAAAATCTATCCAGGATCCCGTTGTCTCTTACTCGTTTGCTTGCCGCTCTCCTCATCTACAGGAGAGTGTTTAGCTGCTCGCCAGGTTACGCTGTCGTCCCTTACAGGAGAGTGCTTTGCGGGTAGCGTTTCTCACTCGCTACAAGAGAGCCTGCAGGCAGGCTAGCGCTTCAAAGGCTACGGTCGCTTCGTCCAAAAAAGACAAGTCGATTTGCCCGACGGCGTTTCGCCCGGACGTAAGTCGATTCTCAAAGACGAAACACTCTACGGCAACACGGTGAAAATGCTTATCAGATTTATTTTAGTTAAGCTTGGATTTCATATGTGCAGTCCCTGTCTTTACGCTTGTCCCTTGTTTCAGGCTTAAAAAACGAAGATACACATCGGGCGAATCGACTTAAGTCCGGCCGAACTCAATAACTCGGGCGAATCGACCTTCGGACGAAATGATCTGATACCTCACACAACGAGAAGTTTAAGGGTTCCTGCCCCTTCCTCCGCTCCACTCTCTGTCTTCTGTCGCCATTTGCGCTCAACCGTGAAAGACTTTAAAACAATGCTTGTTCTGTGGAATGATCTACGCATGGGTCTACAGCGCTGACACATACCTTTACCCCTGCATTAAATTGAGTAACAGCGGTTGTGGTACGGAGAAACGCATTAGTAGAGGGTTTTGACTCAAGAATTCTGTCAGAGAGAAAGAATGGAATGGGTACATAAAGCGTACCATGCAAAGTTGAAGCGACATTATGTCTTACCTTAGCAACGGAGCAACCGTGGTACACTATTGTTTCGGTGCTTAGCCTGCGAAGTACTCGTTTCCGTAAAATTTAGCCAAGCAGGGGAAGTGCAGGGGAGAAGCAAGGCGCTCCTACTGTTTTGCTCGCCCTCCAACTTCTCCCGTGCATATGGTGCTGTGCTAAGAGGATATGAACACGACAGCTACGCAGGCTACTAGTGCTCAGCTCAGGTAAAACAAAAGGTCCTAATTTAATATTTAAGTTTCTTTATTGTTGTTCAAGACGTAAGGTTAGCGTTAAAGATACAGTGATGAATCTAAGCAAAGTAAAAAATACTTCAAGGCTTCTTAACTCTGGCAGCTATTGGTTGATTTCCAACAATAATTGTTGCAACAACAAAAACTGACAGTATTTCAAAAAGGCTTCATAATAAACTACTTACTTTGTAAAAATTGGACTAAATAGCCACAAGTTAGCCACTATAATCCTCATATAAACCGGAACCTGTAGAATAAGCGGACATTAGATTACTATATTGCTTTGAAGGATATCACAACTTAATCGTAAAATGTGAGACTAAGAACCATGGTATGCCTTATTCTTCTTGGTGTGTTTAAATCACAAACAACAAACTGAGCTCAACATGATACTCCCTTTGCTTCACTTGCATAGTAAAAGTCTGACAAATTTCTAGCTCCTGCATGGAGACAGTTTACTGTTACCTGAGGGGCAAAACTTTCAAACATTTCTCTGATTGGTCCAGATGACTCAAAGACAACTGGCATTGGACAAGATTCTAATCTGAACATGAATATAAACAAAAAAAAGCCATGAAAATTTACTGTAGAGTTAAAACGAAAACTTGATTGACTGAAAAAAAAAATGATCTCATTGACTGTCTGAGTAATTGTCTGGGCCCAGTTGCTTGAGGCATGGTTAGCGTTAACCAGCGTTTAATACCTTGACAACGTATTGGTTTTGATACTGCTTAACCAATGGTTAAAGCTAACCATGCTTTGAGCAACTCAGCCCTGATTGTCAGAGTTCCTTACTGACTAACTGACTGCCTAACTGACTGATTGACTGGCTGACTGAGTGACTGATTGGCTGGAGGATGCACTGAATGAATGACTGACTGACTGCCTGATTGAATGAATGGATGGCTGACTAACTAGCTGACTGACTAAATGAATGACTGGCTGACTAACTGACTGACTGACTGACTGACTGGCTGGCTGACTGACTGAATGAATGAATGGCTGGCTGACTAACTGACTGACTGGTTTACTGAACAACTGGCTGACTGGAGATGGTAGATGATGGTATTGGTAGATGAAAAAATGGCCATACATCTGATACTTATGAAATGACTGGTTAGCTGAAGAAAGGATAGAACAACACAGTTGACGGAAAAGCCAAGCTCAAATGCTAGTACTCACTTAGCTACAGCATTCGACATAATTCCAATACTTGATTCCTGTGGTGGCATTGATGAGTGGCCAGCAGATGTATGGACACTAAGTTGGGCTGTAATAGAACCTTTCTCTGCCACACCAATTCTAAGAATCAAAGAATGATGTCAAAAACAAGGTCTGTTATACGCATGACACCACTTCCATAACAAGCGCATCATGATGATTTCAAGAAAATTATAATAAAAAAAGAATTTTGATTCACAATGACCCCACTGAGATTGAGATTTATATGAGAGCAAAAAGACATAGCTATTAATTTCTTAGAGACAACTTGTGCATTTCGCTTTGTATACTCACAAAGCAAAGGGAATTTTCATTCCCGGGATAGCATCCTTGACAATAATGGTCCCTTCATCAACTAAAAATTCCAACGCCACCTGTTGTGACTTTAAATGTGCTGCAATTTGTTGGGCTCCGTCATTCCCAGCAACCTACAGGCAAGAGATTACTGCATTTAAAAAAAAGAACGGTACCCTTGAAAGAATGCCATGGTTCAATTCTATCCTTAGTTTGTTTTCCCATAGTTTACGGTGATGCATGACAACAAGTTTGAAACAAAGGAAAAGAAAATTTAAACCAAGGATACTTTTAGACCACTGTGCTACCATGGAACAACCACCAAATCCCATTTTGGAATTTTTTGTTCTGCTTACCTCTTCATCATGTCCATAAGCCAGGAAAAAGCTGCGTTGAGGTTTGTATCCAAGATTGAGAAGAAACTTTAAAGCCTCCATGGAGCCCTATATGATATTGCATACAATGTGGGAAAACCCATGTTAATTAAATCATTCTTGGTTTTATGAAAAGTTCTGCTGTTACACATGCAATTTATGGAATGGAATTTGGAATAACAAGCAAGGAGTTTACAGCATAGGCCTGTCTTTCAGGCACCCTTTCAATGTTATTGAATCCGCCACCTGACATTTCTGCAAAAGGCCAAATTACGTCAACACAAGTCCCCAAACTTAACAAGCCTAACGTCCTCTTGAGTTGCAATATTAAATTTTTTTTAGATCCTCTTGTGACTCTGTCAAAACTGCAGCTCTACCTTTAAACATTTGTGCTGCGAATGACAAATAAATTAAAAATGCTCTACAGGCTGAGAGAAGTAGTTTGAGTGATCAGGCTCAACTTCATTCATTGTTACTCATTAAGGTTAGATTAATTACCATGACCCCATTCTTAACATCCAATGTTCCTCTCCCCCAAAAGTGGCCGTCATGAACACGCCCTTCAAAAGGGGGTACTTCCCAAGATTCATTGGTTGCTGGTACAACATCAAGGTGACTTGCAATAAGATATGGTTTAAGAGAGGGATCACTGCCTTTTACAGACAAAAGTAAGCTGTAATCTGCTATAACTTTATGCTGCACAAGAGGATGATTAAACACATCTGAAAATTCTGATGGAAGAAAAAATTAAAGACACAATTACAAGTTGCAATATATCGGAAATATTTATGAGGCCATACATAAATATCTTTTAACAGTCATCTAAACCTGCGCATTCACAGCACTTGCAACTTATCTATAATTATTTAGGAAGTCTACTCAACTGGATACTGGATAGTAACTGGTTTGGGGATGTTCCATTTTTATCCACACACTCCCCCCCGCCAAGGATGACAGGAAGTTTTGTCAGTGCCCATTGCAAAATGAAATCCGAAGGGTTCGTTCTTTGTCGGCACCTTGGAAAAAGTTGTCCAAGGGGTCAAAATTTTGTCAGCTTGTTTGAAGAAAATCTCCCAACCCAGCTATTGGAAAACCCGTCATCCTTAGCGGGGGGGGGGGGGGGGGGGGGGAACGGATAAAAAAAAAATGGAACGTCTCTTGAGAAACTTGACCTTATAGCTGCCCAAATGTAAACTCGACCCCCTAACCCATTTAGTGTACAAAAACACTGCCGAGGATAGATTTTATTTTCTTACCTTCTAAGATGAATTCAAGAAATTTTTGAAGCTCTTGTCGATTGTAATTCCCAACATCATAGGACACTGTTTTAAAGGCGATTGCCTTTTGAAATCTTTTCCTCGCGGCTTCGTCTGCGTTAATATAATCTAAATCGCTTGGGAGACAAGGAACAGCGGCTACTGGACGATGGGAAAACATCACCGTCCGTACGACGATAATCAAAACGACTGTGAAAAGGGCTGAGAGGAGAAAGTACGAAAATCGACCCGCGGCCATGTTTATTTTTTCAGTTCTCTACTTCGCACCAGTCTCCCTGCATGTGACAGCTGGGTCACGCAACTAATCGGTCTTGTTTCAGAAGTGTAGTTATATTCTAATTCGCTACCCCGCTCAAACGAATATAAAACATTTATCATGTAACAAGCAACCTCAATTGGGGTGTGTCAACACGAGCCGTGTACGACCCTCTTTATTATGCCTTCATCAACAGAATGGATGGAAATAATACAACAAACAGAATGAAAACTCGAAAATGTAAATAATTACAGCAAGAAAAACAACCCTACAAAATGATCTAAAGTATGCTCGTATAACAATGATTCAGTAAACATACAAAACGTGCTAAACCTTTCATATAGCAGCATGCAAAAAGCTACGTCTAAGAGAAAACCCTGGTCACTGGGTATTTAATTTTGAGGGCGTAGGGACGGTCGTAAGACGCGAATGAATATAAATGAGAACAACTCAAAATATATATAGCCTACTGCTAATGAAGCAACAGAACAGCATACCATGTAACACCCCAAAGAAAAGGTTACATAACCCATGATAAATACATCCTCTGCCACCTGTTGTTAGAAATATTTATGTCTGGGATTCTTGTAACATTTTATAATTTGAAGAACAACTGTTTAATATATTTCTTTTGTCTTTATCTCGTTTCCTATGGTTTGTGCCCCTCCAATGGAACATCCCTTTGATCCTCTCCGCCCCTGTACTGTCGACAATCCCATGGCCCAGCCAACTTAATATTTTGTACATTTCTTGATTTAATAACAGTTCCACCTGTTGTTGGTTATCGATAGCGCCTGAAGTTTGTAGTTCTTCCCTAACCATTTACGAAGCAAAGATTGCTAACCACTCCTAAGATCATATCGCTGATTACCCCTTTGGATCTGTGCAAGAAAATGGCATACTATAAAATCAAACAAAAACAAACTCCAACAACTCTTGAAAACACTCTAGTTTCACGCACATACCGTAAAATTCCGAAAATAAGCCCCTCCATGTATAAGTCCCTCCAAATATAAGCCCCCCAAACCGGTAACGCAAAAAACCCTCCGTTAAATCGCCCCTCCAAATATAAGCCCCCCCCGGGGGGCTTGTACTTGGAAAATTACCTTAAGACAAAGTAAAACAAAGCAAAAACGGTAAATTTACTTCCAACTGTAAGGCTAGCCCAATCGATTTTGAAACGCAAATTTACCTCTGTAGATAACCCCCCCCCCCCCCCCCCCAAAAAAAAAAAAAAAATATATATATATATATAAAATAAGCCCCTCAAAAAAGGACTTTGAAAAATATAAGCACCGGGGCTTATTTTCGGAATTTTACGGTAATTCTGCTTTTGAAAAAAAAATGTTTCTTAGCTAGTTTCACATTCGGCAAGAAACAATACCCTCTGTCCGCAACAGTTATTCCTTGGTTATTTAGCTAAACTCTAACATGGAAAATATCTGGGCATTTGTTTGAAAGTAGATAAAATATTAACTGCTGTAGTTAAAAAGTAAAAGTTAAAATCCGATTTTTTCGCTGATCAACGGCATCATCAGGGATAAAAAATACTCCGCGCGGTGAAAACTGTAAAAATGGGGCGAAATACGTGCAAGAAGTATAAAAATACAAATCTGAATAAATAACAACGATCTATTGAGCGAGTGTCACAGAACAAAGGGAGACAAAAATATTACGGCTTAGAGTAATGAAGAAGAACTGAAGGCAAGACGACTTCTTAAGGAAACAATGATTTGTTTAATTGCCTCAAGTCTTCTTTACATCATAGACTAATTTAAGTCAGCAATTTCTTTCCCAGATCCTTTATAAGGATTTTGATAATAGTAAAAACTTTGAAAAAAAAATCAGAAGAGAAAAGAAATGTCCAGTTGTCGAAGAGTAACAGCTTTTCCAGAGACTTCAGTTCTACTGCTCAGCACAAAGAGCCAGTGCCGATAATCAATTCCAATAAAACTTCTCTGGAAATCAATTGATTTGTCCCAGGTGTTCACATAGAGAGAAGTGTTCAGCAAAGACAGCGAGGGGTGGGGTGGGGGGGGGGGGGGGAGGGGAGGTGCTTCGCTCCCCTTTTCGCACCAATCTCCACCATCTGAACGCCTGGAACAGGCTTGAAATTAATAAAAGCCTACTCTCGGGTGAAAACGAAAATAAATGTACAGCTTTAAACAACAAGAAAATAAATTTTATTTGATTGTTTCACAACAGACCACCGCAAAACAATTATGCCTAAGAACTTGTTAAAATATTGCATATTTAAGCAGAAGGTCTAGAGCATCTACCAAAAGCTGCTTCCATGAGACAGTAGGATGTCACGAATATTTGTCTTTATATGTTCTCTTGCTTTAGTGTGTATTACCACACTGGCATGTACTTTTTTTTTTTTTTTCACTTAATGCTTACCGTGCATTGAGCACATATTTCACTCACAAAAAATAAATACAATGTTGCTGTCATTCGCAGCAGCCTAAGAATTCAAGTATAAGATTGTTGGACTAGTTATTCAAGTGTTCATGGAACCATCGAGCTATGTTAATGAAAGCGTCGCTTTCCGTCTCCACCTTGCTAAGCGGGTGATTATCCTCTGGGTAGGACAATAACCTGAAAATAATGAAAAAACGCTGTGAGATTCATGTTCTATCAATTTTTATCCCTTTACTTTGAAATTCTTCTTCATATTTCGTTCCTTCGTTGGTGCTTTCATGCCTTCCTTGTTTAGAATTTTTGCTATCAACTGATTTGGAAAATTAATTTGACCCTTTCAAGTCCCACTTTACACATACAAATTCTCCGGAATAATCTCCATAAAGCTGACGTTTCGAGCGCCCACTCCTCGTCAAAACAGATTTAAAAAATATGAATTTGCAATTATAACTGCCCACCAACCCACGTGGCTGGCAGAAACATGGCTATACATTCAATAGATCAGTTCGTTTTCCCTTTTCACCACGAACGTTTTGTGCCATAAATAAGATAATCGATGAAGACCTTTCATCTGATATATTTTAGTCATGGTTTTACTTTGTTGGAGAACAGTTGAGCTCACCTAGTCTCAGTTTCTTGCGCTTTTAGTAATTTATAGAACATCTTTCCTTGACTGCAAGGAACTCGAAGATCTTTTTCTCCTACCAAAATTAATGTAGGGGTCTTCACCTACAACATAGAGGAAAATATTACTTTAAGAACCACAGCATGTTTGGAAGAAAACACGATTGAACAACAAACAGTAGTAATCGTCACCATCGCCATAACCATCACCTTACTGACCATGAACAGGGACCGAAAAGTTCTTGAATTATCAAAAATGATCTGGCTAGCAAGCTCCATAACTTTCGACATCAGATTACCTACATGATCTTGTCAGCGACTGAGACGTTGAAATTCAAGATGTTACCGAGAAAAATGTGGAACCTTCAAGAAGGTCCTGACAAGATGTTGAAAATTCAAGATTTTCCCAAGCAAGTTGATAAGAATTCACTATTTGCCTCAGTTGCACCTTCACCCACTCCTCCCCCTCTACACACACCCCGTTACCCCACTCCAAAAAAAAGCAACAAATCTCCACTGCCTTACCTTTTTCACGTGACTAATGGGCGAAAATTGATGCATTTCCGTGAGCATTTGAGAAGTCGGTGTACTGTCGTAACTAAAATCATGCCCTGCTTCGAAAAAGCACCTGAATAATGAGAAAGAACCGTTTCAACAAGACTAAAGCATAACTCAATGGGTCACTAAAATCCACCGTTTTAAAATATGGAGCTTAAGCAACAACAACGGGGAAGGCAGGGGAAAAATCCAGAAAAGTTTGTCCACATTTGACAATTGAACGAGGTAGAATAGTAGCGATTAAGTTTAAAACAGCGCGAATTCAAGTTTTACGTGACATTTTCGCTGCTGTATCCTGCAAAACAGGCGTTATTTTTTTCGCGTTTTTCAAGCGAAGGGAGGCAAGCCCGAAGCGGGCGTGGGCGTGGAGCGGGACGGTGGAAGGATACGTGTCTCGCGCTCCAGGGGCCCGTTTCTCGAAAGTCCCGGTAACTTTTCGGGCCCGAAATCAAATATTCAAATCGAAATATAAAGAATAAGAGCGCGGGTCCTGGCTAGCAAAATACTCCATTTTGTTTTATTAACTGATAGTTTTATCATGTTACATGCAAAACTATTGAAACCTCGATCTTTTTTGAAAACGGAGACAGCTTACCGGGCCCGTTAATTATCGGGACTTTCGAGAAACAGGCCCCAGGCCCGTTTCGTGCTTGCCTGAAAAACGGAAGACCTTAGATAACAACGACCTAAACCAGATTGTTTCTTTCAGTAAAATTACATGAAGAACAACTTAAGTCCAACTTTACTGTGTAATATAAAAGTGAAATAGAAAAACTCCACTGTGATGCTTTGAACCCGGGTCACTTGCTTTATAGCCTACATCCATATCCACTACAACATCGAGGACTAGCTGCCAAATCCAGTAATTTTTAAAATATACAGTCATGTTCTTATATATGCGTACCCCATTACAATATTCGAAAGCTAACCGTTTTCAGTTCAGTGCTTAACCCCAATCACTGTAGATCAGTGCTTAACTCTCTACTGTGTTCTCTCCATAACTGGAGCTCTGTAGTTTTGGTTTCTTCAGCTATTATAGCCTCATTCGTTCCATTACGGAAATAATGCGTTGTGTAAAATTCATAAGGTGTCCAATCTGGTTTAGGTCGTTGTTATCTAAGGTCTTCCCTGAAAAACACGCTAAAATAGCGCCTGTTCTACAGGCTACCCGCGGCGAAAAAACAGAGAGGTCCTGGAAACAAGAACAAAAAAACGAGCCGTCCAAAAACCTAACCTTCGATCAGGCGTTCTTTTTTCGGGGTAAGGGATAGCGCGAAAGTCAGCTAACGGAGAAAGGGGAAAAAGAACGCCGTCCTTTTCTCCTCGCCTCTACAGCAAAAAGGGAAGAAAGAGCGCCTGACCGCAGGTTACCAAAAAGCTAAAAAAGGCACTGAGTACAAATGAGTAGTGAATACTGACTTACCAATCCGGAATATCTGAAATGCTTGCCATGGCTAGAACCAAGAATAATACAGCTTTGATCAAAACACTCCCCGACGTTTCGAGAATTTTTTTCACACTCGCTCTCTAGTTTTTTTTTTTTTTAATACTTTATGTTATTTTATCAAACCGGCATTAAAGAAAATACTTTGCTTTTAAAAAGCTTTACAGGAAGACACACATCAGCTCAGAATTTAACAGAACTTAATTGTCGGCGAATTGCCTATTTGCGAGCAGAGTCTACATTTTCGCTGAGCCGGCGGCCGCGCGAAAAGGACTACTACGTACTTTACTCACAATGCGAAAATGTAACCTCTACTCGCAGGGTGTAGCAATCGTCCATCGTTCTGCCGAGACAGGAACGGGGCGCGCGAGGGAGACACGCGAGACACATACGCGTGTCTCCCTCGCGCACCCCGTTCTGTCTTGCGCCCAATATTTCAAGCGCCTTCTACGTAGGCTACCTGCTTACCAGCTATGTTGACGACTGGGTTCCTCGTGGCAGCCGCCCTGTAGAAATCCTAAAAATGGAGAAATAAACGTTTTCACGTGCCGTCACTTCCATCATATTGGTATCCCGAAACAATGAAACGGCGGCCATATTGGTGTCCCAAACCAGTTCTATCGGAGTTGAACCTCTTTCTTATGTAAAAACTTTCTTCTGCTCCAATAAATTGTCGTAGCTGCTGGCCACGTGAGTGAAAACGCTCTATTGTTTATTATTTCACATGGTGATTTTCTAAGCGTAAGTTTTGATCGACAACGAAAAATAATGATACTAATAACAAAAAGATCCACGAGGTAAGGAAAGTCAAGTAAATGCAAACAAACGTTTCCCTAATACAATCTACACGGCTTAGTCGATACCATCTACTGATATTATGACATCATCACTCAAGTCAGACCATTCCGAAGAAACTCGAAAATTCCCGAATACTTTCCGATTAAACGAAACGTTCGCTCTTACCGGATATTGGCCAATAAGGTGTGTGGTCAGAAATCCCCCGTGGGACCCGCCCATGACAAACACGTTTGACGTATCTACCTCTCCGCTTTCCAAAACCTTCACAGCAACACGCTAAAAAAGAAAACAGACACATTTTCAGCGATTAAGAATAAACTTAAACAAAAATTGCTTTCGTAGTATGCCGACGCTCTATAAATCTATTCATCCTATGGTATGATAATTTAACAGTTACAGCAGTACTTTCACACAGTACGTACTACTTATTCAAGCGTATTGTTTATTTATTTATTTATTTATTTATTTATTTTTTCTTACTTAATTCTAACTTTTGAGTTTGTGGATTAAATCCTATAGTGTTGATATTCGTATGAAACCTTATCAGCTATACTCAGTCAGCAGTATACTTTCACATGGTACTATTAATTAAGGAAGTAATTTTAACTTTTGAGTCTGTGGATGAAACCCTATGGTGTCACCATTCAAATGAAACCTCTTCAGTACCACTTTCACACGGTTACTATTTATTTAGCATGTAGTTCTAACTTTTGAGTCTGCCGATGAAATCCTATGGTGTTACCATTCAAATGAAACCTCTTCAGCAGTGCTTTCAGATGGTACTATTCATTCAAATGAAGGCCAGTGAACAGTACTTTCACATTTGTTTTTCAGTACTCCACAACCTGACATGCGGAACTGGGAAGTTTCGTTAAATTCTGGTGTTTTTCAAACCTGAACGTCCTGGACATCTTGAGTTCCTATATTTCTGGGAAGTGAATGAAGAGAGGACTCACCAAACCCTAAGGATCCTCGATAGTTCACTAAAAATGAATATATATTTTTAAAGAAAATGCGGATATAATCTGTTAGAAAATTGGTAAAAACACTGGTCTTTTAAAACCCCTGCAATACCCACCAATTAAAAGAAACATATCACTTTATAAAACCCTTACTGAAAAGGCTAATCTAAAATCAGAAATTCTGAATTAAAATGTCCATTAGAAGCGTAAAGGACCGGATAAAGTTTCCGGCCATCCAAGAATTTGACCGGAAGAAGCTTACTTTTAACCGGACATTGCCCGTTGACCGGCCGTTATTTTAAGCCATGTTACAAATAAGAAATCTCGGTATTAGAGGGGCAAGTATGTTACTTAAAGATCAGACATTAAAGATAGATTAGTCTAATTCAATACTTAATGGTTTACGCTACGCAAACGGACGCAACAACTCTCAACAATGTTGGGACTTTTGGCCAACAGTGTTGCGCCCGTTTGCACGGGGCTGAAAGTTTGACTGGTTTCAAACTTTGCACAACAACACGCAACAACACCCAACAACACTCAAAAGGGTGTACAAACCGACGCAACATGTAACATCCAACAATGTTGCGTCCGCTTGCATGTAGCTTTACTTACCACTTAAAATGGCAAATCCAAGTTTGCAGAAACAAGCATGATAGAGGGAAAAGTCTAAAGTGTAGGCCGCGTGTGGACCACCATGAGAAAAAACAACCAACGCCGGCTTCTTGTCGTCTTTCATTACAGGCTTAATCAACACGGCTTCGTATTCATCTTGGAAATCTGTAAGAAGGACAAGAAGAGAGTGAAATTAAATTAAATTAACATGATTTGTGCTTGACAGTGTTCATAACACAACTGCCAGTGCATGTAGAATGTTTGTACAGTGCAACCACGACGAAGACGGAAACGAGAAAATAAAAAGCAACGGCTTTATGGGGTGTTCGAGCAACTTGCTCGCTATGCGAAGGTACCGACAGTTTACTTTACATTTCCGTCCTTACCTCTAACTCTTAACTCTCCTTACTAACACGTTGAAAAATAGCGGTTTAACTAAATTTGAGAGCTAAGCATAAATTTAAGTAACATTAAATCATAAGATAAAAACAGGAAAATACCCTTGCGGACAAAATCCTGACTAACCTTGATCAACTTAATGAAATAAAACGAAACTAAAAGATGGGACAAATTTAAAAATGTCTTTCAAAATACTTCATAACAGGTTTAACAAGCAAACTCTCGGCAAAAACGAAGAAGGTGCGGCATACTTTTCTGGCACATTTCTTTGCGATCATAGCAAGACTAACGTTGGGAACGTCGATCGCAATGGCAATGCGATCGCCCAGAAGGCAAGATGAAATAATACTAACCTGAATGCTCACTTGGTTTACATGTCATCAGCGTCCAGGTGATTTCTTTCTCGAGATTTATGTCTGAAGACGGAGCTAAGGAAATACACAAAAATGAATAAATAAATAAATACCGAATAAATATTTAATACGCCCATTTTGAGATTGAAAGAAATATCAGGTATTCGAGATGAGTTTCATGCACTAGGTGATTAGCACGACAAACTGTGCAAGACATTCAAGTAATATGAGGTCTTATAACTTATCAATCTGGTTAATCGAAGGAAATATCGATAAATCATTTTTACCAACTGCTATCCAGGACAGGCCGGACTCGGGAACTTCATCGGGCAGGGTTGCTATCATCTAAAGAAAGAAACAATATTCAGCTAACAAGTGAATCATTAGTAAAAGAGACGCGTTTTTATTCTAGTACACTAGCTGTTATCGTAGTCCGCATACATGTGTGTCTGATGTTAAGTGCCTAAAGCTTTTAAGAGAATAAAGTTAACTTCTCCCTTCCGCTTACCAGTCTCGGAGGAGAGTTTGGCGCCGAATGTGAAGCTAATATGATATCACTGTTGACATCAAGTAGGCTCCAAGAACCAGGTGCTGAAATAAAAAATAGAAATCAGAAAAAAAAAAAAAAAACAAGCAGTAACAAAGGTTCAACAGCAAGGAATGATGCACAAACGAATCGCCTGCAAGCTGGAAGAGTGGACAATGTCTTTCCGTAATAGGTTGGACATCTATTATGGAACAAAGAAGGTAGCTATGGATTCCAATGAAAGGGTAGTCTTCTTACCCGTTGTTAAGTTAGTCACTGTCTTGTTGGTACAGTTGACAAGAATAATTTTCTAGAAATGAGAAGAAAAAGCAAAAACGTAACTAAGGTAAAATTAAGAAGGATGGTTTTTACGAGGTCAGAACTTGAACTTTTAACGTTTTTGCACATCATGATAAGAATATTGCCAGTACAAATGTAGTTAGAACACAATTTATGTTTTATATTTTGTTTCTTCGTTCCATTGTAAAACTCTTTCTGTCTCTCATCATTAAAACAACTTTATCATCACCATCATCGTCATCGTCATCGTCATCATCATCAGCACCGACGTCGTTGACGTCGTTCTCGACACCATTACAACAGGGACCTTACGATCCGACAACGGCGACGTCAATGAAAACTTCACTGACTTCGCAACATTTTAAACTTTTTCGCGATTATCCGAATTCGTCCTGTTACTTACAAGAAGGCGATTTTGGCTGAAGCTGAAGAGAGGGGAACGCGCTCAAGTTCGGACAGATATGGTAGAATTTATTGCCTTGCCGTTCCCGTCCCCAATGTAAACTTAAAATTTGGTCATTTCACGTCGTAGTTGTGCAGTGAAGGCAAAGAAATGTTCAAAAAAGCGTGATGCACATGCAGAGTTGTTGTTTTTCTCATTAAACCTATTGTTTTTTGACGTTCCCGTTGCCGTCGTCGTCGTCGTGGTTTCCTAAGGTCACTAATCATCACCACTGTCTACATTTACTGCCATTGCTGTTATTATTGTTGTTGTACTTGATGTTATTCTGATCGATATCGTTATCATTAAAATTATTACTATCTTCATTGCCAATACAACCACTGTCGTTATGTTACCTTTACCATGTGGTTGTTGTTATTGATGTTATTCTAATCATCATCGTTAGCATTATTGTTGTTTTTTTAATACTGACTACCATTTAACCTGAGAGCATCGCCATGGAGTACTAATCGCGACAGCATTTCCTTCTTTTGTCCAACAACGCTCTGAGAGACCTCGACTATAAATGCCTGCAAATCCACCTCCTGTAAAAGATGTTAGCGCATTTTAAAATAAAGTTACGACAAAAGTGAACTAACTATTAACCTGAGAACTTCTCCAGACAGTGCTAAGGACAACACAGTCTCCATCTTTGCTCCAACAACATTCTGGAAGACCACCCCATATGTAAATCCCTGCAAAAGCACCTCCTGTAATACGTGTTAAATAACAACAAAGTTAAGATCCAGGATTCACTTTCACACACCAACAACGGTACATGTAGTTTGTGGCTAAACGTTCCTTGTACCTGTCCACGGGACCCTCAATAAATTTCAGTTATTTTAAAGAATACATGGGGAAGATAGGGGTTGAGATGAGTGGGTGGGGGGGGGGGGGGGTTTGGAATGACACTTTGAAACCTCAGGCCTATCAGGGGCGTACGGGAATGATGCATTTGTGAGAGCACTAGTCTTCAACCAACGTGGCCGTCCCTAAGGCCTTCCAGCCGCCGCCATAATGAAAAACGAGAAGGCCCTGGAGACGAGGTTGGCCTGCGTTCAAATCTCCAAGGTGACACCATTACAAGGGTTGGGTTAGTTGTTAGTTCCCTTGTCTGCTACAAGAGGTCTTTCTCCGGGTACTCCGGTTTCTCCCTCTCCTTAAAAACTTACCTATCAAAGTTTGAACAGTCAGTCACCTTATTAGTTGGGGACAGTTAGTAGGGGTCATGTAGCAGCTGCTAGGAAGGGAAGTCACCAATGGTGTGTTTCCCTGACAACAAACAATACTAAAACAATTGAAAGAATGACATGTCATTGTTTCCTGCGACCAATCAGGAGAGACCTTACGAGCAGCTGCTACACTACCCCTTAGTGGGCCATATGTTTATCAGTTCTTGAAACTGACCAGTTTCATTCTCTCTAAACAAAATTAGGTTTTTAAGCTAAGGAAAACACCGACATAAAAGCAAAAGAATAAAGACTAGAAAGAGATTTCTTACTTTCTGGAACGTCCACAACATCAACGATCGTCGACGTAACTTTCGATTTCCAGTCATACTAAAATAAACATTTTAACGCAGTCGTTTAGTTGGTGAAGTATTAAGATTTGTGTTAAGGGTAAACAACCTAGAACCACAAGGAAGAAAAGAAACACAAACCTGCATTAACCTTCCGCATTTGCAGTGCGCGCCACCGACATCCAAGGCAATGTAAATCTAAAAGGGGACAGTGAAAAAAAAAAAAAAAAGAAAAGAAAAATCTGTAAAATTGACAAAAAAAAAAAAAAAAAACAGAGCGAAACAGTGCCCTGTTTTTCCGCAAGATCTTAGAGACGAACCGTCTCGCTATGGGTACCTGCGGACGCCGTTTTCGTCGCGCGTTTTCCACCACAGTGAAAGAAAACAAGACAAGAAACTAGATGGCTGTCTTTCCTAAACTCGCCACAGTCAAAGTAACTTATTAATTGCTCAATAAGTTGACCGACTCCAAGATCCCGTAAATGGCAATGTTTTTTGGTGAAACTCCGTAAACCTTACGGGAAGCGTAACTCCCTTTGGTTCAATTCGTAAGAGACAACAAATCTGTACCTACCAATTTATCTTTGGCGTGGTTGAAGCGTGGAGAGTGCACAGCATACTTGACATCAGTCAGTTGTTCTAAATTAATGAGGAAACAGATTTACCGATTAATCGGGACTTTAGAGAAACAGGCTCCAGATCTCCAACACAGTCAAATTTTCTGAGTCGTCCAGGAAAGCTTCATGCCGAAATCACCTGGCAGGAACGATGTACTACGACCTGACTTAAGCAACCTTTACGTAAGCAACCTGGTTTCTAGACTAGAGGCCTCTCGAGGGAGGAGTGGAGAGTAAAGCTCGGAGTACCTTGGTAACGAAGTTTCTACGTAGAAACTGTGGTATTTCTCGCAGATTTTTTCTTAGCATATAAAGAAATCGTCTGTGCACTTTTTTATGTAGCCAGGAAAGAGGATAAAATTCTAGCCAGTAATTCTTGACAGGTCTCAGTTCTTAATGATTGCCTACCTAGACTATTTGCTTGATCCAAAGACAAAGAAAACAACGCGCTTCTGAAAAAAAAGAGCAAAAAACAAATAAACAAAAAAAAACAGAAGTTGCTACATAACAACGGAATGAATTCGGATGTAGTAAAACCTTAGAGAAAAAAAAAGAACAGAAAAATGTTCAAGTGATTTTGTCAGTAAGTCTTGAGTGTTTTGAATTTACAATTAAGAAATAATAGGCAAATTATGAACTGAAACTATGTGATCTAGCTCTTTGAAGCATTCAATATTAACCGTTAACGGAGTTTCGAACATTATTGCACAAACATTAAATTTCCTGGGTAAAAACGTGCTTAAATTCTTACTTTCGTATAGGACAATAGATAAGACCAAGCTTGTAAGGCTCATTAAACCAACCAACGAATACAACGCTGTTATCATCTGGTCCCCAGCATGCCTAATAAAAGAATGTTCTCATATTATTTGGGCCCACTGATCGTCTATGTTCCCTTGCCTTGTCCCCGAACAGCGCCTTCCCAGGCTTTCTCGGTTAATGCATTATAAAAACTCGCTTAGGACAAGAGTTTAATTGGTCTAAAAACAATTGATTTTGGTGAAATCGACATGTACCAAGGGTTAAACTGGGCGTTTCTAAATCTAAATCTAAATTGATAACCGTATCAATCTCTCATGTGGGATATATATGATACAGGAGTATGATCAGTGATCTTAGTTATAATAGTGGCTAGTGTTTATAATCCTTGAAATGTTTACATCAGATAGGCCATTTTTAAATGACCGGGTTGAGGATGCGCAGCGCAAAGTTAGTGGTAATGAGTTCTAATTTGGAACGAACAAGGGGTGCGGAAACAAAAATAGGGAGCTTTAGCAAAGGCGACGGCGACGGCAGAGAGAACGTCAAAAAACAATAAGATTCTTAAGCAAAACAACAAGTTTGCACGTGCATCACGCTTTTTTGTACATTTCTCTACCGCCTCTGCAGGACTACAACGTGAAAATGCCTAATTTCACGTTTTATGGAGGACGTAAACAAGCAACGACGAATTTTTCTTTCTCTTTCTAAACTTTAGTGCAGTCACCAAGAAATCAACTTCAGGGAAATTCGCCCACTTTTGACATTCCAAGCGAATTGGAATAAACGAGGAAAAGTTTGAAAAAACGAGAACTCATTTTTAAAGTGACGTTCTCGCTGCCGTTGCCGTCGTCGGTGCTAAAGCTCCCTAATAAGAAACGGAGAGGTGAGATTTGAGGCCGTCATGATCGACGACCGCTGACCACTCCACTTCCCTGTCCGCCTCATCATTCTCTCTGGCATTTACACCAAATCATGCTTTCAAACATGATTCTACCTACCTGTCCAGCTGATAAGTGATCAGGAACACCGTCCAGCACTCTGATCTCTTCTTTTGTTACATCAAAGATGGCAAGGATAGGAGAACACTTTGAAACTAGCTGCTCTCCCCAATCATCCTTGAATTCATATTTACTCCCCTAGGGGTGATAAAGGCAAGCAAACACAATTTACGGTTTTAATAAAGAACTACAAAACTACAGCTGCCACTGTCACGTAATTTTGCCGAGCGTCAATGAAATAGAGGCAATGTACGAAAGGCCACATGTAAACGTAAAAGTTGAACCTCGTTTTTTTCGTGTTAAATACATTTCGCTCAGTCTAGTTCCTACTAGACGCCTTATCTCGTCTCTTTGACCGCGCGAAAGCGCTGTCACAAGGTCTGGAGCGAGGCAGGCGAGAGAAAGTGTTTTCGGCTCGTTCTTCTCGGCGACGACGTCACCACGCGAAAGTAGATTACAGTCCTAACCAAACAGGGATGATTAGGGACTAGGGTGTACTGCGTTCCGTTGGTACCTTTCCTTGAACTTCCTTGTCAGATAAATCACCTACAGAAACATAATAGCAATGGACGAATTATCAGATTTCTCGACTGTGAACAATGATCCATTTAGGTACATTGTACGGGGAATCAAATAAACGCTTTAAACCTAAAATTTAGCGACATTACTGCGCTTTTCACAAACATGCGAACTCTAAAGTTCAAAAGCCAACTGACGATTGCGTTTTTCGCTGCCGTCAATCATCTTAACGGACCTCTTAGGAAACAAAACTTTACATTAAAAGGTTCAAAAGGTCATGGTTTCTGATTTGTGATTGGTGGATTTCGATCCGTTTTGTGTGTTTCTGTGTTTCAAGGTTTGTTGCTTGTGATCGTAATTATGATTGACGGCAGCGAAAAACGCAATTATGAAGGCGGCTTTTGAACTTTAGAGTTCGCATGTTTCTGAAAAGCGCAGTAATCCCACGTTAAACTATCCAGTAATTAGTTTTTGCCTTTCAAAATATGAAACAGACATCTCAACTGTAAACTATGAGCTACTATGATCCGTCAATTTTAGTTAATAAAATAAACGCTTTAAACATAAAATACAGCGGCAATGATCAGACGTTAAACTTACCAGTACTTGGTTTTTGCCTTTCAAAATGTGAAACAGCTTTTGGCAGTTTCTTTTCAGCCACATACAACAGGAACTGCTCATTTGATGACCAAGCTAAGCAACCAAATTGTGCTAGAAAAGAAAACATCCATCACAAATTTAAGGAATTCCGGGTTGAATGAGGGCGCTTTTCAAAGGTCAGAACTAGCTGGGCAGACCGGTTATTTTGTAATTTTAATGATGAAATATTAGTTTGATTGTTTTTTTTCCTCAAATTTTTGCTAAAACCAATCATTGCCATGCACACCATTCATGAACAAACTGGCTTAATAGTGGAATTCTCCTTATGATTGGACTGGGCCAGTCGCACGGTATGGTAAGCGCCTTTTGTCTTCTCTAAGATGAACTGCTCTCTTCATTGAACATTTCCCAAGGTGAAAACCTGTTCAAAATAGTCATCTTTGTGAGAAGGTCACAGAGCAATCCTTGGTGGACTAATAAATGATCATGGGGGTAGGGTGGAACAATATTTTTCTAGGATGGGGAAGGGCAATGTCACCACCCCCAGGTACCTGCAACATGGCAAATCATTTATTCATAGCAGTTGTCATTATCAAATACTTACAGTCCTCAAAGATCTTTCCGTGTTTGTCAAATGCCTGCACATCCACACTCTTAAACAAGTTACCAGATGACCAAATCTACACCACAGTAGACAAAAACATAATGGTGTATCAACGAATAAGTTAGTGCTTGTAACTGTGCGTAACTACCGACAACTACTGGTAACGACTACTGAAAGGACACAGCATTGTATATTACACAGCATATGTATCAGCAGTACACATGTGCTTTTCCACCATAAACTATAAATGTACCCCATTTTAGACCCCAACCACACGTTTATTAAGTCTTTCTTTCCCCTGTGTCCCCTTCGTTAAGCTTGCACCATTACTCCTGTGCATGAAGGGTCTGATTTTTTGGACCTCTACCTCTTTTTTCATGAAACTGAGTATATCGCTTAGTTGATCCAGTGATATTATTAATGATCATGAGTAACTAGAGGACAAAGAAATATAAAGGCTACCCCAATGTACAAAATCCTCAATGATCAAGCTGTCCCCCATCTGAGAGCCTCCTTTACAAAACTCAACAATATTAACGTAACTATAACCTTACTTTGGGTGGAGGCATGTGTGGCTGAGTGGTTAACTCCTCCAACCTGGATCTGGAGGTCTGGGGTTCAAGCCTCGCCCGTGGCGTAGTTTCCATAGACAGGGAACTTTACTCCACTTTGTCTCCCTTCACCCAGGTGTATAAATGGGTACTGGTGACATACTGCTGGGCAGTAACCCTACGATGGACCAGCATCCCGTCCAAGGGGGAGTAGCAATACTCCTAGGTGCTTCATGTTAATGAAACCGGGATAAACTCCAGCCGTTTGGGCCTTTGGCTCGTGTGCGGCTTTACCTAATTACCTTCTATAATCTTAGGAATCTTGAAACTAGCTCTTCCAAGGCCAAAGACTAATTTCCTCAAATGCTAGTTTTAAGTATAGTGGTGCAGTGCTCTGGAATAATCTTTCTTATGAAGCAAAAAGCGCACAACCACTTTCCAAATTTAAAAGCAAACTTGCCTTTTTGCCTTCTGCTGATTCACTCTGATTCCATAATTTGTTTGCGTGAATATTTTAAACTTTTACTAATTAATCTCAAAACTCCTACCAACATATGTATATATATTGTAAAATTAGCTATTCTGTGTAAATTTTTACGTAATCAATTATTCTCAAAAATTTTGTAACTTTTGTGAACACCTTATTTGCTTCTTTGTAGTAATGTATGTTTACCTATGCCCCACCATAGAAATCAGCTTTTGTTGTGTGCGGCTAGCATGCATAGTGAAATAAATTTGTTGACTGATTAAAGAAAATTGAGAATCAAGCTAGGTACATTGAAACCATTATGTCCTAATTTTTATTTTGACGTACAACATAAGTAACAGCCACACTACAATTTATTGAATTGAATCTCTCCCCTTACATGTATCATTATACAGTTTACCTCCAAAAATTGTTTCTCCTCTTGTCCACTTTTTCCTGGCACCTTTCGCACTATTGCCTGAAGTTTGCAACTTGATGACATGCTACTTAATTGCCTAAGAGAATGAAGCAATAAAAACAAAATAAGGTAAAAGAATTTCAAGCATGACCAATGCTGAACAAAGAGAATTTCTACATTATTTAGACATCACATATCTTTTGTATGTGTAAGACTACAGAAGTAGGAAATTCCAGGGAAGTAAAACCAAACATTTTTGACTAATTAGTAATCTCCAAAGTGAAGATGACTTAATGTTAAGCAGAAAAATTTTTGTCAGACTATAACTATTTATTTACATATGTCAGCCTTGTAAAATAGTATTTTTAAATCTCAAGTGAATGTCACGGATAACTCTTATACATCCTTTCTGAAATTTTGTATGTACATGTAAGTTCTTTTAAATCAAATTTCAAAAGGAAGAATTTTGACAAAAGAGAAAAGTAGTTGTGTTGTTTGTTTTCAATATTCAGGTCCGAGTGATGAAATGTATTATGCTATTGAGGAAACATACAAGTCATGTAATATTTACAAAATTATCTGATTTACAATATTACTATATGTAAACATATAAATTATATGTTATTATTGCAGTTGAGGAAAGTAAAAGTGTAATAACATTAAGACTTACAAGTTTTGAACTTCTGTTGGAAATGAAGGCTCTCTGATGTTGGTGATGGATTTTGCGGTGGGTTCATAACTTGCAATATGACTTCTGAGAAAATTACGACTTTCATTTCTCTCCAAATCCCGTTGAGACCATTTGGAAACAATGCTAAGTTCACTCTCATCACCTCTGGAATCTCTATTTAGTAATGAGACTTTTGCAGTGGTAACAGAGGCAACATTGGAATATTCTCGGTAAACCTTCACAGCTCTCTCAACAAAATCCTATTTTTATAAGGGAAAAAACATTATTGTGTTGCTTCATACTCCCCCCGTTGAGAGTTTTTTGGCTAGAACCGTACCTCTCTGCAAATTCCAGTTCAGCCTCATACAGTTCCTTTAAAAAATTTGGTCTTTATGATCCTCCCCCCCCCCCCTCCCCCCCTTTGGAATTTCCAGAAACCCTTTAAGGGGTGGATATGCATATTTTTTGGAACAACACACTAGTGTACTATAAATTCATGCACAGGAAGGGATTTGTCATTGTGTTCTGAATGGACGCTGTCGACATCTTCAAATTGAATTCAAATGTACAATTATATACATGTACGGGATAAGAGGGTAAGAGTGACAGTAGTGGTATTTCTGTTCATGAGTTCTAAGGATTACTGTATTGCTTTTTGTTGCAGGTGTTCATTCTTTTATGAAGAAGTTGGAAGAAAAATTGTCTGAAAGCACCTGTCAGAATCCTAAATTCATAAGGGGTATGTTGGAGTCCTGCCTTTCCAGAAGACTGAGCATGAGGGGAGAGGTAGGTGGTGTAGATAATAAAAAGATAAATAACTAAATAACTAAATATACCGACTTTATAAATTTTATACTAGCTTTAGGTGTTGGCAATTGTTGTAAATTGCGGGAGAATGGTCATAATCGCGTGCGAGTCACGATCTGATCAGTCGTGACTATCGATGGTATTGTTCCACATGTCAACCTTTGTCCCTGGTAATATTCAATTAACAATACCATAAATTATTACAAGACGGTTCAAAGAATTAATTATAAATAACGATAGGAAATTACGATAGATGGTTTCTTGTTTCGCTGCCTAGATAGATGATATAAAAGTAAACAGACGCCGCTTTCCCTTGATCCCTTAAACACGGACTGTCACACTTCTTACACCTCGTCACACTTTTTCTTTCCACAACTTCACTTGATCATTGTAGGTGATTTGGAAAAAGATTTTAACCCTTCAGAGCAATGTCACTTGTCGCTTCGACTAACCCTCGGAGGCTTCACTTTGAGTAGTAAAGATGAATGGTAAATTTTAAGTTTGGCAATAAAGTGAAAAAGATTGAATGTGTATATGTATGTCACGAGCATACATCAAACGTCGCGGTATTTAGAATATTGTATCCATAAATACTTCGTACACAGGCCTTACCTCAATTAGATCTCTGTGCGCAAAGTATACAAACATTCATATTACCGACGAAATACTGTTAATGCACTAATCTATCGAAAACTAACGAAGAAAACGAATATATTTCAACAAACCTCTGACAGCTCATTGCTTACTGCCATCGCGTGATTTTCCAGTGATCGAGTGTTATTGGTTGCGACATATATGAAGCATCTACGTATTTATTAGACTGCGGGCTCACGCCCTACCCGCTCGACGATTTCCCAGCAATCAATTTGGTTTCCCTCTTGAATGTGAAACTCTGGGACTTTGTCAGTTTTTTTTACCACATTTTCCCTGTTTTTAGAAAGTTTATAGTGAGATGGCAGCAGGTTTGCCTCGTAGAATAACCAAGGTAGGCTTATGAACATGCGATTTTACCATCGAGCAAAGAATAGAGACTGAAATCGTCAGCCTTTTGATTTATTAATTAGACATTCTGAAACTCTTGAGTGTAGCTTAAAACCCGGTATTTCCCATTCGAATTGCAACTAAAGTTATTATGACTTTAGGAAACTCAGCGACTGCAAGCCGAACCTGTTCCTGGTATAACGGCTGTTCCAGATGAACACAATGCCAGATACTTTAAAGTTACAATGGATGGCCCTAGTCAGGTTAGAATTTGTCCTTTTGTCCTGTATAAGCTAAGTTGATTAATTTTGTTCAACTCCATTGGTATGTTGCGTAGCCGTAAATTTTCATACTCGTAGGATCACTTAAATTGCTTAAGCCAGCTTTTTATTTTGGTGTGGCCGTAATAAGAATTTCCTCAAAAAATTAGCCCTCAGGACTTCAAGATTTAGGATAAGGGTTATCCCCCCTCATTCACCAGTCTGCAGTGTATGGCACAACTTGATGAGATCTCATACTTGCAGAGCCAATTTTACCCGCGTACACCATGTGCAATATGATTTGTCGTACCAGAATAAGGGGGAATGCCCATAGAGAGGCTAAATATTAGAAGGATGATACGCAAGTTTTGGGTGCATTTACAGCTGTTTTAGATGACCCAAATTTCAAATTTTCCCAGTGAGGAGGGAGGGGGGGGGGGGGCATGACCCTGGACCCCCCCTAGTATGTTCATGCTTCCCCAAAAGAAATGCTACAAACAAGATTACAGACAAATTTTGCCAGTCGATTCATTTGTATATAAACTCACCATACTGATGAGAAAGCAAAAATGCAACAAGGGATGAGGAAATGATGTGGGAGAACTGAGAGGTTAGAATAGATTGGCAAAAATGTCATGGCTACGCCCCTTAAGTCAGGTGCAAATCTCTTAGGCCCAATGCTGCGGTGTGCAATGCTACGATTTTGGTGTACGCAATAAGCATTTTAAAAAAGGCTTGTGCATGCGTGTGCCCTTGCCATACTCTGCATACTGGCTCTTTCAGTTTATAGGGTAAGGGTCAGGGTTTGTTTTGAGGGTTACCGGCCGGCAGTGTAGACAAGTGTTGACAAGGTCAGAGTTAGGGTTCAGTATCCTGTGTGTAAGAACATTTCATGGTTAGTGTAGAATTTGCACGGTCTGAAGAATATGTTTTAATTTTTTTGTTCTGTTTTGCTAAACTAGCCTGTTCACAGACAATTTTTTACTTTTTAAAGAACTGTACATATGCGCTTGTGGAGCGAACACGGCAGAGTGAGCACAGAGTGCAATTATATGTGAAAAGCGTGCGAAAAAAAGAAAGAAATGTCTGTAGACATCTTTGGAAAAAAAAGTCCCTCATTTATGTCGACACATTATCACTCCATTATCACCTTGTCATTCATGACAGCAGTTAAATTGAACCAATGACATTAAAAATGTTATATGTTTGTGAAATCAGGGATCAAGTAGGTCTTCTGCTGAGCCGTTAACATGCTTCAATTCTTCAGATTACAAAATAAGTGATAAGAATAGCTATTACTCTTTGCAAACTCTGTACATAAATGTATTCTGCTACTGTATCTTTTAGTTGTTCTGCAGCATAATTTGATGCTTTTTTAAGTTGCAATAATATTGTAATTTCTCATGTGGTAATAATGTATGTATTCTCATAACTTTTTCAAGCCTTTGATAAGTATTTCAGTGTTAGTGATTGTTTGGGTTTTTTTAGTCGCCATTTGAAGGTGGCAAATTCATACTGGAATTATTTCTGCCAGAAGAGTATCCTATGGCTGCACCAAAAGTAAGATTCATGACAAAAATTTACCATCCAAACATTGATAAACTTGGTCGCATATGTCTGGACATTTTGAAAGGTAAGTAGATTGAACTGACATCTCATTATCAGGACTTGCTGGTGAGCAGTTATTTGCTAAGGGCACTGGTTAACTTATTAAGTTTTTCCCATCCAGGCTGAGTGTTACAATAATACACAGTAACTCGCAGTCAACAATTACCAGCACCATACATTTGACTTGGCGATGGACTCAAGCAAAACAGACAACGACAAAATAACTGGATGACCAATAATTTGACTAACAATACACAATTGTTCAACTGTGACAAATAGACGGATCGAAATGCACCCATGACATTTCAGAGTCTTAATAGCCAATACCATCGTGGCTTAACTGACAGATGACCAACAACATAGCAACTTAATTGACCAATCAGGTCAATAACCAGAGTTTAATACCATCAACTGACGTGATGTAACCTACTTTGACTCTGAAGATGACTACTGCACAGGTTGTTGAAACATCAGTCACTGTCAACAACAATAGTCCCATTCAGGACTACATTAACCCAGACAGTCATGATCCACCTACTAATCAAAGGACTCCTGGGTTTAAAGCTTTCACGATAATAGGGAGATTTAGAATTGCATTTACAGCTTGTGGTGGATGTGAGGGTGGTAAAGGGTATTTTCGTGACTCGTGATCGGCCCTTTTATTTTCCAGTGAAATGTGAAATGGCTAATTTTTTCCTCGTGAATCATGATTTCCTTAGTAGCCGTGAAGCGTGATTTTGCAAAATTATTTTCCGTGAAACGAGAAATAAATGTTTAATTCACCGTGAACTGTGATTTTTATTATGTCTTTGTTTTTCATGAATTGTGAAAGGACCGTTTTATTTTCTGTGAAACGTTTATGGATGAAACTGGCATCATTATATTGATTTCTGGGTCTATGTTACAGGTCTAAATTAAATTCGCGTTAAGATTTCTAAACCTAGGTTGATTCTCAATTTCCTTTGTCTCCTAGCCATAATAATTCATAAATTAGGGCTAGGAGAGAAAGACACCTATAGTAGGTTAAAAAATTATAACCTGAATTTAAGTTTGACCTGCAACATAGAGATCTTGAACAGCTGATGACATGTAAAGGGAAACTTGATTCTGTGGTTCAATTTGGCATTATTTTGCTCTTGCCGTAAAGATGATTTTAAACTTCTCTAGTGTATATCAATAGTATTGATGCTAGGAGTAACAGGGATTGGTATTTTACTTTCTACAACTGTAGATAAATGGAGCCCCGCTCTTCAGATCCGCACAGTTCTCCTATCTATTCAGGCACTTCTTAGTGCCCCAAACCCTGATGATCCTCTTGCAAATGACGTAGCTGACCTGTGGAAAACAAATGAGAGCCAAGCAATTGAAAATGGTATGTAAAAAGTGCGCATATTGTATTTAAAGGGGACAGACTGTTAACAGTTGGTTGCTCCTAGCTGCAGTAACAGTACAGTGTAGTAACCCTTCATCAGTGGGATAATTCTAAAATGCACACAATTTCTTTTTAATTAATACAGTCAAACCTGTATTAAGCCGTCACCTTCTCGAAATTTACTTCCCATATTTACTGTAAAATTTCACCTCTATTCAACAGTCACCTCTATTAAGTGGACATGGTCATCATTTGGATATCCCAAATGGCTAATTCTGTTGTAATTTACCTTTGTTAAACAGTCACCAAGTTGTATAACAATCAATAAATGGCAATTTTTTTCACCCAAAGATAAGCGAAGATGTGCTACCTCCAAATCGTTATTTATTTATTCAAGCGTTACTGTACCTCAAAATACTTAATTACTTTAACTTCACTGTCACATGCTACTAACTCCCTTTAAACCTGCTGAGGAAACATCATGTACCAAGATGCAAAATGGTATGAGAAAAGGTTACAAGCTATGTAAGGGGGTGTTTACATGAGAAAACTTGCACCGGCGCGAGTTTCATACCAACATTACCTTCCGATTTCGTACCGCGTTTACATGATGACTGGGTCATTTCACATCTCATTATTTGAAGGTATACTTCATGTTAATAAAATGCACTTGTGATTCAAAATCGCAAACATTACACATGTGCTACCCATTCCAGTCTACCGTCAGACCGATTTCACGCTGAAACGGGTGGTCGTTTCGTGTTTACATGATACCGTTGCGAGATTTCGTACCGGAGTGAAATTCTTGCCCCAGTACAAGAACCGGGGTGAACTCACACCGGGGTGACTCGCACCAGCATGAAATTTGTGGTGGTATCATGTAAACAAATATAGAGCTATGAGAGGGAACTGGAGTGAACTCGCTCCGGGGCAGCAGTCGCCCCGGTGTCATGTAAACACCCCCTAAAATGAGGATTAGTCTATTCTTGCTGCAGAGTTAGTTCAAGCACATAAAGGGTGATTGACCTATTTGAGGCTTATGATGACAGATGTTGAACCACTACTTAACTTCACTTCCACAAGGTTAATTAATTAGTAAATAAATAATCCTCTTGTACTCTTATAATACAAACTTTAACAAAACTCCCCGGGGAGGGTAAAGGCCAATCAGAATGAGCTTTTATTATACAAACACCAATGAAATACCAGGTGAGCTTTCACGCGAAAACTTGATATCTTAACTTTACATGTGAAAATAACATGTTATCTTCACATGTGAAAATATCACCTTTGCTATGGCTGCATAATAAATCGCACCTTTCATACCAAAAAACTATTAAAGTGAAATGGTTTGGTATTTCATTGGTGTTTATATAATAAAAAGAACATTACATGGCTGCTTGGAGATACGAAATTTCTCTTCTTGTGTTGAAAAAATATTTCACTCATTCGCTGCGCTCACTCGTGAAATATTTTTCAACACTCGAAGAGAAATTTTGTATCTCCGTGCGCCCATGTAATATCCTCTATATATTACTAACTTGATATGTGAATTGCCTCTTTGAATTGCAGCAAAAGACTGGACAAAGAGATATGCCAAAGGAACTTGATAGCAGTTCTTTGTTTAAAGAGTATGAAATTCGGCGTTTTGTTCTAGTGCAAAGTTTCCAAGTACACACTACTGTGCCAAAAGAAATTGCTTCTTTTAGCTGTACTGATACAGAAACTCTTTTTGTAAAATATTGCATAGATTCATTATTAATAATAACCAATGAATGAAGCTTGTAGAATGTCTATATGTGTATGTTGCGATAAGAGTGTTAATACTGAAAATCAAGCCTACTTTTCAGGAGAAACCCTAATTGTCAGGAGAAACCCTGATGATGAGGGATTTCACTGGTTGTTTACTACTTAACATCGGCAAACCGGTCAGTTCATGGTTTGGGTAAATGGAAAGCAAAATTCAGGACTAGTAAATTTCATCCCAGAATCGCATTCACCATTTTTACAAATCAGTTCCATTTGCTGAAAAATGGCCATGGAGACCTGAAACTGGTATCAAAGATGGCTTTGAAGAAATGGAACATGAATTTCCATTTAAAGCATTCCTTCTGGAAAAACAGGACTACCTTTTCATCTGTGCCATTGCTCCAGGAAATTTTTCATTAGAACAACCCAAAGAGTCGTGTTCTGTTTAATTTGTAACGGGATTTTCCGGAAAGCTTTTTGTTAATGACAAACAACCACTGTTTCCCAACTGTCCAAGATTTTGTAAACCCCTGACTGCAGACATCATTTACATGCAATTTCAGTGGTTGCTTCTCCTTTTCAGGAGAGAGAATTGACTATCATAATATTACATTTGAGTTGGTGGGCTCTCAAGCTTGATTTTATGTCAAAATTACCAGTGTTTGTTTGCCCTAAAGGCCCGGCCCTTTTGATTTGTGAGATGGGAGGCTGGAGACAAGCTGCAATTGCTCATCTCTTGTCTCACCTTGGAGGATTAGTAACAAACTTAAACTGTTGTTGATATTATCCCTCCTTTGTCTCTCCATGTGATGGGAATGACCTTGGATCCTTTCAAAAGTCATCATTATTCGTTTCTGGGAAACTGCCCACCTACCCCTCCCCAAAGCCAACATTAACACTTACTCCTCACGTGGGGCAAAATGTTGGCTTAGGGGAGGGGTAGGTGGGTGATTTCTCAGAAACGTATAATGCTCCCAAAAGTCTGGACGTACTTTAGGAAAGTAGAAATGATCCTGACTTGTCTCGCAACCATCCCAGGCTGTCAAGGACATCTTTCTGCCTTACCTTAGTTGGCAATATTTAGGATTGAAAAACAGTGAAATCTCCAGTCATCTGGATAGTGACTTTGAAAACTGACACGCTTTATTTTTAACACATGATCTTAATAGCAAATATTTGAAGGAAAAATCGGTTCTCAGGTTAAACCAGAATTGTCTTTGTCTCTTTTGAATTATTGGAACTAAGAAACAAAAGAAAATTCTGAATCAAACCAGGTTAAATGCTGGCTAAACCTGAGTAAAGATTTTACCTACAACAAAATGATACATAGCCTGAGGAACCAGCCAGCATTTATTGATGCCACCACTGCTTTTTCTGCACAAAGTGATGTCTAAGAAATGAGTTCAGAAATTCCATACTGATGATGCATTACTACCCAGATCTGGGTAGTGCTTCTGATTGGTTGGAGCAAATTTCTCACACAGTGTGACCATTCAGAAGCACCACTCAGATCTAAGGAGTGATGCGTCATCAGTGTGGAATTTCTGCGCTCCTTTGTCAGATGTCATTTTGTGTCACGAAATGTCGGATGTTTTGTGAGGCTAAATAACACACTCATATTAATAGCTAGTTAATGCCAGGCATGACATGAAAGTCCTAAAAACTCCTGATGTTAGAAGTGGAAAGTTTACATCCCACAGTTGTAAGAGTATAACTGTTACTGAGTAAAAGACTTGTTCATAAATACAATGTATAAACTTCATGATATCTGTCTTCTCTTAACTTGACTGATGGTAAAATAAAGTATTACACTGTTTTGAGAATTTGTTGTCAGGAGTATCAAAATATGATAACAGAGGGGACAGACAGCAAATTGTTGTTGTTCAAAATATCTATTTTGATTAAAAGTCGTAACTGTTTGTCGGTAGAATGCCTAAAATGTGTGCAATTCCAAAATAAACTGGTTGGGCTCCATTAAATCCTACACCAATTGCAGAACATTTTAGAAGGAGCAACCCACAATGTAAGCTCAGTTACTGACAAGGCATATGAGTATGGAAACAGCAAGAAAGAGACGCCCTTTCGCGCGTCCCCCATTCGGCAGGAAAGAAAGTGAATAAAATTATTGTTGTAGAACACGGGGTTTTGTTCACATAACCTTCATTAAAACGATACATAGATCGGAAGTGTTTGTGTATTAAAGAAAGGATCCTGCTGGGTAATTACGGACAGCGTGAGAAATAGGCAAGCGCCCCTGAAAATCTTTATTTCTTCAGTGTGTGGCGATTGCTTGTGACTTCGTTATTGCTTGTACTACTTTCGTAAATTTTTTTTAAAGTGACTCCCCAGGCAACGCTCCCTCACCTGAAAATGACCCCCCAAAACAAATCAAGATTTTGAAAATGACCCCCAGCAAACTGCAATTCCCCCCCGCCCCCCCCCCCCCCCCCCCCTCCCGACAGGTAATAAAGGACCAGTCCCTAAGAGGTAAACCTAAAGAGACGATCTGCGTTTAGCGATGTGAAAGCAACGTATAAGGTTCAGCGCCTGGGCTAAGTCTGTTGTGTCCTATTTTCTCTCGTCTCCATTTATCGCCTTCCCTGGCGTTTGGCGTGTTTCACACGTCGTTTATCTCGCTCACTCTACTAAATATATCTCTAAGATAATAACGGACAGCTTGTCATCAGTGGAACAAATCAAACTTTTCATTGTCTTTATTCGTCCAACTCCATCTCACTTCCCCTGAATTAAAACCCAACCCTCTCTCCCTAGTCATATACATTCACTCCTTTAAGTTGTGTTGAAGCTGTTCATTGGCTACCTGATGCCTCTAAGCTTGGTGTGGAAAACTTGCTCTTAGGAAGGAAAAAAGGGATCCAGCGCTCGATTAGCTCAGTTAAAAGAGCCATGGACCAGTGAACGGATACCTCCAGAGCTTTCCTGTCGTTTCGCCACAAAGTCATTTCGTTACAAGTCGTTTCGCAGCACAGTCTTTACGCATCACTTGGAAAAAATACCGAAAACTTTGACACTTTGCTTCTCTTTTTTAACCTTTAGTGCGCGACATCGAACTTCTCGAACTGCTCGAATCCGAGACTACAGTGAAAAGAAAAATTCTTCGCAGCGAATCTACTTCATGACGAAGCAAAGCGACTTGTAGCGTAACGACTTGGCAGCCAGAGCGAAACGACCGGATACCCCCAGATCACTGTAGGGTTAAACTGGGGGCGCTTTCCATTCTACAAAAATTTCGGTTTGAAATTTCTGAAATTTCACGTGCCCAATGGAACGGTACATTCCGGTTGCACAGACCCGACCCAAGCCACCGCGCGCTTGGTTATTGTTCTTGCAAGCAGGATACAAAAGAGTGGTACTGGGGACAACAATTTTGTCAAATGGAAAGGAACATTTCGGTCCGACCGACCGAAATAACCAGACCGGTCAAAGAGGACCACCTTCAAAGCTGATCCCGAATATTCCGGTCGGACTAAACCGAAATGGTCCGTTCCATTTGATGTAGCAACCGAAATGACCGGAATTTTGGGTTGAATGGAAAGCGCCCTGGTTCATGTTTAAAATATTAGAGCGATTTTCGTATGACCTTGAAATGAAAGCGCGCGAACAAAACAGAAACGACAAACGAACGGAAATAGAGCGATTTGATTGGTTTATCGAACGGACAGACAAACGCGCCTGGCTTTTCATTGGTTAAGCGAACGCTCAGGTGAAAAAACTTCATGCCCGAGAACTTTCTAGAAATCAACCGATACTTCGCTTTGTCGTCATACTACAACACGATTGGCCAATCGAACAATGCCTTCTCCATATTAGGGTTTCTTTGGCGGGAAAACAAAGAGGCCATGTTTTGATCTTTTCATCCATTGGCTGATCAAACAAAGAACGAACACTTACCGAAACCTTTTTTCAAGGTCATACGAAAATCGCTCTATCGCTTCAAAAAGATTTCTATTTCTTTCATCAGTGTACAGATGTTAGCGTCACAGACTGTAGTCTGTAATTTGGGTCGACTAACAACAAATTCAAGACTGGCATGTAACGGAGGTCGAGCGTCAAGCTTGCGCAAACTTGAGAACAACTCCGCGGGGTGGTGAGATGATGGGTACTGACGAAGGCCAGATAGAACATCGTAGGCAAACTTGCTGTAGTGCGCAGTAGCGGATATGATCATTGGTCGATTAGGATGTGCAAAGCGGCTGGCGATGTCCATTGCGACAGCTGTGTGGGTATCCATTATGTATCCTGTGTGTTTAAAGATGGATCTAATTGTATTCAGACACCTTTCTTCTGAGGTAAAGTCGGCTTTGAATATGGTGGATAGTTCGTTTCTAAGGTCATCTGAAATCTAAGAAAATGACATTGAAACTTCGAGACGTGCTTAGCCTTTTCCATCGTTACAGCGTGTCTCACATCCGGCAATAGCCTGCGAGCAAGCTCTCCGAGGCGCTCTGACAGCAGGGCGGGAAAAGGAAGGAGAGCTTGCAACTACGACTCTGGAATTTGAATTCCACCTCCAATTCCTCTGTTGCTCCCCGTCGACTAAGATTTCCGCCAATCAGCGCGAAGCGGAAACGAGCGCGGATGTAAACAAACATTTTTGGCACACGTGCCAAGGGTAATGACGTCGTTTCTAATGTCATCTCCGCCAATCAGCATTTCGCATCGACTTTTTCGATGCAGATATTCAAATTCCAGAGACATAGTTGCAATGTCTCCTTTTCCCGCCCTGCTGCCAGATGGCCACAGAGAGCTTGCTCGCAAGCTAATCTGGCAACAACCAAGATAAGGGACCGGTTTTACGCAATTACGACGCCGACGCAAATAAAAAAGCACCCTGCCAGCACAGCCTTTCTTTTCAGGGCTTGCTTATTTTTGGCGTCAGTCCTCGCGAGAAGACGAATGCAGGCTCTCTTCGTAAAGTGACAAAACAGCCTCAGTTTAAAAAAAGAAGGTACGTGGGCTCTACACTTAACGTCAAACAGTACAAGTTGCCGTTGCAAAAAGCGGCAAGGAAATGTACTGACATGCAGAACGCATGTCAAGTTGGGAAGTTGGGGAGAGGTGCGATGATTTCCGGATCATTATACGTGCACGGGAAACTGCCCACCTACCCCTCCCCTAAGCCAATATTAACACTTACTTCTCACTTAAGGCAAAATGTTGGCTTAGGGGAGGGGTAGGTGGACAGTTTCCCAGAAACCTATAATGATCTTTTCCTCGCAGTTATAGGAATTCCTTGCTATTATCGCCGTTGCTTAAAAAATGTATTGGCGAACCGTTCGCGAATCACGGAGATCTTGGTCAGCAAATCACCGCCAAAGTACAGCAAGAAATGACACAGTATAGGAAACCTAGATAGAAGCTGTACTAAGCGGGTGTTTACATGAGAAAACTCGCACTAGAGCGAGTTTCATACTGACATGACTTTTTGATTTCGTATCGCGTTTACATGATGACTGGGTTATTTCACATCTCGTTATTTGAAGGTACACTTCATGTTGATAAAATGCACGTGTGATTCAAAATCGCGAACATTACGCATGCGCTACCCGTTCCAGTCTACCGGCAGACCGATTTCACACCGAAACGGGTGGTCGTTTCGTGTTTACATGATAGCGTTGCGAGATTTCGCACCGGAGTGAAATTCTCGCCCCGGTACAAGAACCGGGGTGAACTCACGCCGGGGTGACTCGCGCCAGCATGAAATTTGTGGTGGTATCATGTAAACAAATATAGAGCCATGAGAGGGAACTGGAGTGAACTCGCTCCGGGGCGAAAGTCGCCCCGGTGTTATGTAAACACCCCCTAACAGCGTTATCACATGGGGAGAGCTTTGTACTAAACAGAGAAAACGGCCGACATTTCGCAGAGCCACAACTGATTCCCCTGTAAATGACGTCTGAGGAATCCGCGCAGAAATTCCACACTGATGACGCGTCACTATCCAGATCTAAGTTGTGTTTCTGATTGGTTGAAGCGAATTTCCCTCGCGACACGACCAATCAGAAGCACTACCCAGTAGTGGGTAGTGACACGTCATCAGTATGGAATTTCTCCGCTTACTCCTCTTACGTCATTTCGCGGCGAGACCAAAGGTCGCGAAATGTCGGCCGTTTTCCCAGACAAGCCCTGCACTAACCTTAAAAGATTTGTTTTCTTCAAGCGACCTCATCAAATTCGCCACAACTGTTCCACTTCCAGAAACGTGGTAAATGAGTCTCTCTAGATTGGATGATTTAAGGATATCTATGGATGGTGAGATGGTTTGTTGTAGGCAGCGCGTTGCCATGTTGTATGATCCCGTGTGAAAAAATTCTGTTAGAACGTTGTTCTCGTTTGACGCACAGACCAGGTTGTTAAAAGGTATGCCCATTTCCTGTGGAAAAAAACAGCCCAGAGTTTGTAAGGTTTTGAACCGTACTGACCTTGACTCCCCGCCTCCAGAATATTGCGTAAATTTCATTTTGGTAATCACGAATTTGACTTTCCATAAAATTCTTAATTAGATTTGGCTGATTGACAAGGCTGGCATCTCATCAAGTTAAGAATATGTGAAAATCATATATGAGCACTGCGGATGAAGAATTATATGAAAGATCATCGCAGTTATAGACGCAACTTTTGCAGTTGCGAAAAGAAAGCCTGAAAAAATAATTACAATATCTTACCTTGACATAGTACGCCGCCAGAATATTGCCGAAATTTCCTGTTGGTACACATAAATCTGCCATTTCGCCCATCGAAATCGCTCCGGATTTCACAAGATCCAAGTAAGCAGAGACGTGATACACCAATTGTGGTAGTAGCCTACCCCAGTTTAAGGAGTTCGCGGCACTTAACTGCACACTAAAGGTGTCCATAAGTTTTTTGCTAAAGGATAAATCGTTGAAGATTGTCTTTATTGCAGTTTGACAGAAGTCAAAGTCATTGTTTACTCCAATGACGCGCGTATTTGGGTCATCTGCGGAGACCATTTGTGCTTTCTGGATTTCACTGACTCCTTCCTTTGGGTAGAGGACCATGACTAGAGTTTTAGGGTTCCCTTTGGAAGTAAATGGAAATATCTTTCAGTTTAAAGAGGCACTGAGAAACGAATGATGTACTTCCAGGTATCACTAGACTGCGAAGCTGGTGGGAATAGCAAGCGAGTGCTGTAGTTTTAGGTTTGCCTTTGGAACTAAATGGAAATATCTATCAGATTAAAGAGGCACCAAGAAACGAACGATGCACTTCCAGGTATCAATAGCCTTCGAAGCTGGTGGGAATAGCAAGCAAGTGCTGTACTATTTTGGTGGCGGAGCCGCGAAAAGATTGGGAACAAGTCAACTTGCAATTCGCCGCTAGCGAAAATCCCTCGCAGCTCCGCCGCCAAGAAAAAAGGGACCGTACGATCCGACAACGGCAACGTCCATGAAAACGTCGCTGAAAAATAGACTTCGCATCCCTTTAAACTTTTTCGCGATTATCTCAATTCGCCCTGTAAATTAAAAGAGGAGAATTTTAGTTGGAGCTGAAGAGAGGGGACCGCGCTCGAGTTCAGACAGAGATGGTAAAATATATCGCGTTGCCGTTCCCGTTCTCAAATAAACTTATAATTTGGTCATTTCACGTTGTAGTTGTGCAGGGCCAGGAAAGAAATGTACAAAAAATGCAGAGTTGTTGTTTTGCTCATTAAACCTATTGTTTTTTTGACGTTCTCCTTGTCGTCGCAGTTTCGGAAGGTCCCTAGTATCCCCGGCATAACAACCCCGCAAGCTACGAAGGTCAAGGTATTACTAAGAACTGGTGCCTGTAAATTTTCGTTACCCAACCTTGGGCATGAGTCGCACCCAAGACGCTTCTTGTGTGAAACTAGAGCGCAGCAGATTTCATGCGGGTGTCAATTTGGCCTCTTGTGTCAACAGCAACTTACTTTTGGCTTGTGAACAATTCCGTATACAGTGGAAGTGCTCCTAACGGACACTCTAGTAAGCGGACAGCACTACTTACATGTACGGCCGCCTTAACAAAACCCCGTTTTACTCAACTCCCATGCAGACTCTGTATTTTTCATTCTCGTAAGCGGCCAGCTCCTCCTTTTTCGCGTCCCGAGGATGCCCGCTTACGAGAGCTTCCACTGTATATTCTTTACACTAATCATACATACCCTTGAAACCTTCCACCACGGCGCTTCCGGTATCACCAGACGTAGCGACAAGAATCAGAAATTTAACAGGTCCATCGGATGTCGACCTCCTAGAGATACCTTCGCTAAAAAAATGCGGTGTTAACTGCAAGGCAAGATCCTTGAAGGACGCTGTTGGCCCGTGAAACAGCTCATGCACATAATACTGGTCATTAAGTTTGACAAGAGGAGCTATCGCCTCGTGTTGAAAGTTGTGAGAGTATGCCTTAGTTACCATGGACCGAAGGATTGAGGGATGGAGGTCGGTAGGAGATAACCATGTTTCTAGAATGCGTGAAGCTCTTTCTTGGTAACTGCAGTTTACAAGTCGTTCCCACTGACCTAAAATAAGAACAAAGATGCCACTGTGAAAACGAGAAAGAAACTGGACAGAGGTAACTATCGCAAAGACGTCTGGGACTGTTACTTGGGATAAGGGAAAATATGGTCAATAGGCAGCTTAAGCAAGGACGTTTTTGAGCGACGTACGTCAACCAGAAGTGAGTCCTTTTCCCATTTAACATGCCTAAACGCTACCAAAATTTTACTGTTAAGTGTCCTTTCTCTTGTAAAGACGATTGCCGAAAAATTGGGTAAAACCACTGCCCAAGGATGCAAAAAGCCGACTTCCGGTTAACGTGCATCCCTCAGAAATGTCTTTGCTTAAGTTCCCTAGTAATTAGCCGACCGGCGCGTCCCCTGTAACGATCCCAGAAACAATTACGGGAAATATTTCGGCTCCAGTTCCCTTCTCGTTTCTAAACTGGGATAAGGAAGGGCTAACTTTCGCACGGCTGTCTGAGTTGGTTTATAGACACGGCAGCTGGTCTGTAGCCTGCGTGCAGACAATAACTAAACTCTGATTAGTACCGTCTGCGAAGCAGCGCAGAGATCCTTGTTCTGGACCCCCAACGGACTCAACGAATTACCGGAAGTGCGTTTCGAATTTCCCTTCAACCTGATTGGCGATCACGACAAACAAAACAAAGGCCTTTTTTAACTGGCCAATCGTGGCGCGTACTCAAATCTGGGTACACAGCTGGAAGTCCAGAACAAGGATTTCGGCACTGTTTCGCAGATGGAGTTAACCAGAGTTTAATTTCGTCTGCGCGCAGGCTACTGGCGTGCAGAGTAGCCGAAGCGGTTGTAGAGAAATTCAGCTGCACCATCTACGAAGGGTCTTCCAAAAACCATTGAGACCACCCTAGTCTCCCAAGCAGACGTTTGTCACGCGTTCTTTCCTCGCAAAAGGAACGCGTGATGAAGCCCTGAGAACGTCTGTGTGGCAAGCTAGGTTATGCTAGTCTCCTACGCTGCCGTTTTTTGTGTCATCAAGCAAAAATGTAGCAGGCGCTTGGGAGTTATGGAAAATGCGCAAAAGCCCACTAAACAAAGTAAGACACCTAGAAAACTAACCTAAAGAGAGGTGCGGTATCTTTTTTCTCGGTACATACAGCCCTCCATCAGGAGCCAGACCTTCCAATACGACATCTAAAAACCCCGGACTTTCTTCTCCTTCCGGGTATTCCGTTCTTGTGCTGATGTATCCCGCATCAGCCGCGGAGTCCATAAGTTGTTGGAACACTTTGTCGGCAATTTCTTCAGCAGAATCACCTCGAGCGCAAGTGATGCGAACATCGTAGCTGGACTCGTAAAATTGCTTCCTATATTGAAGAATTTCACTCATACTTATCCCTAAGTAAAAATCACGTGATCAGCTAGTGCGAAGGAACAACGAAGGGGGAGGGAGAGAAGTGTACTTTAAGCGATTTATGGTGGAGGTGTGTCACTGGAATTTTGAAACTCTTTACACTTTACTTTTATTGAAAAATCTACAAATCTACAAAGAGGCAACCATCATGCACTCAATACCTAGTCACAATTCAGCAGCACAATTTAAACTAAAAGCAGAGAATACCCATAGCCACTTGTACTACGTGGGTTAAAAAGATTTATGCACCTATTGTGAAACTACAAGACTTCTATCCATGAAAATTATCGCTATTTTTCTTCAACAGGAACCTAAACTTGTACCCATATCTCCCATGGCAACACTGACACCAGTGAGACCTGGGTACAAGACTTCCAGGAAAACCATTCAAAGATGTCAATGAAGGGCAGGCTAGAAAGAAATGTCCTTTTACTCCTGCAGTTTTCTCAATATTATTTTCTGCCAGCTATAATTTGAATATTGAACTTGTACTGTACATGTATCTCCTAGAAATTTAAGTGGCAAACATATTTGTAAATCACCTCACCTTCATTCTGTCCCACAATCCGATTCACTTTCATCTCAGCTAGTCGATTCAAAATATCACCATCCCCCACATCCAAGTAAACAACAGTCCCAAGAGATTTGACATGTTCCATAGCTTTCTTGTGCATTGGATTAGAACCACTCAGAGAAATCACAGAGTCATTAGTAGAATACTGTAAGAGAGCCTGGCCCTCAGCATCGACAAAGCGATCTGATCCAACCTGTGAGAGCTACATGTATAAGAGAAAAAAAGTCAGCATTAAAGGAATTCTTGCCTAGTTGCTCCACCCTTTAGGCTCTTAAAACAGCTAACAGTATCCCAATAGTGGCTCAAAGAGATTAATAATAAAATTACTCCACATAACAATAATGCTCAATAACACAGAAAAGGTTGGGAAATAAAGCATGTTCAATACCACAGCCAAGTTAAGGGTTCTGACATGATTTGTGGCTAACATAATAAAGAAAGGCAGTTTCCTTTATGACACTAAATAATGGCTAATAAACTGCTGAAATACACTAGCCTCTCTCATTGGCTCTTGAATTACTGCATTTAACTGAAATTTATGGACTTCAAGACTGTCACTTACTTTAGACCAGGACATCTTTGGAAAAAGTACACAAAGATTAGGTACTTTCTGTTCATAGCAATATAGCAGCTACATGCCACAGCATGTTTAGCTGTTATACACCACAGGATTGCATTTCCTCCACCCCTGGTCCCTGATTGCAGCCTGGGACTTGAACAAGGTTGCCGGAACGGCTAAGAATTTTTAGACTTACAGAAATAATGAAACAGACTGGATTAAAGGAATGTTCAAAGCAGGTGTTTATCTTTCTTTCTTTCTTCGATCATACCTTACCTTATCTGCAACTGTCATTCCCCACACAGTTTCCAAGACATCATCATCAACATCAACTACTTTTCTTCCCAAACGATGTCCCAGGATTCTACCTACAGTTGTTTTGCCAGCTCCAGGACTCCCCATTAAAATAACATTGTTGCCCTGTTGTAATTAAAAACAAGAGACCCAAGCTGGCATGAGATTACAGTTTTCAATCTGCAGGCAACAAGAGAGTTGGAAGACATAGACTGATGAGAAAATGCCATAAAGGGATATCAAAGGGCTTGTAACTGATTTTCATTACTGATTTTCATTATGATTACTGATTACTGATTTTCATTATGTTAGCAATTCATTTTAGTTTAGTTTCGACAGCTTAAGAAGGTCCAATAATGCCCAGTTCAAGATGTTAAAAACTGAGATTTTATACCCTGTTTATGACTCAAGACCCTAAAAACCATGCCATGATTAGCAGCAAATAATTGTTTAGGCCAAATAAAGAAGTACCAACTGGGGGAGGGGTCACTGCTCAAAAAATGGCTTTGCCCAGTGTATTAGTGGGTCAACTTCATACACCCCATTATAAAAACAAAACAACATTACCAGCAACTAAAAATTATGGGGGGAGGGGAGGGTCAAAATTAAATTACTTATTAAAAGAGGGGGGCATGGAGCACTTACTATTTTCTGGCCTGGGAGGGGATCCTTGCAAATTTTTTTTTAATCCTTGCCAAACATTTTTCCCTAGCCCTCGATCTCCCCCTCTCCACATAATAATGTTCTTGTAACCTTTTCATGTCCGCTCACCTTTGATCGAAAACCGCGAGTCAGAAATCCTTTCTGGTAGCTAAGGAACTGTCTTGAATGTTGTTTCCTGGGGCTTGAAGCGTAAAAACACGAGCGGGAAGAAGTCACTCGTCGACCGGATAAAAAGCACCTCGGAAGCCGTGGTAGAAATGTCATCTTAATGGAGAACATGAAATGTAGGTCGAGTAGAAATCAACTGCATGATAAAAATGGGAGTAACTTGGGCATATCATGGCCATACAACTGCCACGTGTTAACGTACCCGACCGTCAAGAAAGTTTATTCACGAGCGAAAGTAAAAGCCTGAAGACTCTGGGTACGAGATAGGCCATTTCCGAGTTCCAAAAAGTTTCACTTTCAAAACGAGGCTAAGTGCGAAACCTTTGTTGTGGAAATGAGTTTTAATTATGATGCAAATAAAACTCATTTCCACAACAAAGGTTTCGCACTTAGCCTCCTTTTGAAAGTGAAACTTTTTGGAACTCGGAAATGGCCTATTGTGCTTTTACATGAAGAGAAAGCTTGTAGAACTGCTGACCAATTATTGCGGTCGCTTTTTTCTGGCACGTGAAGAGTTTCCATGATGGCTCCATGGTCGGCTCCATGATCATTGATTTTGTACGAGTTTTTTGAAAAAAATCTGTCATTGAGAACTCTTTGGAAGCAGTGTTTTAGTCGATGAGCAAAACCGTAGGTATTTCGTGGATTTTTAAGCACATTGACCTTTTGCTTTGTTGTGAATCATCATTCGAAACATACCAGCATAACAACAACAGTGGTGTTTACAATCGTATAAACTTGAGCTTACGTTGCTTACCAGATGCTGTTTTTTCTCTAGGAAGACAAAATTCCTTCATCCAACACAACTATGAGGTAACTGTTAAACAACAACAACAACAAAAAACATTTACGGTGCCGAGGTTGATTTTTGTGTTTTTTACGGTTTAGGAAATACAAGTAGTGATAGTACCGTATTTCCTTGAATGATAGCCGGGGACGATTATTATTTTTTTCGCACCAATAGGGTGCGATTATTCGAGGGAGGCAATTATTTCAAACATTGCTTACTGGAAGTCGTTCCCTAAATATTTTTTTTATTGTCCTAGGCTTGGGTCGCATTACCGTCTAGTTTTTATTTTGGCTGGCTCAAAAAAAAAAGTAACTCAACCGGAAATCAAAATCAAATTGACAACCTTGGGGTCGCATTTCAACCAGCTTAAAATAAAAAAACGTCAATCACGCAGGCAATCTCACAGCCGGCAAGTTAACATTCCCGCGAACTAACCATGCGGCCGAACAGGACACTTTGCATCGCGATTATAGTCCTGTTGTTTTCAGCTATTCAACAACAACAAAATCAACTGCCTGCTTTTGTTTTGCTGATGGAAAGATGGACAAATAGTTGCAACAGATTGCTTGCTGCTTCCTTGAGAGTATGAAATCGCCGTTTGCAGTAATTACGACGAGCGCCATATGCATGGTCACTTCCACGTCCCAATGAATCTTGGTTCGAAATACACTATCACGATCTCACCATCCCAGAAGATATTTCTCGTTAGCTGGCAGCGGATGGCTGTAAGATTCTGGAAAATTTGTGTAGGGGAAGAACAAATCTCTCCCCCGTCCATAATTTTATGTACGCAAGGAACACGTCAGCGTGTAATGGAGAGATTTCCCGCTCTTTATTTTTGTCTTTAGACCTTTACGTCACACGCGAGCACAAAATGACATTTTTTGACAGCACCGGATGCGGTTCCCTTTGTTTGAAAAAAATTTGGCAAAATCGGCTAGCCCCACCCAAGCACACTGGTGTCTTTGATGATTTTCTCAGATTTTGAAATTTTTTGAAAAACGCAAACGTTGGGTCGCATTAGAAAATGCGTGTGTTGACAGATTTTAATCCCTAGAGTAAACAAACCTCAACAAAAACAGCCGTAATGCGACCCGCGCCCTATTCAACAAAAAAAAAATAATCTCATCAAATAAACTGAACATGAGAAGAAAGAAAAAGAGAGAAGATGGCGAGGGGTTGGGGGGGAGGGGAGGCGATTATTTTAAATAATATTTCCATCGAAGGGGGCGATTATTTAAGAGAGGTGATTAATCGAGGAATGGCTCTTATTGGAGGAAATACAGGATGTTATTATTTTGTAGGACCCAGTGCCCTGTTGGACATGAACCTGTGGATTTAAGTGATTCAGTAGATTGTCCAGCTGTTGAGGATGTTTTATCAGAAAATAACAGCTCATCACTTTGGCTGATCAAATTACCACATGATGTAAGTTATGCATGATGTACTTTTAAGTGTGGTACACTTTTTTTGATTGTAAATAACAAAAGAGACATTAAGGAGATGAAGGAAAATTAGATGCTCAGCTGCTCACTGCAGTCTAAGGGCTTCAAGGGTACCTATGTGACCTTTGAAATTAAAACCACTTGAAAATATATTTTTGTCAATCAACAATACTGATTTGCTTGTTTAGGGGTATAGAACGGTAAATTTGAGACTTTGTGAGACTTCGAGACCAAGATTTAAGCGTTTTTATCATTCCAAGCCCAAGACTTTACTTCTAAAAAATCTGAGCCCAAGATTCCAATTTCAAGATAATGGTACAAATAAAACTGAATGAAATGACCAAAAACACTTATGGAAGCTAGAAGAAGCCCACCAATATACTGCTTTGTCTTGTTCTACTATCTTAATCTACTTGTTCAATTCAATAAATTGTGCCAATGAACTCTGAAAAATTTGACTCTTGAAGACCAAACAGAAAGAAAAAATGACAAATCAAAGACTTCGAGACCTGTCAACAAAAAAATTTGTGACTCTGCTTGACTCAAAAATCACCCAAAATGAGACTTCAAGACCCATCAAAAACACCTGTGATATTTCAAGATCGGGCCAAAATTTTGCAAGACCCATGTTTATGGAGGTACCATTCTATACACCTTTGTTTGAACCATTTGATTGAAAGGAGTCTCTTGAAAGTGGCGTAGATTTGAAAGACTGTGTAGCATTGGAAATTATAGTAAGAAAACCATCTTATTCTACTTCATTTATTTAATATTTACTTATTTACTTTTATTCAGTTTGATGTCTCAAGTTTGTCTGGCCAGAATGTTATTTTAAATGGCTCGCAAGATTTGCTCTGTGTTAGTGAAAAGGTAAATAATATTCTGCCTCAAATAAACACTTTGATTAATGTCAGGTTAGAAAATGTTTCTTTCCACATTATAGTACTTCTCATTCTCTGAACTCTTTTTGGTCGTGGTACAATGCAGTGAAATTTGCTGATGATCACTGCTAAGCCTTTATGGATAAAAAAATAATGATGTCCTTGATATTTCCTTTTTTTCTTTTTTTTAATTTATAGAATAAAGACAAGAGATATGAAATCCAGTCAAAGCAAGGTTCTGGTGCTGAGGTATGTACTATGATCGACTTTTCATCAATCCTTCCTGCCACTGCTATAAAATTACTTATTTTTAGCCATACTGTCCCTAAGATGAATACCATGTTCCTCTTTCTTCTGAAATTTTGAAAAAATACCTGCCAATTATAAGCCCTCGGGTTATTATCAGCAGTAATGTAGAAACAGGCCAGAACAGCTACCCCTTAGACTGGATGAGTGACCCTCCTCCTCCCCCCCCCCCCCTTCCCCCACCCAAATGTCTTGAGATCCATTGTGGCCACTGATCATTAGCAAGGGTGGTGCAGTGGTTAGAACACTCTTCTCCCACTAATGTGGCCCCAGATCAGAATCCTGATGTTGACGCCATAGGTGGGTAGAGTGTGTTCTTGGTTCTCTCCCTTTCTCCGACAGGTTTTTCACAGGGTACTCCTGTTTTCCCGTCTCCTTAAAAGCCAACACTTCCAAATTCCAATTTGATCTGGAATGCACAGACACGTTCCAATGAGTTCTTTTGAACTCTTAAGTGCTCCATGAAAAAATAAATTACAATTTTTAATAATAATAATAATTAGTAAAATCCAACTAGTGGTCTATATCAATGCTGTGTTCTGATTGGTTGAGCTACTACTAGGCTATATGTTATAGCCCACTAGTAGCGAAAAGCGCGGGCTTTTTGGCGGCAAAAATGAATTAAAGTCTAGCTTTAACTAGCTAAAGTTTTTTTATTCTCGATATTTTTTACCAACTAGTCGGATTTTACTAAAACAATTATTCCTCTCGCCCCCATGGCCTCTGGGTCAATAGCCCATTCGGCCTTCGGCCTCATGGGCTATTGACTCAGAGCCCATTCGGACTCGAGGAATAATTGTTAATAACAATAATAATATTATTATTATTATCATTATTCATTTCCAAATTACTTATAGTATATACTTGCTTGTTTAAAATCTCTTTTTAGTTATCTTCTTTCTCTGTTGTTCTTCCATCGTCACGGAAAAAGTCACTGCGTGCTGGTAAGAATATGAATGACTGACACTTAACAGACATTACAATAATTTTATTATAATACAATAACAAAATCAATAATTCTATTACTATCCTTCCTCCCAAAAATCCTTCTTCCACATTGTTAAGTAGAGCAGGAAAAATATAGTAGTATCCTAACAAAAATCCAGCTGAACAGGTTTCATTTGAATGGTTGCGCTATGGTACCTTTTCTGAACGTTGACAGCTAAATTTTAGGCCGTTTGACAGCAGACAGTTAACCCCTTTTGAGACCCTCAAATAGATAGTGCTACACAAAGGTATTGCTGAAGAGGTTTCATTTAAGTGGTATTAGTACCATAAAAAGGTTTAAAGGTTTAAAGGCTTGTTTATATTGGAGAGTGCATGCACTTAGCTTATCCAGCTAGTTTACAGGCAATCCACTCAAATGTTTAGAAACAAATAATTCAAATATACAACATGACCGGATAAAAAACCCCAACTGGCAGGAGACAACCAGTTGGCTATTTTCAAGCATAACCAGAGCACAACTCGAACCAGAGACTGCCGGATGAAGAGTCTGACAAGCTGACCACTCGGCCACGCTGCCCCCAATGATTTCATCCACAGACTCAAAAGTTAGAAATAGGAACAAAATTAATGGTACCACTAGAAAGAAATGCCATTGCCCACAGTCTCAAAAGTTAGTTCATATCTGATTTTGAAAGTGTGAGGGAAGGTTGTTGTTGTTGCGAAGTTACGAGTTCACCTCTCCACTCCTTTCTGTTTTTAGTTTGCACACTGCATGGCCAAATGAGTGTTATTCAGTCAGTGTCTGTGCCACCATCCACCCTACCTGATGCATCTGACTCACTGACTGTCCAAAGACGGACACACAGTGAATATATCAAGAAGTGGAAACCATTTGGATATAGTATGTGTTTAGAATTTTCATATGTTCATAGATAAATTTTGTACCGAATGAACTGCATGTAACTCGCGTGTGCCATATGAATAGAAAATGGTGTAAATAGAAAATCGATGAATGAAGGGGTTACTACTGTGGTTTTGCGTTGGAGGTATAGTGAAATACAGAGATCAGGTTTGGCCACTGAAGCTGTCGTCTCAAGCGCTAGCCCTTCGTTAGGGCAAAAATCCCAACTAAAGGTGAGAAAGTTCTTACTTAATGGGGCCGTTATAAACGTTATGTATGCTCCACTGTAGAAACGAGAGGGAGACTGAGTCGAGTTAACTTTCGCAAAGACTTCTGGGGCTGTTATTACGGACGGGGAAAAAATTGACCAATACCTGATCGGTGCGCCCCCAGTAACGATCCCAGAAACAATTGCGGGACACATTTCTTTTCTCGTTTCTAAAGTGGGCAATTGCTTTTCATAGAGAAACCCCCGCAAAAGTTGGAAGAAAAGAGAGCGAAAAAATCATCAGAGCATCTCGAAGATGGTACTCCGGAAAAGCGAAAAAAGCACAAAGACAAAAGATCGGCAAATTTGGAAAGAGCTGCAGTGGTGGAAAATGAATTGGAAGAAAAAAAGAAACGTGATTCTCCGAAAGCGAAGAAAAAAGACACTGAGAGACAAGGTCTGGACAAAACGAGAAAACGCAAAGGGCATGAACAAGGTGAAAGCGATGAAGATGGATATGCACTTGTGCCGGCTAAACAAAAGAGAGAGAGAGAGAGGGAAAGCTTTGTGGGTGATGTAATTGTGAAACGAGAAAGGGAAGAGAACGATAAAGGAGAAAATGATGTGTTCGAAGGTGATAATGGTTTTGATTTAGCACGTGTGAAACGTGAACCTAGAGAGACACCCAAAAAAGCGAAAAGCAAAAGAAAAACAAAGCGGACAAGCTTGTAAAGAAATAGAGTGATAGAACGTGTAGTTCGCTTTCTTATGATGGATTTATTTGAAAGGTTGCTCTGCTTGGTACATTTTGGAATTGATGACAAATGTAATGTTGACTGGCCTGAATAGTTCCACTGAAAAGCACCTGACAGAAACATATAGGAAGTGCTTAGGAACTCAAATGGGAATGACGATAGCTTATCACAACATTTTTTAGTATAATCAACTGCATTTCTGACGGGAAGCAGATCAGTTACATGTGAGAGGTCATATTATACGATTTTGTACATCTTCAGCCGGTTAAAGCCACCTTGCACAGCGTAGCAAACAGTACCATAAGAAAGCACTGCTGAAGAGGCTTCATTTGAATAGTCACACTACATGATTTCATCCACGAACTCAAACTGAGTTAGAACTACATACTTAATAAATAGTACCACGTGAAAGTACTGCTTCAGAGATTTCATTTGAATGGTAACACCATGGCCATAGATTTTATCCACGAACTCAAAAGTTAGAGTTCATACTGCATAAATAGCACCATGTAAAAGTGCTCTATGAAAGAAGGGACATGCCCTTCTCTGTTCCTATAAGTTTGTTATAGAGATAAATACAAGAAATTATTTAACAAAATCGTTGCAATTTAAGAATTTCGTCGTGTCGATTCCTTTCTTCTCCTGAACTTTCGGATCTTTTAAGCATTTGGCTCTACAAGGAGAGATTTTGTATCGAGCCGCATCCCTGCATTTTATGCAACGAGAATATTCTCCTAAAAGAATTCCGAAGAAATAACACTGTATTGGCTGTCAATTCACCTTCTTCCTTTTAAGGACCCACAGTACAGTGAAACGTCATTTAAGCGTCTTCGTAAAGTATCATTAGTACGAATCAGTGGACCAAGCTTCCTGTTTTGGCAGGAAATGCTTCGTTAACCGACCAGTAATCGACTTACCTGACGTTCTTTCTTTCGCGTCTCGTCATGCAACCTTAGATTGCGTCACGAGCCAAAGAGAACGCCTTCGTAAGAGGCTGACCGACAAAGCGACCTTATGGAGACTAGATTCGGCTGTTCTGATGTTGAAGTCAATGAACTTTGGAGAGACCATGTGGGTGAGGAGCAGAGCATGAACTGCATGCGAAATCATTTCTCAGAGTGCAACAAGGATAGGAAGAGTTTGAGAGATGTTTTAGTGGTTGTTGCTTTCTTTTCCTTTTGTTTTTTCATTTTTGCAGACCGTTTACCATGCATTTTTGTTGAATTAGAAATGTGTTTATTTTGTGCATGAAAAACAGTCGGGCTGAAGTTTGATTAATGTGAAAACACCAAACTGAAGGCGAGTGTTTTCTCAAGTACATGTATCGAGAATGAAATTAAACTTTTAATAATTCTCCTGTAAAGGCACTTGAAAGCTCTCATATGAGCTTTTGTATATCTTAACTAATAATTAAAAAATATCAATAAAGCTGTGTATGATGTGAAGAATTATGCAGATGGCGGAGAAAAGCCTCCGAATTCAGCATAATTCGTCACATCATACGAAGGTCGAATAATTTTTTTATTATTCATACAAAATATTTCTAGATTCTGAACAAGGTTGCCTCTTCAAAACGATGTCCTATTACTCGGCACGGTGTCAGGATATGAACAAATGTTTATTCTCGCATATTCTTCTCAAAACGTAGATAACATCCATCTAGCAATATGTTTTGCGTATTTTTTGCAATTTTTCCGTTCAGTTTTAGCAAGAAATTCAGCTATTTCGTTTTGGATAGACGTCTTCATCGCCATTTTTTTAGGCCACTATTACTCAAGCAGCCTCCTTTCCAAGCAAATATACCGTCTATCAACCTCGCTGCCAAACAAAGCGAATCTATGGTATATTGCTCGCATCTTCCAATTTTTGTAAGCGCCAGTAGTTATGAAGAATCAGCTGAGGGATTGAAGCTAATCAAAAACGGCGAAATATTTGAATGAACAATAATTATAATTGTAAAAAGGAAATTAAAAGGTGATATTGGATAGAGTAGGGGTATGTCACGGAACTGACCATAAAGAACCCCAAAGAAAACATGAATTAAACCAACCAATCTAGACGATTTTTTTGTCGTCGGATAAGTCGTCTCTAGTATGAATTCGGCCAATCTATTTTGATCAGTTAAAGACATCCACATTCCTTGGAATTTACAACAACTTTTAATTATTGTATATTAGATACTGTTTCGAAATTTCCAGTTCAGAAATAACTGGCAGCTTGAAACCAATGGGAATTTTCAACACTTTTCTTTGCGGTGTCAACTAATTATCGAAAACGTTGTTTAGATATATCTTGTGCCCGATCAATGTATTTTCAGGAAATAGAAGTTATATTGTAAGAAGGTAATGTTTATGACCCAGCGTTTAATGTTTGTTAATTATATTGATTTTGATGTCAAAACTTGCGTCATCATTGTCTTGCATGGTCCAGTGCCTTATAAATTTGGCCCTTTAAAGCTTTCCACTCTCAGTCGCCGCGCATGTAATTTACTAGGTCAAGAGATATATTGACTGAGTAAGACAGCACATTTGATTATCAACTTAATATCATTCGAAGGTTCAGAATGGAGGTGCTAGACTACAAAGCGATTCAAACTGTCGCATGCACGGCCTCCATCTATGGAAACCTCGTGCTGTATGCAGTAACAATGTTGAATATCCTTTTGTCGATGTCCGCGTCGATGGGGAACACTCTTATCCTTGTAGCTCTTCGTAAGGAAACTTCTCTTCATCCACCATCGAAACTCTTGTTTCAGTGCTTAGCAACAACGGATCTGTTGGTTGGTGTACTGTCGCAACCTCTATTTGTCATCCAGTTACTTTCCATTGCACATCAGCGAATGTCACTTTGTTTCACCGTAGTCAGTGTAAATGCAATTGTTGGTTCAAGCCTTATCGGTGTGTCCTTGTTCACGACGTCTACAATCAGTGTTGACAGACTTCTTGCTCTGGTACTAGGGCTGAGGCACAGAAAAACAGTCACTTTGAAAAGAATTCGGGGAGTCATCATCGTATGCTGGATTATAAGCATTTCCATCTGCACATTTCGGCATTTCTGGGAACAACACCATTTTCTGTTCTCACAATTTGCCTCTGGAATGATTTACTCGTCGCTAGTAATCTCGGGAATTTCATACACGACGATTTATCTAATTCTTCGCCGGCATCAAACTCAAATGCAAGAGCAGGCAAACGGAGTAGGAACAACATTCAACATAACGCGATACAGAAAAACAGTGTCCACCGCGTTGTGGGTACAGCTGACGTTAGTAGCCTGTTATTTTCCCTATGCTGTTGTTAGTACGATAAGTCACCCATATGCCCCATCTCATAATCTTTCTGTCAGGCTTACAATAACCCTTCTCCACTTAAACTCATCTTTAAACCCTGCTCTTTATTGTTGGAAGATCAAGGGAGTTAGGCAAGCGGTCAAGGATACACTCAGACATCTGTGTGGTGTGGTTTGTTCTGTTTAACCTGCAGCTTGCGATTACACGGAATAATTAAGAGGAGCTCCCGCGCTTCAAGAATTTTTGGCGGGAAATCGTCTGGCAACCCGCGTTTTTTTGGGCGTGCCAACGGCGTAACAGTAAAGTGAATGCAACAAAGAGAAGACTCTAAACGGTAGTCTGTTCCCATTGTCCAGTCAGGCCCGTAGGTGTAGGGGTGGCCAGGTAGGCCCGTACCCCTCCCCCCCCCCCCCCCCCCACTTTTCTCAACTGTAAGCTATTATCAGTCTGCAAGTTTTATGGTTCAGACATAATACCTTGCCTGATTAATCAAATGCAGTTCACTATTTTTACAGATAGTAACCTGATCAGCGGGATTAAAGTGACCTTTTAGATCAGTTACCTGAAAGCTTTTCCGAGAAATGTTTTCAAATAAACTGACAAGCAACTCAACCGGACTTAAATTCTTGGTATTTCACAGGTCTTTGTTAAGTTTAACGTTCCATTTTTTGGTTCAAGTGATTTGTATTCTCAGGCGTTACGTTACTGTTTATCAGTAAAAGGTTATGAATCACTGGAATGCGTAGAGTCAAGCCGTAAAAAATGAAAAATAAAGCCGACAAAAAAAAAACAACATTCATATTGAATTTTGTTCTATTTGTCCTCTATACTGAAAAATGAATTGCATGTTTTATATATGTAAAATCTGTTGTTTTTACTGGTTAGTAATACTGAAACCATCGGTCCTGCATTGGGTCCAAAAGGTTTCTGAAAAGAACTTTTGTGACGAAAAATAGAATAATTTTACAAATTGTATTTGCCTCAGATGCTTCCGGGGTTAATGCTCTGCAGATACAAACAATACTAAACAAGAAACCGAAACTATTTTTTTGTCTGTTTCTTTGGTCAGAGAACTTGTGTTTCTAAGTTCATATTATTATCCTAAGGTAATACCTAGCTCTACCTAGGTTTTAAAAGTAAGGCAGTATGTAAAAGAAGCCGTTGTAAATAACCGACGCTAGGAAAAGAACCAGCATCAATCGTGATTGACATTTTGCATCAGACATTTGTCTGATCGCTTTCCTGTTAAAGGCCTGGATTTTGATTTTTCCCTGCGTCAACTGAATGAAGCCAAAACCAGCCTGGTAATTCTGCAAAGCAATCCCGTCAAGCTCTGTTACGGTTACTTGGTAAAATTCGTTCAAGGCTCTCTGACTGTCGAAAACAGGCTGCTTCAAAACAACAGGCAGAGACTTTTGGTTCACCCTCTCGTGTTGGCAATAAACAAAGAAGAACAACAAACAGACGACGAAGAAGCCGATTGGGATAGCGTTAGATACATCTCCAGAAATCTTGACAACCAGGGTACAAATCAGGCTGGCAAAACACACCAATCGAGCAATCTTCAAGAAGTAAGGACAGTCTATATACTTGGGCAAATGTGCATTGGGGAAGTAAGGTCGGCTTTGCTCGATGTAATGGTTTGCATGTGCATGCAATTCATCTCTGACTTCTGTGTTGACTCCAACTTCTTCTACTTTTATCTGTCTGTATTTAAGTCTCTCGGAATTTATTAGAGTTGTTCTCTCCCCAAACATGTCAATTAGAGTATCGTGACTTAACCTAAAGAACAAGACATAAATATCACGGAAGGTCGTCCTCAGCTATTGAGAGACTGAGCAGCCACGGTATTTCATCTTCGCAGTTTTTATTATTTAAGTTAACTGAAAACTACATTAACATGCAACATGCCAAGGCAAATGCAAAGGTTTCCACAGTGTCGAAGCTTAGTTGTTTTTACTTATTTCGTAAAACGTATTTTACGGTACTGTTTTCGGTTGTTGCCGTAATAGTGCATGCTAAACCTTGAATTGTGAACACTGCCCGCAAAACCAATCCACCGAATCGTTTGACAATTCTTAGAGTAAAATTTTGGGGTGGAACAAGATAAACACCCGGACGAGAGAGAAGTGTGGCAGAAAGGGGTTGACTAAAAGAATACTGAGTCGTTTTTCGCCATGCAGACAATATATGCCTGAAATGCCAATCAAAACTGACATTTTCGTACCTGTTGCAGCAACCTTGAACTGGGTTTTTTACGTCCCTTTTTAGCCTTAGCGAACCCTTCTCGCAGACCTTTCTAAAAACTGTTCCTATCCGCGTGGTTTTACGATTTTGTGTCTAACGCTTTGAATAATAAATACATGAAAAAGAATCTTTTTATATTAATTTTACAAGGGCAAACCGGTTGGTTCACGGTTTGGGCAAAAGGTACGCAAACAAAATTCAGGACTCGCGTCCCGGAATCGCGTCTACCATTAGTGCAAATCAGTTCCATTTACCGAAAAACGGCCACGAAAGCCTGAAGCTGTTATCAAAGATGACTTTGAAGAAATGGAACACGGATTTCAGTTTGGTACATTCCGTCCGGAAAAGCAGGACTACCTTTTCAGATGTTTGGTTGCTCCCGGAAATTTTCCCCTGGACCGACCCAAGAAGTCGTGTTCCGTTCACTATCCAACCGGGTTTTCCGGAAACTTTTTCTAACTGGTAAACAACCATATTTTCTGAAGAGATAGTCTTTTACGAGTTCCAAGTTGTTGTTTGAATAAAGGTCCGACGGTCTCGTTGAACAGGTTGAATGACCACTTTCAATCCCCATCATTGTATGAAATATTGTGTTCCTGATTTGTTAATGAAGAGCTACAATTTTTGTTGATCAAAAATGTTGAACCGTGTGTCATCGGCTTGTAACCCTGACCAAAGCGACGTAATCAAGTCTTGATTCAGCTGGTTCGAGTTTGACGTCAATAAAAAAAAGAGTTTACTTTGTGAAAGGAAAATTATTGCCCAAAAGTTCGCATAAACGAGACAAAAAATGGAAGGAAACTTCAACTGCCCTAAACGCAAGTGTTATTTCAAGGTTATTGTTGTGTTGTTTCAGCAGCAAGGGTGGCACTGTTGGTTAGTAGGCGGCCTTCGGTACGCGTGGTCCCGAGTTCGATCCCCCGTGACATCACATCTTTGTTTCAGCTTCTCTCCTATCTGTGTGGCGGAGCATTGATGGAGAGAGGGGGGTTAAAATGAGCGCATCGTCGACCTCAAGTTTATCAGTTATTTAACTGTCACTAGTTATCAACGGAAAATTTGGTTGCTTTACCCTTTTTTTATAAAGGAATTCCATGCGCTTTATATTGTCCTTTACGACCCGTACAATTTCTCAAATGATCAGTTTCCGGTTTATCCCTACAAACGAAAATAATTAAGGGAGTGATGATACAGGAAAAGATTGGGCCTATGTCACGAAACTGTATCATAACGAACCCAAAGAAAATATGAATTATATCAGCCATATCGGTTTTGCATGAATGAAGAGTTATTTGTTGTAACGAGTTGTATCATAGGTTCAGAACCATACATCTTACGTATCATAAGTTCAGGGAAGTGTGTTTACTCATTGGAAACTTTTGATATATAGTATATTCAGGTGAAAATCTTTCAGTGATCAAAGAGCGACTCAAGAAGGAGCTAGAAGAAGGGCGAATCAAAAGAGATTTTGCGGTATCTTAGTTTCAAATATTCAATTAAAGCCCTCTGAGAGGTTCAAGATTTTAATCATTTTCGTTGGTTTTCTTTATAATAATCCTGTAATGTTGATTTTATTTTATTTTGTACCGGAGCTACAAATTTTATTGCAGTAATCCAGCGGCAAATGTTTATCATGTCAGCTTGCGTGCGTCATCATTATTAGACATGCATGGAATAGTGCTTTACAACTATTTTAACACTATAATCTTTCCATGCTTGGGCTAACGATCTTGACGCCGTTGAAGCAGTTTAATGAGCAACACAAACTGCAGATAGATTTTCGAAAATGGAAGAGAAAAACTACGAGGCAATACAAAAAGTTGCATGCACAGCATCTCTTTACGGAAACCTTTTTCTGTATTCAATAGCAGCTTTGCATATTCTTCTATCAGTTACCGCGTCAATGGGGAACATTCTTATCCTTGTTGCTCTTCGCAAGGAAAATTCTCTTCATGCTCCCTCAAAACTGTTGTTTCGATGCTTAGCAACAACGGATCTTTTGGTTGGTATCTTGTCGCAGCCTTTGTTTGCCATTCAGTTGATTTCCATTGCACATCAGCGAGTGTCACGATGTTTCACCCTTGTCAGTGTAAATGAAATTGCTGGTTCAAGCCTGATCGGTGTGTCTCTGTTCACGATGACTACAATCAGTGTGGACAGACTTCTTGCTCTGTTACTAGGGCTGAGACACAGGAAAATAGTCACTCTGAAACGAATTCGTGGAGTCATCATCGTCTGCTGGATTATAAGCATTTTCATCTGCACCTTGAGGCGTTTCTGGGAACGTCACTACATGCTAATCTCACAATTCGTCTCTGGGATGATTTACTCATTATTAGTGATTTCAGCAATTTCATACACGGCGATTTATCTAATACTTCGCCGTCATCAAACTGAGATGCAAGACCAAGCGAACGGAGAAGGACCTACACTCCACATAGCACGGTACAGAAAAACAGTGTCCACCGCTTTGTGGGTGCAGCTGACATTAATAGCCTGTTATCTTCCATATGGTGTCGTTAGTACGTTAAGTCACCCATATGTCCCATCTCATAATCTTTCCGTCAGGCTTACAATAACCCTTCTCCACTTAAACTCATCTTTAAACCCTATTCTTTACTGTTGGAAGATCAAGGGAGTCAGGCAAGCGGTGAAAGATACACTCAGACATCTGTGTTACGTGGTTTGTTCAGCTATACCCTTCAGGAGAAGGTAACAGGAAGTAAGTTTCGCGGAGCTGCCGTGTGCTAAGCGTCATAGAGTTTTGGTGGGAAATCGTCTAGGATCCCGCGTTTTTGGGTGCGAAATCGATGTTGATCTGCTGGAAGATCAGGGAAGTCCGGCAAACAGTCAAGTCAGACACTGTCATTATAACAGGGAATAATTTTATCTCAACTTGAAACGTTCAAATTCATCGTGGTTTGTAAGTTTTGCTCTTCTCTGCTTTTTGTTTCTTTCACAAAAGCTGCATGCTTATGCTCCCGAAATAATTTGGAGGCTATATAATTTATTCTCAAAATGTAAACGTTATCATAATGATTTAACGTCTTTTGGCACAAAGTATCTACTCGAGAATATTTACGAACTTTTGAACTTTGCAAGACATTTAATATGGACGAACTTGTCCATCTTCTTGCAAACTTCTCTAAAAACTGTCCCTATCCCAGGTTTTGCGATTTTGTGTCTAAACGTTTTGAATAATAAATACATCAAAAAAAAATCTTTTATATTAAACGTCCGAGTTTAATATTGTGTTTGATATCCCTTTCTGAGTTTCCAAGTCAAAGTACTGCCTTTGTCCTCCAAATGGCTATAGCCTCTCACGGAACTCAGTTGTTCACGTAGAAATGGCAGTCTCTAGTTACTGCGTTCTAAGTACATTGGAACTTTTAAAAAAAATAGGTATTTTGGGTTCGAATTTTTTTATCCAAAAATAGGTTCTTCTCCCATTTTACTTCATTGGCATAGTGAAGAAGATTGTGGGTAATAATACATACAACTACAGATCTACAGTGATTTGAAACGATAAATACCTACCAAAATTTCCAAATAGTTGCAAGTGAATAAAAGAAATGAAAAAAATTTTTTATATTGTAAAACTTCATCTGAATTGATGCACGACGTTAGAAATACCTCAGCACCACCTGAATTATGCAATTTATTTACGAATACGTCCAGCATTCATACAACACTCACTCCGCTGCCTCAAACAATTTTTACATAGAACGGTCAAGGCTTGAAATAAACAGAAATGCTTTTTCAAGAATAGGCGCAAAATAGGTGCTACTGAGTATTTTCGAAGAAGTAGATTCGTTCATTGATATACACCAGATCATTTCTAAGGCAAAATCCTCAGTAACGAGAGTATGAATTGATAGCACCTTTTTCCGATAAACTTTATTTACTGTAAATCCTTTAGTACTGTAAATTGTTTCTCTACTCTGTATAATCTTTCCTGAGTATATTATATATAGACAAAGAATTACGTACATAAGAGAATAAATTATTCCCTACACGTAAATTGACTGGCGCGTCAAGATTTGCTCTACCTGCAGGCCAGTGAACTTTTGTAAAACTTAAATAAGGAGAATAAAGATAATTATTCAGTTGCTGTTGTTGTGAAATCAGAGCTGAGTGTATACTGCGTCCTTTTATACTATAAACAAAAAAATCATTGTAAGGAGAACCATTCTAAAAATAGCCAACTTCCTAATTATTACACTATTTATAAAGCCTAATAAAAATGTTATAAGAAGGATGATAAGTTTACGTCTTATAGTTTTCTTATTATCGGATAACAAACATTCTTTGTTGGTAAATGAATTAATGTACAGTGAATTCTCGTTTCCCGATCGCGCACAGTCTACTCCCCTTATATCGTGCTGAGTCCCTCGGGACCGCGGGTCAGTGCCTGCAGTAGCGAGAGTCCCGACCAGCTCCGAGTTGACTTGTTAGGTAAATTAGTAGAGCGCTGCACCGGTATCGCAGAGGCACGGGATCGAATCCCGTACAAGCCTGAATTATTTTCAGGCTTTCTTCTCTTAATTCCACTGAAAAGTCACCACTATTAATAACTTCGATCATCTTCTTTAAATTATTTCTTCTCCCCGCAGGTCTTATATACAATTTTCATGTTGAGTATGGTTTCTGGGGAAACTACCCACCGACCCCTCCCCTAAGCTAACATTAACACTCAGTTCTCACTTGGGGCAAAATGATGGCGTAGGGAAGGGGTAGGTGGGCAGTTTCCCATAAATCTAAAGATCAATTTAGGTTTCTGGAAAACTGCCCGCCTACCCCTCCCCAAAGCCAACATTAACACTTACTTCTCACTTAGGGCAAAATGTTGGCTTAGGGGAGGGGTAGGTGGGCAGTTTCCCATAACTCGATTGATCCGAGTATTCATTGGCTCAACATTTAGCTAACAGATTAGTAGGTCAATATGCACTTGTAGCTCAATGGTAGAACGATCTGGCTTAGTATTAAAAGGTTATAGATTCGAATCCCGATGAGCAAACTCTATTTATTTCAAGTAGCCTATGCCACTGACGGAAAAAAAGGAACATCATTTTCAATATTTGGGCAGATTGGACGAACCACGGCAGTGCTTATTAAGAGCACAAGGTTAGTAAAGATGAAACGAAAAACAAGGTTTCAATCGATGCTCAAGAAGAGAATCGTAATCAAATCTATCCAAACGACAAAATCGATGATGAAAAACTGAAGAAATAAAGACGCCGCTCGCTGTACGTTATAACCAGAATTTTTTAAAATAAAATAATGTGGGCATGTTGTGTGTACGTCTGCAAGTTTGCAATATTGGGAGTTCATTTCATTGAAGCGTCTGTAATGATTGTCGGGCATACAGTCGCTGTCCGCATTAGCGAAGTGTCCGCACGACGATAGTTGACCGTCACACAGGCATTTGGTAAGCGAGGGTTTGAAAATAAACGTAGGCCTCTTGAACCCTGTGTTGCCCCAGGTTGTTCTATATTAACACTTGCTGTTTTCCATGGCCAAATAATACTGTACATCCGTCTGACTGACTCTATTGCCGCCTTTCTGACTTCTCTGATCTTCCAGCAGTAAAGAACTGGGTTCAAAGATGAGTTAAAGAAGACAAGAGTTATGGTTACTCTTTTATAAAGAAGGTTTGGTATGGAAAACGGATCTACTACAGCGGTTACTATACTAAAGGGAAGATAACAGGCCACTAATGTCAGCTGAACCCACAAAGCGGCTGAAACTGTTTTTTTGTAACGTGCAATAGACGCAAAGCCTCCCTCGCCGTTGACTTGTCTTCTCTGAACAAGGTCTTGAGTTTGATGGCGAAAAGAAAGATAAATCTTAATGTAGCACAGTGCTGAGGCTGCCAAATTGATGCAAACTACCGCAGATATCAGCCCTTGGATAACAGCCTGTGACCAGAAGCGCCACAAAAACGAAATTAGAACGCTAAAGATCCAAACGAAAATTACAATGGATCGAGTTCGCCTCAAAGTCACTGTTTGTTTGTATCGTAATCCAAGCAACAGAGCAAGAAGTCTGTCTACGCTGATTGCAGTCAGTGTGCACAAAGACACACCACTAATGCTCATCCCAGCTATATCACTTATGCTGATCCTTGCAAAAGTGCAGCAATATTGTACTCGCTGAGGATCCTCGATTAAAAGCAAGTGAACGACGAAGAGTGGATGGGAAAGAAGCCCAACTAAAAGGTCCGTTATGGTTAGACTTAGATACAGAAGCTTTGATGGCGGGTGGAGGGAGGATTCCTTGCGGAGAGCAAACAGAATGATAAGGTTTCCCAACGCTGATGTGACAGAGAGAAGAATATTAACAGCTGCAAGAGAATAAAGATCGTAGTTTTCATGTAGAGACGTTGAACAGGACACTGCGTAAATGTCCAAACTTAAATTCGTCATAATTCCTGACGCGTAGTCTATCTAACTGCAATAGTTCCTCCTGACTTTTTTTTTAGTACTAAGTTTTCTTTTGGTAAAAAGCTTCAACCTGTCTTTTAAATATGTATTAGCCACCATTACGTCTAACCGAAAAAGCTTTGTTAATGACTAATTTATATTTTTATTTTAATTTATAAATTAATGGACACTGCAGATTGTTGCTAAAGATGCAAAACTTGGGCATAAGCGATATCCGTTCAATCCTTCCGTAAAAACCTTAGGTCATTCAGTGTAATATATAGACATATAATGTGTTGTAAACCAATAAGCTTTGACATAAGTAACTACCAAGTTTCCTGTTAGTAAGTATTACTAAGGATTCAACAAGATTCAGTTATTGAAGCCTACTGCATAAATGGGATATTTTCGCAGCAGTATTTGCCACGTGCACCGAGTTGCGAAACCACTGTTTTGCTGATTTATAGACTACTAAATTTTTAGTGGTTTATTAAGATAATAGACAGGTAGAAATGCTATCAAACTCTTATTTCTATCAAAGAGATATTAGTAACGGAGATTTAATTTTTTTCTCATTTGTTCAACCGTGGGATCTAGAACATCTGCCGCTGTCAGTCAAGTCCAAATACGGTCATCAGCTGTTGAAGAAGGTTCGTGTTCATTACAATTTGAATTTAAACTCGTGACATAATTGATAATATATTTTATGAATTTTATGTTTGTAAAAATGTTGAGTGAGGTTCAAGTTTAACTAAATCAGAAGATTGCACCCTAATTTTGAGGATCAAGAAATAAGATCTCCCCCACCTTAACGCCGCCCCCTCCGCACCTTCCCCCCTTCCCCTCCCTTCCCCCACAAAAAAGGTAATAAATCTTGGAAAAGGGAAGGATGCAAAAACAAATAAGTAATAAAAAAACATTATGAAGTTATTTAAGGACTTGGTTTATATTTTTAACAAAAATCCGATTTTGATGATTTTTAAACACTGATGTAGTTGAAGTTGTGTTACTAACAGGGGAGAGACCTTAACGGCGCTATTGCTCCTGCAAATGCGGTCTAACTGTCGTAACCATTCATCGGTAGTATGTCTAAAATATAAAAGTGTGCAATAATTCTACAACTGGTCTCTGCTCCATTAGATCCTATACCAATTGCACAACATATTAGGAGGACTGAGTCAGCGACAATGCAAACACATGTACAGTTACTGAAAGGACATGCATGTTAGGGACGCGACGGCGACGATAACGTCAAAAAGGCATTTTTTTTGTACATTTCTTTGCCGTCTTTGCAACGGCTAAGATGTGAAATTGCCTAATTTTTCGTTTTTGAAAGACGTAAACGAGCGACGACGAAATGTTATTTCCCTTTCTGAATTTGGATATTGTGCCTACATTTTACAAATTAAGTGGGTAGAAATAATCGCGATAAAGACTGAAAGAACGCAAATTCACCTTTTAAGCGACGTTTTCGCTGCCATCGCGTCCTTGGATCTTAAGGTCTCTATTAGTAAGCAGAACGACGCGAAATTAATGTAATATGTTACTAGAAGTTAGCTCATTATTGTTGGTCTTAAGATGGAAACTTGTCCCTTTATAACACCTTCCGCGAGGGGTGTCGGCTTAAAACAAGTTCGACTGAAACTTCGCAGTATTCCATTACTTATGTCAGATCTCCAAACCATAGAAACCGTCTGTCAACAGGATTTACGAAAATAAGTCGCAACTGGAATTAAATACTTATTGCACGAACAATGTAAGGTAATAGATTGGTTCATACGTTCTATCATAGAAATCAACGTAACCCTTTGACTTTGTCACCGTTAATACCGAAAGTCAGCTCAATTTATGACGGACGCAATTAGGGCCGTCCCTGACCTTTGGCGGGCGATGAAGAAGCTAAGACAGTTCTGAATTCATGAAATTCACAATCATTCTTGCCTCAAAGATTAAGGCACGGTAGTTTCCGAGTATTCTTTTACTCATCTTATAATATTATTTTATCATATTTGTTCAGTGTGAATTGCGTAGCTTGTGATATGTAAATCAGCTAAGAAACGGTATTTAATGCGCATGTGCATCAGCTGACTGTTTCCCTTTAATCACGCCGCACCTATAACTGCAGATCCCCTAGAGAGGTTTGAAATTTCAAAAGTTATTCGTCACGATTCGTAGTTCCCTGTATGATCAATATTTCTATTTATTCTGGTGTGGAAAGATTACTGCAAGAGATTTTAAGAATTTTCAGCTGTTCTTTATTTGTTAGCTATTGTTAAAGCACATTGAGAGAAGTAGATAATTGTGGATCTGTGCCAGTAAGCTGACAGTCACATTGTTTTTGAGCGGAGACGATATGTTATCGCGGTAATGAATTATACGAATCTTGGCCATTCAGTATTCATTAAACGACCACCCGAAATATATGATCCTTGAATTTTAATACTTCCTGCCGATCAAAAGATAAAATTAAATTATTTACTAGAGATGACACCAAATTTGGGGGAAATGGGTAAAAAGCTCATAAAACTGAAGGGAAAAAAAATGTCAAGTTTTCCTAATTACAAATAACCGAAGCAAAAATAATTATAATAACTCATGTTAATGGTCCTCAAAGGGGCGCTATCTAACACGAGAATATGGAGATACTCCACAATCATGCTCATTTGCCCTAGTCCTAAAATGTCCGTGATTTGTTAAGAAGTACATTGTACGTGCTTTGAATTGAAACTTTAAAGATTGTATTTCGTCACTCATGACTTGAAGACAAGGAAAATGACTGCAACTAAAGTGAGAAAAGCTAGGCTAGCTTTTTCAAGTTGTGTCATAGACGTATCTCGGGATGACTGCTAAAAAGAATTTTTTTTTCGTCCACTGATTCACTTCCCCTTTCGTCCTGCGAGACGAAAAGTGCTCTTGTACTATGGCCCCTTAACTTTTGCAGCTCCATTGTCCGATTAATCGTTTGACTGCGCGTCTTACTTCCCTAATCTTCCAGGTATAAAGGAGTGGATTCAAAGATGAGTTTAACAAGACAAACGTCATACCAATTCGACGAGAAATATTATGAATGGGAGCATACGGATGCTCTAACGCGGCCACTATAGCATAAGGGAGATAACATGCCACTAAAGTCAATTGCACCCACAAAGCAGTGGACACTGTCTTTCATTCAGGGGCTGCTGGCCTTGGTGAACATCGTCTTGTAATCGAGATTGACGATGATGGCGAAGGTAAAAATAGATGTTGCCGTAAGAGAACGCGGAGATTCCCAACGACAAGTAGATCTGCGCTGAATAAACCCTTGAAATTATAGAGTGTTGCTTCAAATTTAAGAAACGGTATAAACAGGAAACAGAGACGCTAAAAGTCCAAAAGAAAATCAGTAGTCCTTGTGTTCGCCTCAACGTCACCACTCGTTTGTATTTTAGACCCAGCTTCAGAGCGAGAAACCTGTCAACGCTTATCGCAGTCAATGTCCACAAAGAAACTGCACCTAAAGTCTTGCCAATAACATCATTAAAACTCGTGATGGTATAACAAACTTGAAATGCTCGTCTTGCTACGGAAATTAATACGATTGCAAATAGTGGTTGGGAGCTAACACCAGCGAGGAGATCTGTAGTTGTTAAACACCGGAAAAGAAGTTTTGAATGCGGGCGAATAGAGGACACCTTGCGAAGAGCAGCGAAAATCATGATATTTCCCACTGATGCGGTGATAGCGAGGAAAAAATTTAAGGTTGCTAGTATATACAGATAGTCATTTTGGGGGGGAGACTTCGTGCAGGTCCCATCTAGAATAGCTTGGAATCCTTCCCTGCTTTCGTTGTTCATTTTTTTTTTTTGAAACGGCTATTCCCGTTAACCGATATTTCTGAGAATCACGTCCTTCGACAGTTATTTACCCTGGAGGTCTTTTACAAGCGTTCAAGTGAAAGCAGAAATATCGTCGGAGTAACGTCGGAACTTCATACTGAGAGAAAGGCCACCCATTGGTTAAAACCATATTAGGAATTATTGAGTAATAAGTCTATTGTTTCGTTTTGGCGTTCAACATTATGCAAATTCACCTCCTTCATTAGATGTGTGTTGACTACAGGTGTTAGAGGGAACGAAATACGCAAGCGCGGCATAAAAACAGAAAACACGGCACCCGAGAGGAGAGGCAGCAAGTTCACTACCTTTTCAAGCTCTCGCCTCTTTTTCTAGGTTGGGGATTTTCATTCGCGCTCGCATATTTTACTCAGTTTACGAACATTTATTCCATTTTTAACTCTAAAAAACTTACATTTTACAAAGGAAGTATCATTTAACGCCGCTTCTATGATGTAAGCCTAAAACAGAACTACCCATGCCAGCTCATTTATTACAAATACACCTGTTTTCTGGGCTATCTGCTAACATATTATTCACTAAAATATGATTAAAGTGAAAACTTAGAAGCGATGAAATGATATCGTATTACAGCCTACTTTTAATATCTAGAACCTATTTTGCTTGCTTGCCTTCTTAAATTGTTTACAATACTTGTTTAGTTCATAGAAAACTTAGACCTAGTATATATTTAGCCGATTTTTTGAAAACCAGCCTAACGAAATTTGCAGTCATTTGAGTGAAAAAGCGCCTAAAAGCATGTTTCTTAAGCCCGAGAGCTCAAAAATCATAGTAACGAAGGAGACGGAAAGGAGGAGAAGAAAAAAAGCAATGGTTGCACTCTTAGTTTTTGTAATACAAAAACTGTTGGACGCAAAAGGTATTTTATCAAAGAATGAAATTTGTTTTTGTTTAATTCACTTCGACGTTTTTTTAGTTGCGCACCTACGTTTTTGCGCTCAGGTTGCTGCGCCCTTGCTTAGCAAGTTGTAATGTCTTCACTTTAGCTCCGGCGGTTTGGGCGTGAAACTAAGAATGAAATGATTTGTGCGTTGGTGATGTCAAGCCTGTTCACAGACCCGCTGTTGTCTATTTTAGAGATCGTCGAGCGCGCATATGAAAATAAAACTGATTCGCGCGCTTGCTTCGCTCAGTTGCTCAATCGATTTTCGAAAAGAAAAAGAAAACAAAGTCTGTGTTCAGGCTAGGTGCCGCCATTTTGTTGTATATCCTTTCTTTCTTCATCCGATTTCGCGTATATCAAGGAACAAATCAATTGCTTAATTGTGCCCTTCACTGCTTTTCTCATTTCTCTGATCTTCCAGCAATAAAGGAAAGGATTTAACGTTGAGTTTAGAAACGCCATGGTAACTGCAAGTCTAACAGCCAGGTTATGTGATGGTGAATATTCAGTACTGTGTGCTACAGCTGTAACGATACCATATGGAAGATAACAGGCTACTAATGCTAACTGCACCCACACTGCTGTGCACACCGTCTTTCTGTATCTTGCTATGTTAAGGGAAGCTCCTACGCTGTGTTGCTCTGCCTGGTTAGAGAGGTGCTCTAAGCTTATTTTATGGCTGCGGAGTTTTAGGTAGATCTTAGCATAGCAAAACGCCGATGTTAGTAACAAAAAATAGATAATTGTGGAAATCACATTTGACACAAGTGCATGTTGCCAAAATCGCCGTGAACTGGAGACTGAAATGCTTACAATCCAGAAGCAAGACACGATTCCAAGCATCCTTCTCAAAGTCACCTTGAGCCTGTAGCTTAGTCCTAGCATGAGAGCGAGGAGTCTGTCTATGCTGATAGCAGTAAGTGTTAATAATGAAACCGTGCTAAAAGTACCACCCGCGACTTCATTACAGCTCACAACCGTGAAGCAGAGGCGTCGCTGCTGATGAGCTATGAAAATCAGCTGACTAACAAACAGAGGTTGTGAAAAAACACCAACAAGAAGGTCTGTCACTGTAAGGCATCGGAACAAGAGTTTTGACGGAGGATGAAGGGAATTTACCTTCCAAAGAGAAACTAAAATGAGCATATTACCAAGCGATGCGATGATGGATAGAACAATATTCAACGCTGCCAGTATATATAGATAGTGATTTCCATGTTTGGACATCCAGCAAGACACAACTTGAATTTCTTCGTACCCGCCTTCTGCCGTAAAACCCATCTCTATATTAATGTCTGGAAATAAAGTTAAATTATTTTTCCTTTCTAACTAACTCAGAAATAAACTTAGAAATCGCGTTTCCGATTTTTTTTGTCACTGGTGAAAGCCTTCAATGTGGACGTGCCTTGAAATTATTAAGTGGTGATTAATTATTAGGTGGTCTTTACGTTGATTTGTGGGCTGACAGTAGATTGCAGCTGTCAGTGGCTAATATTTGTTGAGTATTTTAAATGTGCATTAGCTTAATAAATGAAATTAAAGATGGTTAATCTTCCACTTATTTTTCATTTGGCTTTTTTTAAGAGACTGACGATATTATCTTAGTTTTAAGTTTGTTGATTTTTGCCAGTTAAAGAAAAATTTACTGAGAAATACTTGCTTTTTTTTAAAGAGCGGAAACTTGATATTGTGTACTCCTTCATAACACATTATAATAGAAATGTCAAATTTCGTAATTGAACCAAAAACTCTGTCCCAAATAAGAGTGACTCGTTATTTATTTTGAATTTAAAATATTATTTCTCTTCATAGAGTACGACGACTGAAAAATTGTTACCTAACAAATCGCTAGAATTATAAGGAATATCCTTTTTTTTTTTACCAGAAACAAGGTTGAATTTTTCTCACTGTTCGAAATCAAACATTCTTCTAAACAGCAGCGAGGGAAAGTACCAAAGACTTTATTCCTAAATGTTCGTCAGCAACTGCCCGTCTTGTTTACAAGATCAACGTGGCTTCTGGAGACAATGTGTTTGCCGCTCTTTTTTAATTATGAAACCTAAAACTGCATGTCGGTTTTTTATTAAAATAATCCTGCCTCATGTTTTCGACCTGACAAAACAAAATTCTGCGCAGCGTTTGGTTCTGATGATAATAGATGTAAGGGAGAAAGGCCACCTATCCTACTGGTTAAACCTTATTGGCTTAGAAATTATAGCGAAATATTGTTTCGTTTATTTGGAAAATTTACGAGCTTCGCTAGTTTTGAGTTGACTATGAGTATTGGAAAGCAAATCGACTATAAGTAATGCGATACTTGCTGCATGTAAGCGTAATAGAGTGAGCCAAGTGGGCATACGCGCGCAACAAACCAAAACGACATGCCACCCGAGAGAAGAGCTAATACGTTCCTCCCTTTTTAGCTCTCGCGTCATCTAGTAAGTTGGGGATTTTCATGCGCGCTCGCACATTTTGCTCGGTATAAGTTGCTATGTCTTTTATTTTATCAGTGTAAGTAGAAAGAACTCATTTTGTAAGAAGTATTGTCTAACTGTCTAACGCCTCTTTTATGGTTTGCACCTAAAGCATAACTGCCTCGTTCCTTTGACAAATACACCTCTTAGCTATCTGACGGGCGATTTATTGACTTTTAAAAACCATCCGATTTACAAAAATTGTTAGTGAGAACTGATAAGCCGATGAAATGATATCGTACTGCAGCCTACATTTACCATCTAGAACCTATTTTGTTTGCTTGCCTTCTTGAACTTAATCATAATAATTATCTGTTTAGTTCCAGGAAAACTTAGACCAATAACTAAAGAATAAGCTTTTTGGTCAAATTTGCTTTGTTTTGATTAACTTCCACGTCTTTTTCAGTTGCGCAAGTACCTATTTGCGCAAGGGTAGCTAACGCCCCTGCTTAGCAAGTTGTGCTGTCTTTTCTCAGGAGGTTTGGGTGTGAAAGTATGATTAAACTGATTTCTGCTCTATATAATTCGGACCCTGGGTCTTCCTTTTTTTGTCCTATTTCGCGAATGCCGCGCTTCAACTTATTCTGAAACAAATCAAATGTTTAATTGTGCCCTTCAGTGCTTTTCTCATTCCTCTGATCTTCCAGCTATAAAGAAGGGGATTTAAAGATGAGTTTAACAAAGCCATGGTAATTGCAACTCTAACAACCAGGTTATGTGATGGTGAATATCCTGTAATGAGTTCTACGGCTGTAACGATACCATACGGGAGATAACAGGCTACTAATGCTAACTGCACCCACAGTGCTGTGGATACTGTCTTTTTGTATCTTTCCATGTTTAGTAAATCTCTTACTCTGCATCGTTGTTCCTGAAACGAGCGGTTTTCTAAGCCTATTCTAAAGCGACGGAGTTTCAGATAGATCTTACAATAGCAAAAAACCGATGTTAGTAACAAAAAGTGTATAACTATGGACATCACATTTGACATAAAAGCATGTTGCCAAAATCGCCGTAAACTAGAGAGTGAAATGCTTACAATCCAGAAGCAAGTCACAGTTCCACGCATTCGTCTCAAAGTCACCTTGCGTTTGTAGCTTAAACGCAGCCTCAAAGCAAGAAGTCTGTCTACGCTGATGGTAGTCAATGTAAATAAAGAAACGGCGCTAAAAGTGACACCTGCGACTTCATTACAGTTCAAAGCCATAAAGCAGAGGCGTCGCTGCTGATGCGCAATGAAAATAAGCTGACCAGCGAAGAGGGGCTGTGAAAAAACGCCAACAAGAAGGTCTGTCAATGTTAGGCATCGGAACAGATGTTTTGTAGGCGAATGAAGGGAACGCACTTCCCGAAGGGAAAGTAAAATGAGAATATTCCCAAGAAATGCGATGATGGATAAAAGAATATTCAACGCTGCAAGAAGATATAGATAATAATTTCCATGTTGAGACTTCCAGCAAGACACAACTTGAATTTCTTTGTAGTCCGAACCCTCTGCAGAAAAATCCATCACTACTGACTTAAAACGAAGTTATTTTCAATTTTTTTACAAGTCAGAAATTTGGCTTCGAAATGTCCATTTTTTTCTCTTTTTTAAAATTTTTGGCCTTATAGTCATGCGTTGAAATTATTAGCACAGATGATTACCAATTCGTGAATTGTGGGCCGACCTACATTCTACTGACCTATATATACTCTGAGATTGCAGCCATGGCGAATATTTGTTGAGTATTTCAAGTCAATAAACTAAATGGATTACAAGTTGAATCCTTCATATAGTTTTCAATTGACTTGTGTTACAACTAAGAGATTGATGGAAAGGAGGAAGAGAAAACAATAGAGTGTTTTCACATGACGTCACGGCAACCATATTGGTTTCCCAAAACAATGAAACAGCGGCCGTGTTGGTGTCCCAAACCAGTCCTGTTGGAATTGAACTCTTTTCTTATGCAAAAGTTTTCTTTTGTTCCAATAAATTTGCTTAGATGCTGGCCACGTGAGTGAAAACACTCTATACAATAAAGCCACCTTATCTTGAATTTTTTGCCAATCAGCTTCCATCTAACAAACTTGTTGACTTTTGTTTTGTATGGACTTCTATATTTCTCAATGAAAACTAAATAAAAATTGATTAATTTTTTTGGTAAAACGCTGCGCTTCATGGCTTTTAATTTCCCTGTTGACTAAATTGGTCCGGCCTAAACGATGTGAAAAAATAACTAAGTGAGAAATATGTCTTACCGGAAACTTCGTCGCTGTGGTAAATTTTGTACGCCGATTGTATATATTAGACATGTCCAGTTTTGTAAAAAACCAAAAGCTGTATTAAGAAAAAGAGTGACTTCCTTATTTGCTTTTTTTAAAACACTTCTTCTCTTCATTGACAAAAACGCCAAAATAGGTATTTAAGAAATCACCAGCAAAATGACAAAACCGCGTGATAAGGAATAACTTTTTACCTCCGGCAAGGTTCGTTTTTGAAATTATCATTGACAAGTCTACTGTCGGTTGCGACAGCTTCATGTTGTTACTTGTAAGAAAAAAATAAAAAAACAAACAAAAAAACTCTTGCGCGTTTGGTTATAACGTACAGCAAGCGGCATCTTAATTAAGTTTGAATACAAAGACAGCGAAAATTTTTTTCCTTCAAAATTGTTATCATCGATTCTCTTCTTGAGCAACAATTGAAACAAATCGTAGATGAACTTCTTTTTTCTTGACATCTTTAACAGCCTTGTTACTTAGCACTGCTGTGGCTCTTCCAATCTGTCCAAATAAAGAGATTCATGGTCTTTATTTTTTGTCAGTGACAAAAGCTACCAAAATGTTGCCTTGGTAGCAAAATTTCTGGATGACAACAAGTCGAAAACGTCACTTCAAACTGTTTCAAACTTCATTTGTCAAATGTTGGCAAAATTTTCTGGGGTTGTACCCGGAAGGCCCATATCATTTGTTAGAAAAAGAAAAAGAGAATTTTTGCGTTGTGTTCACTTACTCCAAGAAGATTATTACAGATAAGTTATAGTCACTGTGGCAACTTTTTAGTACAGGTTTGATAAGCAGGCTTGTACGGGATTCGAACCCATGCCTCAACGATACTGGTGCAGCGCTCGGGACTCTCGCTACTGGGGGCACTGACTCGCTGTCCCGAGGGACTCGGCACGATATATGGGGAGTTGACTGTGTGGGATCGGGAAACCGAGAGTTGACTGTACATTATTTCATGTACTAAGCAAACTACCTAAATTTACCATCCCTCTTCTAACATTTTTATTATGCTTCGTAAATAGTATAATAATTAGGAAGTTGGCCATCATCTTTAAAGTCAGTGGTTTTACTTATATATTATATTAGTATAATTACATTGATGATTATCGAAAATAGAGCGCTATGATTGGCTAGCTATATAGGAGCTTCGCTTCATCCCGCAATAATCACCGCGCGGTGATTATAACATTGAAGGCTGGCAGTTTTCAAAATGGCAGTCAGATTCGTTGATGTTTCGGAGTCGGAAATTGATCAATAATTTTATTTTCTCGAATAATCGTCAATGTAATTATACTAAAACAATTAGTCGCCTCAGGCGACGTGAATATCCGCAAATAGTCACCTCGACTTCGTCTCGATGACTATTCGATAACATTCACGTCGCCTTCGGCGACTAATTGGTAAATAGTTTACTTTTGTTCACTTGTACTGTTACCCACAAGCCTTTCCTCTAGGCCAATAAACAGAATGGGAGAAGAGACTAGTTTTGGATCAAAAATTAGAAATCCAAACATCTGTACTTTATCGAAGTGCCAACGTGCTTAGAACGCAGTAACTAGAGACTTCAATTTCTGCTTAAACAACCGAGTTCCTTGAGGGGCTAGCCTTTTGTATAGCTGTAAAGGATGTACTTCCTTTCTTAATTACTTTCAAACCCAGAGCGTTGGTCCTGACCCGCGAAAACAACTCGCGACCTTCCGATTTGCAGGCCATCCAGCTCTACAAGCTGAAAGTGACTGAGTTGGAAAAAAACTTCCAGCACTTTCCCATCAAAGTGGACTTTCGGCAAAAACAGTTCACTTGCTGATCCAGGGTGTCAAGAGAAGAACAATCCCTCAAACTGAACGACATGGAAACTCAGTGAAGGATATCAAGTACAATATTTAACAGACGTTTGATGTAACAGGTTTTTTGATGAATTTATTATTCAAAACGTTTAGACACAAATCGCTGAAAGGGACAGTTTTTACAGAAGTTTGCGAGACATGTGATGGACAAGTTCGTCCATATTAAATGTCTTGCCAAGTCAATGAAAATACTTTCGATAACAAAAAAGAAAAACCATAACGTTAGCATTTTGAGAATAAATTAGCTAAGGAATTATTTCTGCAGCACAATGTGAATAAACCGAGAAGAGCTTAAACTTACAAAACTATGACCGCTTACCTAACTCCCCTGATCTTCCAGCACCTCAACATCGATTTCGCGCCCAAAAACCGCCGGTTGCCAGACGAATTGCGCCAAATATGCTTAGCGCGCAGGAGCTCCGCTTAACTTACTCCCTGTTACTATCTCCTACAGGGTTAGCTGGACAAACCACATGATACAGATGTGTGACTGTATCCTTCACTGCTTTCCTGACTCCTCTGATCTTCCAACAGTAGAGAGCAGGGTTTAAAGATGAGTTTAAGTAGAGAAGGGTTATTGTAAGCCTAACGGGAAGATTATGAGGTGGAGCGAATGGATGACTTAACGTACTAACAACACCGTAAGGAAGATAACAAGCTATTAATGTCAGTTGCACCCACAAAGCGGTGGACACTGTGTTTCTGTATCGCGTTATGTTGAATGTAGTTCCTTCTCCGTTTGCTTGGTCTTGCATCTCAGTTTGATGACGGCGAAGTGTTAGATAAATCGTACAGTATGAAATTCCCGAGATTGCTAGCAATGAGTAAATCATTCCAGTGACGAATTGAGAGATTACCACATAGTGTTGTTCCCAGAAACGTTGCAAGGTGAAGATAGAAATGCTTATAATCCAGCCACCGATGATAACTCCACGAATTCGTTTCAGAGACACTGTTTTGCTGTGTCTCAGACCTAATAACAGAGCAAGAAGTCTGTTCACACTGATTGTAGTCATCGTAAACAGAGACACACCGATCAGGCTTGAACCAGCAATTTCATTCACACTGACAAGGATGAAACAAAGTGAAACTCGCTGATGTGCAATGGAAATCAACTGAATAACAAAGAGAGGCTGCGACAGGATACCAACCAAAAGATCCGTGGCTGATAAGCATTGAAACAAGAGTTTTGATGGAGCATGAAGAGAATTTTCCTTGCGAAGAGCAACAAGAATTAGAGTGTTCCCCATCGAAGCGGAAACTGATAGAACAATATTCAAAGCTGCTATTGAATACAGAAGGGGGTTTCCGTGAAGGGAAGCGGTGCATACAACTTTTTGAAATTCTTCGTAATTATTCTCTCCCATTTCGCAAGAATTATCTGCAGTTTTCCTCTGTAAATTGCTTAATTAAACGGCGTCAACATAGTTCGCTCGAGCATTTTCAAAAGGGACAAGTAATACTAGCGTTACAGTTTTTATGTTGTACGTCATTTCCGCCTCCATTTATATCACATGATATTGTGATTGCCACATAAGTTCAGTAACATCTGTAAAACCTGAAGAAAGCTGGTATGGCCAGCCGAAATATTGTTATAAAAAACAATATACGTTGTTTTAAATCAACTTTGAAGTAGTCTTTGGACTTCTTGTGTTTTTGTTCTTTATATTTTGGCTGATTTGATCTCTTTTCTAGAGATCCAACGTTTACAATTAGCAGGATCTTCGTCCACGGTTTTTGCAGCTTAATCCTCCAATAATTATTTATGACGCAAGTTGACATAATGAATGAATATTTGTCACTGGGTTAGACAACATTACCTCATTACAATAAAATCTGTAGCTCCTGAAGTTGATCGGGCACAAAATACGAAAAACTCAAAATGACACGATTGAAGAAAAATACATCGAGAATGCTCAAAATTTCTAACCCTCTGTAGTTCTCTGTGGACTTGTATACCTTGACCAAAAAGATACCACAACATTCCTTTAAATTCGCTCTTCTAACTCATTCTTGAGTTTTTATATATCACACGTTCCCAGTTTGTGAACACACTTCTAGACATACGACGTAAGGTCCTGATTCAGAAGAAATGATATGACTCAATAAATCTGAATGACATTTTTATTCATGCCATGGTTGATCCGGGGGGGTACTTCCTTATAAGAGGCTAATGGGGATGTGCCGCTGGATGGGGTCGCATTTTCACGACGGAATGACTATAATGGGGCTGCATTTTCAACAGAGTTACTAGAATGGGGTCGCACATTTTCGGATTTTTGGGGGTAAGACATGTCTTCATATTTACGGTTGGGAAAGGTATACCAGACTCTTTGTACTTTAGGTGAAAAGTAACGTGTTCTCCAAGTTTAGTTTAAAAAATGGCATTGGTCAATTCATAACTTTTAAAAATAGAAAGTGACCAAATTGGGATCGCGAAAATGACATATTTGCCCAAAAGTGACTAAGATGGGGTCTATAATTTTTCACAGAATAGACTAATGGGGTAGGGGCTCTGAGAGGCCAGCGGCACATACCTGGGTAGCCTGCGAGAGCATCCGGTTTTTTCGGCTCAAGTTCCTAGTTTCACCCGCCGAAACTATTACTACTACTATTATTACTACTACTATTTTTCGGAGGAAGGGAAGCGACGACCGGAAATATGTCTGCTGTTCGCAGGCTAATACCTGGGTTGTTGATATGAATTCATGTTTTCTTTGGGTTCGTTATGACACCGGCCGTTTCGTGACATGGACCCATTCTTATACTATATCATCATTTCCTTAACTATTTTGTTTGTATGGATAAACAACTGGTGATATGGGAAATTTTACGTGTCGTTAAGAAGAATATAAAGTGCACTTGAGTTTTGAACATTTTGACGTCGTTTCTATGGTCGATAATTAAGAATACAGACCATGGAGAATTTTTGTCGATTTGTCAATTGTCGTGTCTAATTAAGCCGTGAGCAGAAATTTCAAGGCAGAATGAATCTTGAGGCGATGTAACATAACAGAAAACATAAGGTAGTGTAAGGTAACCCCGGCGATACTCCCTTATATAAGCCATATAGGTATGTGCCGCCCATCGGGTAGGGTCTTTGCGCCGTTTGGTCTAAAAACGGGTGAAGACTTTACCCATTTTGGTCTGGAATCGGGTATGGTTTTCGAGGGAACTACGAGAGTGTATGAACGTATTTACCGTTTCAATTCCAAATGAGTAAGAAAGAGAGAGAAATATGCGAATTCGAAACGGATTTGAATAATTTTTTGTTTGCACTCTAATCTAAGTAATGATAACATAATTTCTGCCTAAAGGCCAGGTCTGAAAACGGGTATGGAAAATTACATTTTTTGGTCTGAAATCGGGTCAGGATTTGAAGAACCGGGAGCTACATCCCCATCAAGAATTCCCAGGAGTACCCCCCTCCCCCCGGGAAGGTGACCTTTATGAAGTAATGCGGAACAGGGAATGCATTGCTTTCGAGCGAACATGTGAGACAAAACAGAAAATACACGAGCCCTGTGCGTGTTCGGAGTCCCGTGTTCAACCAATCGTCGGGTGGATTCAATTGCAACATACGGTACGCGTGTATAGCTGTCGCCGAGATTTGCTTGCTGGAATTTTTAAGACGAAATACATCAGGAAATTGAGTAATTTTAATTTTCAGTGAACAAAAAACTTGTACCAGAATAATTTAAAAAATATTGCATTCTTTTTCACATTTTTCAAGGGCTAAAGATGTAATAAATCATCTGTAGTAACACCAAAAAAAAAAAAAAAATCCTATGGGAGCCCGAGAAAATGAATGTCAAGTTTCACAAGAATTGAGATTGCGCAGGTAAAATTCTGAAAATTTCATGTGTAAGATGTAACTGGAAATTTGTGCTTTGTGTACCTTTCCATCGGTTGGCATTGTACTATTAATAATCACATTCAGTGCTGTTTCACTCAGTCAAAAGATCACTTGACTCAGTAAATTGTCAAATAATGATGAAGCAAGTTTTGACATCAAAATCAATATACTTGAGGAACATTACTTTCTTACAATACAACTTACATCTAGAGCACCGAGGGTCGTGGGTTCGAATCCCGTCTTGGGCTCAGATTTTTTCTGTGGTTTCTTATGGTTTATTCTTTACATTTCCCTTTCATATGATTTCTTTTATAATACTGATATCAGTGGCATAGGTTGACAACTTACATTTCCTGAAAAATATGCTGCCAGTTAATTTCTGGACTGGAAATTATGAAACAGTATCTAATGTACAATAAATAAAAAGTTGTTGTAAATTCCAAAGGATGTGAATGCCTTAAATTGATCAAAATTATACTAGAGACGAATAATCCGTCTAAGCACAGGGAACCCAGACTGACAACAGCCTACTGAAAGTCAAATTATAAGGATTTGCATGGGAATTTATCGTAAGATCAATAAAACAATTAAAATGCACAAAAACAGGCATTTAAGTGTACATACCTTATAAAGAGTTGTCTCCGTGTTTTTTTTTAACTGTGAACCGCCCTGTGAACCTCATTTTAGCAAGTTTTGACGTTTTGGTTTCTCACCTACTATAAGAAAAGACGGGAAGGGAACAAGGGAAAACTGGTCAAAACTCGGCTGTCCTACGCCGCCCGAAGAAAGAGCTCAAAACGAAATTACTGAAATTACCTTCATTGTACTCTAATCGTTCCAAAACTTCGCTTGAACATAGACCGAAGATTTTCCTTCCTTGAAAATGTCAATTTAGTTCCAACATCAAGAGGACGGGAACTGTAGCAAAAAATTTGAACCTAGCGCTTCCATGGAACCGCTCACCTCTTTGCTTAGTAGCCACGCCGCACGTTCAAAATTCTCTCGACGGGGAGGGACAGAGGAAAAATCAACCCATACAACCCACATCCGCAGGGGTACCGGACCTAGGGAACGCTTTCGCTTACTTTACAAAGTGGCGGGTAAAAACACGGTTCCCCGTCGAGGAGATTTTGAACGTGCCTAAAGAATTATCCGTCTAAGACAAATAAATCGTATAGCCGGAAAATCCGGCTGCGAGGGGACAAGATATAAATCCGGTGTTGAGACGAATTTTGGCCCACAATTAGTCCTCGCTTGATTCGTCTGACAGCACGTCTTATAGACGTGCTAACAGACGGATAATTTATCTGAAACGTTTAATCCGTATCTAAATTTATATCTAAATGATTTATGGTTTGGGATTAAGAAAAGCTGAAAAGCGTTTATCGCATGCAAAGCGGCTAATTATTTCACGTTTTCTTTGTTGTCCCTTACGGTACAGTTCCGTGATATACCCCTACCCTATCCTATATCGTGAACCTTGGAGAGAATTTCCTTAATTATCATTATTATTCATTCAAAGTATTTCCCCGCTTCTGATTGGTTTCAATCCCCCGGCTAATTCTTCATAACCAACTGGCGCTTACCATATTTGGTAAGATGCGATTCGATGATATATTTGTTTGGAAATAGACCTATTTTATTTGCTTGCGTTCTTAAAATTGATTATAAGGGATACTTGAACCTGTAATTACAATAATGTTTTTCAGTTTAAATTGTTTTGTTTTGATTAACTTGGACTTTTTTCAGCTGCGCACGTACGTAGTGGCACAAGGGTAACTACGCCACTGCTTAATAAGTTGTAATATTAGGGACCTTAAGACGACAGCGAAGGAAACGGGAACGCCGCAAAAACAATTGGTTTAATTAGCAAAACAATAATTTTGCACGTGCATCACGCTTTTTTGTACATTTCTTTGCCGTCACTGCACTACCTACGACGTGAAAATGCCTAATTCCACGATGTACAGAGGAAGTACACAAGCGAAGACGAAATTTCCTTTCTCTTTCTGAACTTGGATGTGGTTCTTAGGAATTCAACTTTTGGAGGGTTCGCCTATATTTGACAGAGTTAGTGACCTGGAGTAATTGCGATAAAGATTGAAAGAACGCGAATTCACTTTTTCAGCGACGTTTTCTCTGCCGCCGTCGTCCTCGGATCTTAAGCTCCCCAATGTCTTTATTAGTTCAGGAGATTTGGTCATGAAGCTAAGAATAAACTGGCTTCTCATGTTTTAGTCTAACAATTTTTTATATACTTTCTCTTTTTTCTCCTGCCTCACGAATTCTGGGCTTGAATTGATGTAAAACAAATCAAGTGCTTAATTATGCCCCTCGTTGCTTTTAATTCTCAGTACTCTGATCTTCCAACTGTAGAGGAAGAGATTTAAAGATGAGTTTAACAACGCCATGCATGGTAACCGAAACTCTAGCAGCCAAGTTTTGTGATGGTGAATATTCATATTTTTAATTTATAAGTTATAAGTAAGCTTCGAAATCTGGTTTCTTTTCAACAGTTCTCCTAACTTTATAGACCTGATTCACGATCCACCATCTTTTTAAAATACCTCAAAATATAATCCTCTAAACAAATTTATTTGAGGGCCTCATTTGCATTAATTTTGTTTTCGGAATTTCAACTGCAAGTGTTAGTTTCTCTTAAAATGTTTTAAATTTTCATTTTCTTTAAAAAATAACTTATAATTTTCAGAGGAACCGGCTCCACTAAAATGCTGGAATAAAAAGCTTAATGCTTTTGCCTCACTAAAAACCAGGCTCGAACAAATGAGAGCATAATGCTTAAAGCCTATGTCACGGAGACAAGATATAAAGTAAGTTAAACTTTTCAAAATTCATTAGAACACTAAATTACGTACGAAAGACTAAATTTATATTTATGCCAGGTTTTTAATTCTTCTATGAAAATGAAACCGATTGTGATGAGGTTCAACGATTATTCAATCGTCCTCGCAGCCTCAGTTTCTAAATAAAGATTCAACGTAACATATAATTTATTTATACTTGCCTGCTTTAGCCTTTGTTCAGGTTTTACAAAAATAACAAAAAAAAAGCTTTGGATAAGCCAACACTGAGCTGTTGTCCGCTTTTAAACAAGTGAAAAAGGCTCATGGCCAGTGTTGATTCAGCTTTCTCTTTTTTCGTGACCAAGTTAAGTAAAGAGACATTCTTTTGAGTTTTACCTTTATATGTCTTCGACTGCATTATGATAGCTTATATAAAGAAGTGTTTACGGGTAAAAATGTCATCCCTCATTTTTCAGTGAAGACGTTCAGCTGGTCCTTTTGCATTATTAGCCTTTTCGACTGAGGTTTGCGTGTTCAAAGCTACACATATGACACGTTTGATTATTCAAAGAAAGTGAAACAGCCAACTTGGTGTCGAAAACTGACAGCAAAACTTGGAAACGTAATGGAAAGATAGATATCAGGTGCTTTTTAATTTTTTATTTATTCTTTTCCTTACGTTAGTCGTAAAACGTGATACCTTCTTCACAAATTGTGTATTGCATAAGGAGAACAACGAGATTCTGCAGAAGTGAGCCTAAATTCTCCGGGCCCACTCTTTTCCTGGGGTACTCCTGGGAATTGTTGGTTGGCGGGAGGGTGCCGCTCCGGTTCTCTAAATCCTGACCCTATTTCAGACCAAAATATGTAATCAGTTTTTACTCCCGTTTTCAGTTGCGGCCAACTAAATTGATACCCAATTTCAGAGCTGACCTAGAAGAAATTTTGTCATCTTCATTTAGATTAGAGCTCAATACATCTCGAATTCGCATGTCACCTTTTCTTTCTTATTCATTTGGAATTGAAATGACAATTGCGTTCATACACTCCCGAAGTTTCCTCGAAAATCATACCCGATTCCAGACCAAAATGGGGAAATTCTCTTCCATACCCTTTGGGGCGACACATGCCTGTATTGCTTATATTAGAGAGTACCCCCTGGGCCTCTTTCCAAAGATCCGCCCCTGGGATTATTTTCAGGATCGAGCGTAAGGAGATACAATTCAAAATATGATGATATTGTTATGTTTATATCAACGCCAATTCTTTGTCCTCAGCGCCATTTATCTGTTGTTGCACCCTCGCTCAAGACGTGCTCACGATGCGGATTTTAATTTTTCTTTCTATTTTTCCATTAGCTTCTTTGCCAAGCGGTAAGTAATAGATAGAAGGATTTACATCTGGACTTTCCAGTATGCCACGACTTTTATCATGATTTATGCTTATTCACACCATATATCCTAAGTGGGCTGAGCGGAATTTTTTCCTTCACAGATTTCACCAGAAAAGAGTAACTTTATCCGTTGGAATTTTGGCATAATTCTCATGTCATAAATACTTTTCAACAACTGTAACATTTATTTACTAAAGAGCGAAATAACGTAATCCTTGGAACTTAGTAAACTCAAGTGTTTCTACCAAGGAGTGGTCTGCCATGCAATCGTGCTAAAACTGAGACAAATAATCATTGATAAATTATTTGCAAGGAAACAGGTCTTCTCCAAGCCAATCTAGTTGAAGAACCGTGAAACGCCGAATTCACTAAGAGAAATGTACTCTCAATTCTCTCAAGCCGAAATTTTTTTGACCGGAGGCAGAATTAGCCCAGTAAGTAGATAGCAGGGTGTAGCGGGTTCGAGTCGCTTCTCGGTTGCTGGCCAACACTCACGGTCGTAAAATAACTGAGGTAAAAGAACTGGTCGGAGATAAAAGAACTGTCTTTGCTTTGTAAATGGCTAGACCTTCGCTTCGGGCTGGGATGACCGCGTGTACCGGCTTTCCCGCCTCCATGCCCACAAACAGTGTCATCAATTAGTACTTTACGGACTACATGCGTGTCAAAGTTAGTCTGGATTAGTTTCGCCCGCATTGGGTGTTTTCCTATTTTGATGTTTTGATTCTAGTCGTTCTCGAGTTTGTGCTTAGCTCGAGAATTTATTTTTCTATTTTTCAATGAACGTATCTCGCCCTTGTCAGATGTGTCATCCTGCAGGTGGTCCTGCTTGGGAGCGGTTAAGGTGATCTTGGGTTTTTAGACCCCGCCCTTGAGGTGCCTGTTTGGGTTTGATAACCAGCGTTTTAAGCATTTCATTGGTTTTACGACTTATTTTCAATAATATAAAACAGCTTGGTGTAGGTCCAGCTAAACCAAAAAATTACCCGCGGCCGCTCCCATGTTCAGCCCTGTCGCGTCGGCTTATGTTACCAGTTAGTTGAGATGAAGAAAGAAGTAATGAAGATGAAGTAAAAGACCGTCGAGTATAAAAAAAAGAGAGAGAGAACTGACTCTAGGTATTACTAAGGTAGCGAGTTGCACGGATTTTCACTCCTACTTACAATACTTATTAGACTTAATAAAAATAAAAATTTAAAAATCTGTTTATACTTATCAACCCTTAATGATTCTACTGATCTCGTCTTATGGTTTCATCTTTTTTTGTTCAAAACTTGCGGCGTTTGTTTATGAATTCAGACATTTTTCCGTGCATTTTTGAGAGGAAGGTGGCACTTATTTAGAAAAATGTTGAATTAACGAACTGGTTAGTCATCGTGCTCTTTTAACTCAGAAAAATGCGGAGAGTAAACGGGAAAATGTACGTTTCCGTAGCTTCTATTTTCAGAGGAATCGGTAAGAAACAAAAGAACTTTTAAAATATGCAAGGAACATTGGTGGGTGATTGGCACCCATTTCTGACTATTTGTCCATTTACTAATTTGCATGTGAAGAACTGGACCATTAAATCATCAATTTTTCAAGATCTTTGAGATCTTGTTTTGAATTTGATTATGGCCTCTTATCAAAAACAGTTAGTCAAGCAAAATGGGCACGTTTTCTACTTTTGTCTTATTGTCATTATTTTGAAACGAGCAAGTTCTCCGGCTGTCTTTTTAACTTTTTCTTGCAACACAGAATGTTCTAAATACAATAGTTTTGTTAGAACTCTACTATACAGCTTTCTTTTATCTTCCCGAAAAAGATTTGTTTTTCACCAACATGTATAAGTTTTCAATCGGATGCATGAAGGTTAAACTTGGGGGGGAGAAAATCTGGTTTGCAAATTAAAGAATGATAGTCAGACTAGCTGGGGCAGTTACGGTCGTGTCGAATCGCGAAAGGATGGTCAAATTGCACTATCGGTCTGTTTTCGGAGGGTCAGATCTTCTTTTATTGACGAATGCGAGAATTTCTAACTTCGTTTCCCAAAACAGCTCCACAGTGCAATAGAGCAGTTCTACACAACAGGTACCGCAAGAGTATTCAAATGACCAATGCCATTGTTTTCTGTTGTTTCTATGCGCTTTTTATTCAACCCAGCTGTACAAACGGAATCTGTCAAGAGGTACTCTTTCTTCGTTGAGATAAACATTTAATAAACTCGAGAAACAATCCTTCAATAAATAGTTGTTAAAACAAGTTTATTGCTTTTTTTTAAATAGTGACGGCAATAACTTGCTACAAATGTATTCCGCAACCGCCCGATACCTGGTGCCAATTCACTTCAAATGTCACCGACTGTGACGAGGAATCGAAAACAGATGGGGTTGAATATGACGCATGCGCCAAGACGTCGTTCGAAATCGTCTACGAGGGAGACAACCATTTGATGAATATAATGACTTGCGCAATAAAGGTATGTAAAAACTTTACGAGATAGGATGGGGTGTTGGAGTATCAGCACTTTGTGATGTTACTCTCAGCACGTAAAAAACACAAAATCACATCGGACACCAAATTTGAAATACCAGATGCTAAAAATCTGCAAACCGTAACGCACAGAAAAACCGAAAAACGGAAGTTTTTCGGTGCAAAACCCAAGAAAAACGACCTAAAAATGCCCGAACATTAAACTGATACCGACGCCCTCCTGAGATAGACTCCCAAGCAGTATTCCCTTATTTTCTCCAGAACAGAGCGCGCATAACACACGTGGGCGAGCGAAAGCGTCAACCAGCGAGGAAGGTGACACGCCGTTATATACGGTAAAAAATTGGGATTTTTCACGGCTCTTTTTACGAGTTTTAATTTTTATTGGGCACGTGACCAAACCTTTGAAGTTATGACTACTTATTAAACGCTTAACTCAAGTTTTTCTTCGCTATCCAGTCCAAGTGCGACAATGTAAAGGAGAGAATTTGCAGTAAGGATATTTGGAAGACGTACTATGGAATAGAAGTGCAGAAGTGCAATGTCGATTGCTGTTCGAATGGCGAGTGTAATGGTTTCCCCGCGGCGGCCGGCAAGGTCATCTCCGGATCTTTCAAGGCCACACCGATGAGCATCGTTTTTCTCTGCATGGGAGCAGCTTTGACAAGGCTGGTCCTTTCCTGAGAACTTGACTCTGTTATTCAAGAAAGCCCAGTCAGATCAGTCCATAAATAGTTTGCACGGCAGTGATATTTTTTTCGCGGTGAAAACTAGACTCTCGAGCTAGACTTAACCTATTTAATTTTCGGGCAAAACACACTACCTAGCCAGTAGCCAGTTCTAAGTTTTGGTAAACCGTGCCCTCAAACTGACCAAAAATCCCAAAGTCCGCTATAATAGCGGTCAATAGTCAAAAATGAGAAAGAACGAGGAGACACTATGTTAATGCTGATGGCAGAGCAAATTTGATTTAAGTTCCTTGGAAAGATGAGGAATCATCGAGCAACAAAAAATTGCAATGAAGTCTTAATTTCTTCCATTAATAACTTCTGCAGTGAATTCCCCCCTCGCCCCCCGCCTCAAAAAAGAAACTATCTCAAATTAGTTTTTGATACTGGTGGATCCGACAAAACAACTAGTGAAAATAGACTCTAAACTTGCATTGCAGATCATAGCAAATTAAGGACGCATTTCACGTTCTCCTCAATTTTAGGAGAAAATGCAGTTTTAGGTCCTAAATTTTAATCAATTGCAATTGCCTCCTAACACTTTTCATAATTTTTTTTATTATCTTTTTTTTTATAAATTTATATTTCAGAACTTTTTTTCCCTATTTTTACTCTACTAACTTCTTTTTGGCTAAGTTGTATATTTATGCTTTGGCAGCAGTGCTATAAGAAGTTATGGTATAAAAGTTAAATATAATAGCTACTTGTCATGATTGTCGAGTAAGTTTTAATAGTTTTATTTGAAATAATAAAGGGCATATAAACTTAAAGTCGATTAAAATAAACACGTTCTAGCAGAATTTCAAAACTTTATTGGATGTTTCTTCCCAAAAAAACTTCAATCCAAGTAAAAGTTTTGACGGTAACTGTCTTCATTAGAAGTCCTCCGATTCGGATCCAGACCCCGATCCGCCATCGACGGCCTCACATTGACCCCAGTAGATACACAAGGACAGGCTTCCAAATTTTGCTGAGGAGAAATAAATAGTGTGAGTAAAAATTCTTATTCCTCTCCGAGAAGATAGTACAAACTCAAACTGTTAGAGTATTATTGTTGAACGACCATGCAGAGCGTACGTGTGTTAATTGAAATGTAATACGGAACTTTGTCGATCGTGGTCCATTTTAAAATAATCATTCATATAGCACGAAAAAGGACTATCATGATATAGGCACGACCGGGTCTGCAGGTCGTGATTTGAGGTTTCTCTGCCTAAATGCTTTTCTCTGACATTTTTTTAAAAAACAGCTCAACTCAGTATCTCAGTCTTCTCTTCGGTGGATGTTTATTTATTCCTAAGATATATTTCAGGAAGTCCGGATGAACGACGGTTCCTATGGCAACTAGATCATGACCGGCGTATGGATAAGTCATTTTTAAGAAAAAATGCTGGTTTTCCGAACTAATTTTTTTTTTTTTTTAACAAAAACATATCAAGAAAGCAGTAAAAGTTTTGACCATAACTTATCTTGGAACTCAAGCATAAATAAATTTTATTTTAATACTGTTACTTGTCGGTAAAATTGGTTATCATTTTAATCGAACGTACCAATCACTTCAGGGGTATGAATCAGTTTGTAAAGCCATGGGATGTAAATCAAAAGATTTTTACCTACAGAGGGCACCAAGAACCTGGTTTTCGTAAAGCCCGACAGACCCCTCCCCTGTCACCATTACCCTTTTTAGCGCAGCAGTGGTCTTCAGCACAGAGATGGGAGCGAGCCTGGACTTAATTACCAGAGGTTAAAATGGTTACATGATTTGCGATCTTCGCATGACCGATAGTTGCATGATCGAGCGTTGAAGAAGATTCACTGATTCTGATAACGTCGAGATATCTCAGTCAAAGTATTTTTGCTCTGAAACAAAATTTTCTTGACAAAATAATAAAATTATTTAAGAGAAATATTAGACGTACCTCTTATTAGAGAGTACGGTGTCCAGTTTTGAAGAGAGTCGGAAAATGAACACAAAATGTTTTAAAATTTTGAATGAAAATCACTGTATCATGAAAACTGCAAACACAAAAGTTGATCCTTGAATGTGTAGATTTGTGAAAGATTTGTACATGAACAATACCAACGACTTCAAAAAACTTGAGAAAGGGTTTAACGAAATGTTGATATAACTAGATTAGTTTATAGAACCAAGTTTCTTTGATTTAGATTTGGGAGTCTCAGCTCCTTTAAAATACAATAAAGTAAATAGTAATTCAAGATAGAAACCAATAAAAATTTCGTCAGACTTTTTTTCTCAAACTTAGTCGGAATACTTACATAGTCTTGGTAGGCCTGACCGTCACTCTCTCCTTGCTACGCCAGAACAGAAACTTCCAAAAAGATAAGCGCTAAAAGACCTAGAAAAAAACTGCATCATAATGGCAAACGTTATAGCTCTAGCGCAGCAAGTCGTTTTGTACTGAATAAAGTACTCACATAGCTTCCAACTTATACTCTTAGACTAGTCGTCGGTTATTTGCTGTCACACGTGTCGTGTATCGTTCCCGCAATGTAAACTTACGACAGCCCGAAGTTTTTAACATCTTCGTGGGTAGGTGTCTCTGATTGACAAATTTGTTTCTAGTAGAGTTACGCTGACCGCCCATTTGCCTTGATGCTGAAGGCTTTGAAAGCGGTACTTTTCATCAACAAAAGCGTTTCATTTAGTACTTGCATGGTTCTAGTAACTAAAGCTGAATAAAGAAATCTTTAGAACATGAATGCGATAAATGTTTTAACAGCTTATCAACTGTGTTTAGCAGGATTGGTTCCTAAAGAGGACAATAGGAGTTAACTTTTTTTCCCTCAAGTTAATGTAATCTTTCTACATTTTTTTACTTATTTCTAGAAAGTAAAAGTTTTAAAAATTCTATAACTATGGAATGCTCATCACATACTGAAATTGAAAAGCAATCTTTGCGGACAGTCTCTAAGAATGAATGGTAAGCGAAGTGTATATTCTAATTAGACCGATTATTGTCACATATGCACTGCAACCAATGTAATTTCAACAAAACTTAATGCAAGGCTGGCAATACGGCAAATGGCTGATTTATGTTATTTTTAGACTGATCCAGCAAGAAGGAACCAGTTAATGTTATTTCGTTAGTTATAGTACGCTTAAGTAAGGTTTAAGGGTGTTAAGATAGATTTAAATTGATTCAAACTGACAGCCAGGCATTAACTTTGCTCGCTAACGATGAACTAGCACAATTTTCATTGATTAAAAAGGACTCCTTCAAGCGAGTCCCTCTTCTTGAGAATATCAGGGGATCTTCGGCTAGCGCTGTTCAGTTTAATTTCCAAGGCTTGAGGGGTATAAATACCCAAAGTTCTTTGGACATAATGGGGAGCTTAAAGCAACAACAAAGGCGATGGCTACATGAACGTCAATTAAAAAGAGAATTCGCACTGCTACTAGTCTCCTTCGCAGCCATTTTTAGGCTCGTCACGCAACGCTGCTCCCCTCCTCCTCGGGAGGAGCGTTGCGTGACGAGCGTAAAAAATGGCTGCGAAGGAGACTACACTGCTACAGACTTTCTCGCGTTTATTGCATCGCGTTTAATTCGACAAATAATGACGAATTTGTCTAGATTTGAATTCTTAATAAGGAACGCCAACAAACAGATTTCTTAAAATCCATTTCGAATTCGCAAATTACTCTTTCGTTCTTTTTCATCTGGAATTGAAACGGCAAATGCGTTCATACAACTCCGTATTTTTCTATGAAAGTGCAAAAACCACACCCTTTTGGGCGGCACATACCTACATGTCTAATATAAGGGCGTATCTCTTCTCCCGAGAGGCTGGACTCTTCTTTTTATGCCAGGCATTCCAGGGAGATTCTCCAAAACAAGACGGGTGACTTCGAATTCAATTCTAAGGTGACTTCACATTCAAAATCGCCTAGAAAAGACTAGGATCTAGCAACACATTTCCCGCTGGTTAAATCAAAAGCAAAGCATCAAAATAAGATCGACTTGATCATCTCTAATTAACTCGTTTTATTTGAATCCCCCATATCTAAGTTTAAATGAATAATTATACATGAAGAAACACGAATTTTATTTGTTCGTGTATCGCTGGCTCAATCATGCGGCTATTCTATTTCACCAAGTCCAGACCCAGTAGGCTCCTCGGTACATTTCCCCCAATAGTTGCCAACACCAGCTGCGGTGCACTGGTATCCCTGAACACAGCCACAGTGATAGATATCAGCCTGCAGAATACAATTAACATACACAGTTTTTTTTATCTCTGATCTAGTAGAAATCGCAGAAAGGTTTTGCAGTTACTCCTCCTGTTAGTTGTATTGGTCCTAACCTTGCAAAAACAATAATAATGATGTTAAAAAATACGGTCTCCTCTTTCCTCGTATTAGATTTTCTACGAAACCATGGTTGTTCAAACGTTGGATACTGCTATCCACCGAATTTTGTCCGGCCCAGTGGATAACGCAGTTGTTTCCCGTAATACTTGTCAGCTGAATAGCGATTTATTCGGTGAATAGCGCTATCCAATGTTTATCGGGGCCAGATCTTTTCGGAAATCAATCTTATAGCGTTATCAGCTCAGTAGGCTTAAAATGGCCGATAGACCATTTGCTCGGTGACGTCTTGTTACTACACCCAGAATCCTTCATTTTTTTTGTTTTGTTTTGTTTTTTGCTTTCTTGTGCAAATTTAAGCCTTTGTTTATAATCTTGCCGGGATTACCAAATTTAAATATGAAACGAAAAAAATAAGAGTATTTATGGTGGTAGTGGTAAAGTTGACGTCATTGTGCAAATGCTTATTTTTTCAATGAGTTCTGTTTTGATCAAGACAAAAGTATTTCGATAAACTATTAGTTTTTACCCCTTTAAGAGGACAATATTCTCCAGCCTTCTTCCGCGGCTTACACAGGCCACCTGAACAGCAGTGTGTTTTGACACAGCTTGAATCGCCAGAACATGCACATTTTCCCCAATAACGATGACCCCGGTATCTCCTGCATTCAAAACCACTTGTACAACCACAATGATACTTATCGGCCTGTAAAAAAATAAATATCTCCATTGGAGATTTAATGTCATTGATCGGTTTAGAAAATCCAGAAGTTACCTGAGTGGCAGTAACATTGGCCTGACCGTTAATAATAATTAGTGAAAAGTTTCAAAAACTTTTTCGCCAGTTTATAGTAAGATAAATTGACAAATTTACGTCTGGGCGATGTTCTTTAATACAGTCGACTCTCTCTTAACGGACACTAGAGTTGGTCCCTGCCTTTTTTTACTACCTTTATTTGACTCTTTAAGACAGACATCTCTCTACACTTATTGTCGGCCCCAGAGCTGACTGCGATCATAGCTTGCGTAACAGGCGATTTTCTCGTCAATTGCAATTCATAAAGTAAGAGATATGGCCATGAAATAATGTTCCTCTTTACCTCCCTCTCTTTTCTCTCCCCCTCGTTTTCCCGTTTAACCTTGGCGGCCACAAATGAACCCCAAAAAACACACTAAAAATCCGCCCGCTACGCAGCGCGCCTAACATAATCAGTATAGGTTACTGATTTGTTCATGTGTTGTTTTTTGGTCTTTTCCAGTTCAAGAAAAAGGTAAGGCAAAATAGTTAGTGCACGCATAGGAACATTTTTACCCCATTGGCAGGACAGTATTGGCCAGCCTTCTTTTTCAGTTTACACTGGCCACCAGAACAGCAGTGGGTTTTGTAACAGCTTGAATCGCTGGAGCACGGTGGCTTTACACACTTTCCCCAGTAATAGTTTCCCCAGTATCGTTGGCATTGGTAGCCACTTGTACAACCACAGTGATATCCGTCAGGCTAGAAAACAATAAAACTAGTAATTAATAAATCTTAGTATAATTACACTGATGATTATCGAAATAGAGCTCTGTGATTGGCTAGGAGCTTCGCTTTATCCCTCTATAATCACCGCGCGGTGATTATAGCATTGAAGGCTAGCAGTTTTCAAAACGACAGCCAGATTTTTTGATGTTTCGGGGTCGGAAATTGATCAATAATTTTATTTTCTCGACTAATCATCAATGTAATTATACTAAAACAATTAGTCGCCTCAGGTGACGTGTACATTGGCGAATAGTCACCTCGACTTCGTCTCGGTGACTATTCGCCGATATTCAAGTCGCCTAAGGCGACTAATTGTTAAAGAGTGTTATATATTATGTATATGTGGGCAATATACCGTAAATCCTATAATAAGCTCCCAAGGGGGGCTTATTTATTTTAAATGCAATTGTGAGGGAGGGTAATAGAGACGGTAGTTTGCTTGAGAGAGGGGAGGGAGCTTATTTAATTTGGCAAAGACGATGGTTTCAATTATTCAAAAAGAATCCAAATAGAAGTGGGAGAAGTTCAGTGGAGGTCAGGCAACCGAAGATCAAAAGCCAATTCGAACTTGTAGTTGGTGAATAAACCATCCTGGATCAGTCTTCAAGACGTTTTACAGTCGTGATTAATTAAAACAGTCTATCATTTATTAGTGAAGAATAATTAGGGGGAGGGAGGAGGCTTAAAAGAGGAGGGGGCTTATTAAGGGGTTGTCTTTTTGGACAGTGGTGTTTAATAGAGGATTTACAGTAAGTGAATAAATATTACTATTATATTATTATTTAAGGGGAAGCAGCGTATTCGAATTCGTGCGCCCCTTGAATTGAAAAGCCCAGAATAAGAAAAGAGCATTGTCCACGTGCATTTATCTGACGCTATGTTCACATTATAGATACTGAGTAGCTTTTGCGCCGGCACAAAAATCGGATAGGGTTTCTTTTCACAAAGTCATAAGAACGGTGATTTCGGCACGATTTCTGTGGCGTAGCGAGGCTGCTGCGCGCCGATTTGGAAACTAGAGCGTCACATATCGGATATGTTTTATGTCACACTTTGGTGCAGTGTAAACAGGTGATCGGTCCGTTAGTAGTGGAAGTCAGAACAAATAGGCGCAAGGAATGCAATCCATACGTTTCTAGGAAACTGCCCACCTACCCTTCCTCCTGTGAATGTTGGTTTAGGGGAGGGGTAGGTGGGCAGTTTCTCAGAAAATATAATGATCCAAAATATTCAGGAGTGAGGACTAGGATTTAGTTCATCAAACCGTCTCGATCCATCGCTCTGGTCGGCGATTTTCGATAAGCGTGTGGACGACTTGTTCCAGTTTAATGTGCCATTGCTGTTCATATTATACCAGATAGCTTTTCTCTGTCGGCAAGAAAGACTATCCAGTATCATTGAACATAGCCTGGAAGTGACGTACTGATCCGCCTCTAGTTTGTCAGTACAAAAGTCATATTGGGAAAAAATAAACGAAATGCTGAATGTTATTATTGACTAACAGTACCTTTAAAGGGCAAAACTCTCCAGGTTTCTTGAGATTCCTGCAGATGCCGTAAGCCTGCTGCGAGTTGTGTTTTGAACAGCACTGATATGATCTACAGCCGCTCTGAGATCTGCAGTAACCCGATGGGTAATTATACTTGCAACACCGCCCGTAGTAACAGAATTGGCCTGTTTGACAGTGGCTGTTATAGTAGCATCGTCTCTGTATGTTTTAAGAGCAAAGTAACATTAAATAAGTTCTGAAGTAGGTTTAACTCTATTCAGTCAGACCGGGCTTCTTTTGCCTTCTGCGACAGGTGCAGAATCCAAGTTTTCCTTAAAGTACACATTAAGCAAAAATATAATTAAATAGTAAGGTGTTTGATAAAACCAAGACGTTGGCTAACAAATAAATAATCTTTAACAATATCAGTAATGTCATAATGACGTCATTTATTTCCTAAAAAGGAACTGGAAGCATCCGCCATCTTATGTATTCCATTTTACCTAAAATCCTTTTAAATTGAGGAATTTTTAAAAGAAAACTTGATCTGAGTATAAAAAATCTGCGAAATATGCAGTTTCGGGTGAAATGAACACTGTTAAAAGTTCAACTCAGCATCTGCTATTTGGTGATATCATTTCTTAAACTAGTCACTAAAAAGCCTGGATTTCATCAACAGTGTCAATAACTTTGATAAAATAGCGCTAATTTAAGTGTCAAGTATAATAGTAATTCCATTGATAAAAATAGAATTAAAACCTATTTTAATAAAAAAAATGCAAATTTTGAGAAACGTGGCTGCCAAACCTCGGTTGCCATGGAAACGTCAATGTTGACGTACACGTCACGACGACTTAAATGTTCCCAGACAATTTCTAGGAAACGTCGCTAAGTTTGGTGGTCATAGCTTAAATGGTCTTGAAGTTATTCAACTTTTTCCAGGGGGTCTCCAAAAGCTCACCCCCGATCTGAATAGGGTGAAGGACCAGGGCCCAGTTATTCGAAGGTCGATTAGCGCTAATCCTGGCTTAAATAAAAAAAAGCCTTTTCTCAGATACTTTTCTCTTTTTTAAAGCATCCAATCAACAAATAGTGGACAACAAATGAAAAGTGACTTACTTTATGATTTTCAATTTTTCATATCTGAATTCAATTTCGCACTAACACTAGCTGGGTTATATCTTAAACCAGCTTTGAACAACCAAGCCCGGGTCATCTGCTTCCTTTCCTAAAATGGTTTATTAACAAAGTAAATAATAAAAAAAACCCACACAGATTACCATTGTTCTCAACAGTTAACTTTACAGTAAGCCACGTGGTGTGTCACGTGGCCATTTTCCTAAATAATTCTCATTTTGTTTCAATGTTTTCATCCCGTCACGTACGAAATGAGTGTACTTTGGTCTCCAATTAAAAAGAAGAAATTATGAGGATAAACCTCACGTTAGACGGTCAGACGAAATCAAGCCTTTCAGTATTTGATAATCTTATTGTAAACTTCCAAAAGTAGAGAATTTAATATCAATTTTTCTCCATCAGGAACGTACTTTGTTTATTCATGCAAAGTAAATTCACTTCAAGCAAGCCTACGATATTTCCTTAATTTTCGAGTTTGATTAAGTGTGTTGTCACGTAACCAAAAATGTTCGTAGAGGTACATTAAGACGTCTATAGATGATGATTGTCGAAAACGACGAATTTTTTTATACACTTTTGGGTCAGGCTTCAATGGCTATGAGCCCGCCTACTTGGCATAACACCAGAACTGGCTTTGCAAAATTATATAGATAACACAGATCCAGAATTAATTAGACAAAGGCACATTTTCGAAATCGTCGTTTTAATGGTGCTTGTGTTTTCACTGTACTTGTAAACATTCCTGCTTAATATTGCACCATTCTCAACTTTTTCTCCTTATTTTTAACAACCAACAACGAAGTCTGCAAAACTCTATGCAAACAATTATCTTTTCCTTGGAGTCTCTGATGTCTTAAACTTTCACAGTCTGCCAAGTAGCAAAATGACATTCTGTTTACACAAACATCTATCAAGGGCCTCAGTCATAGGTTTATTGTAAATATTTACCTAGTTTTGTAATATTTTCACTAAAAGTAAATACGGAGTTTTGTGGTTTCCCTGATCACCAAAATCATTGTTAGTTTTTCTTTTATTTGGCATTTATTCGCAGCTCTTTGGATGACAGATTTTCCCATGCGAACTACCAAAAGGTTTTTTTCAGTGTCCTTTTGTGTATAGTAAGAAGTTGAGCAGATTTTGCAGAGTTGGCCTATCCATACCATATCTTTTGCATGAAGTTGAAGTCGATCTTTTATTCGCCTGATCCGTTTTCTAGTTGTAAGCTACTAATAAAAGAAGCCAAAAAGGTCCGTCCTTTATACATTTTTTGCGAAAAGAAAATTTACAATATTGATGATTTTGCATTAAGGATCGGAAGGTTACTGTGCGAAAAAAAAAACTGAAGACAGATCTTTGAAAGCCCTAGGAGTGGTCGCTATCGGATTGACCGTAATAAGACTTAGAAAATCCCTCAATTTGATCATCCCCTTCAAAAAAATCCCTTCTTTTTGTGGACACATTGAATTCTGCAAAGCTGATCGTACTGCGTGAAAATTAACTTTGCAAGACACCAACATGACACCAAAAGAACCCAGCAGTCGTAGCTGTAGACAGCTGTTTCGCCACTCTTGTGGCTCCGCAGTACAGTGCAACAAACAGAGAAGCTCTGCTGAAAATTACCCGCTCACTTTTTTTTAGAGCCCTGACATTTAACTCCAACACTCACAGAACCCCGCCACATCACGTGTCTCCGAGAGGGCAAGAGTCCAAGTGTCGCGTTGATGTCTCGCAAAGAAAAAAAGTATTGAATGGAGAAAACCAACCTTAAAAACATGAGCAAAACCATACACAAATGAACAGCATATTGGATCTATAAAAGATCTATAAAATACCTACGGCCCCCAAAAAAGTAACAAATTGACATTTAAACTGCAAAGGACCGCAAACGAATGTGCAGTAATATACAAATTAAGTAGACACATTAAATTCTGCAAAGCTGATCGTGATGGAAAACGCTCTTTCGATTGTCCCCTTTGTATCAGTAGGATAATCGAATGTAACCCTAGATCCGTTTAATGTGATTTAGATTCAGAATTAGGTTAAGAACATGTACTTTAACAACCAACACAGCAGAGCTGTACTCCTGGCTGCTGATTCAAGTCAATGAAGCCCCGTGAGACAGGAACTAGGCCACTGTCAGAGTGTATACGTTTTACGGGTTCTTTTAAAGCTTACCGTGTAACAATGATACCCATGTTTCGCGTTCGAGTCATCAGACGTCTCCTCTATTAACGTATCTTGAAAACCAGTGGCTGGCTTTGACTGAAATTCGCTTGCAACGAAAGCGAACCCCACAACAACTAAAACAAACGGGAACGGCTCCATTGCCAAACTGGGGAATATTCAGGCAAAGTGAATTGCACAGTTATCTGTACAGATGTGAACGTTATAAATGTAAACGATGTTTACGTAATAGTATTAAGAAAATGTCAGAGGGATAAAATACTTAACAATCATGTCAAATGTCTTTAGCTTGGCATTTTTGTCCTCTGTAAATACATTAGAACTTCTAAGTAAACTAGATTTTCAAACTTAAGTACAGAAACTGAACTTGCCCATACAATACGTCAGCCGATAACGCTAGTTCGGGCAGAAACTCAACAGATGGTACTAGTTCTTAGGCCGTTTTGGATCATCCCTGAACATAATTTCTTACGAAGCGATAGGGGGCTTGCATTGTTTGCTTATCCCGACCTCACAAATGAATGACTAACATATGGCATCAAGATTAATTAAGCAGCTTGAAAGAGACTTTCTATCTTAGATTAGCTAGCTTTTGCGTTCCTCTATCTCATTTTATTATTTATCTTTATTTTTTCGCTTGTTTTCCTTCTTTTATTTCAAGCGTGACACTAGATGGATGTTTACCTGCCAACGTCATTGTGAGGCTGTAAATTCACGAGTATCAAATCGGCCACGGGCAGCTGTATACCCACAGTTTCTCTAGGTGTAGCCCTTTCCCAAGGAAAAATTTCCAAAGAGAGAAGATTGAAACATTCAAATTGAAAATTTTGCCATAGTCATTATAAGTGGTTAATCTCGAGCAAAGAAGGCGTTCAACACCTTTATTATAAATGAAAGAAATCCTTTTTTTTGGGTACATGTCATAATTAACTCTTTGCAATTTATCGACCGCAGTTCAGATAGCCATTTCATGCCGAAGAGAAAACATACTTCGTACTTCGCATGGAATAATTGTTTTAGGAACGTTGCAGTATATATTTAGTGACCTGAAAAGAGAATCCGAAAGAAGAATGTAACGTCCACTAGACTGTTGTAGAAAGTATCGCTGGGAAAGATTCCAACTTTTTCAAAAGTTCAGCAGCGCTGGGCAGGTTGCCATGATTTCCATTATTTACTCCGAAGCATAAACGTAACAACTCCTTAGTTTCGTTTGATGCTGACAAAGGGATGTGATCTTCAGGCCTACATGAAGTCTGCCTTTGAGGGTGAACTCCGGCTTCTTCCTAAAAAATAACAACAACTCACTTTTAATTTCAAGTGGCAGATCCAAGGGGGGGGGGGGGGGGACCATTTTTGAGACCGGCCCACCTCCCTTATCTCCGTTGTTATTGTTGTTGTTTTTCAATTTGTTTTATAAGCAATATTCAACCGCACCGTCTTGTACATGTTCACTGAGCTGCCTCACGTTTGGTCATGCGCAGTAGCGCATATATACCGATTAGCCCAAAACCTTGAAGCTAGCTGACCTCCTTTAAATGTCTCTGGATAGCAGAGCAGGGAAGTATGAATCAGTTAAGGAAAGTTATTGCCACTTACAGTATAAGCCAAAAGACTGGAAGGTCTTTCTCCGTTCCACATTTCCAGGAAAAAACAGCCGGTCTTCCAAATGTCAATAAAGGTACTTAAATTCTAGGGGCAAAACGGGAGAAATTAACGTAAAAATTAATTTGGTAGTTGATTATTTCAGAAGCCAGCAATATGAATGAAGATGAGCATTGGCCTGCGACAAGAGATCACAATAGATCTCTTGCCTGCGACTACAACGGCCTTTAGTCGCTTCTCGACGCATGCGCTGGGGACAAGAGAGAGTCGTTTCTCGCAAAACGTACTGAGCGACTAGGAGTGATGAGAGGCGTCCGTATAATTTCTAGGCTAAGGAAACATTTGTTCGGCAACAGAGAAAGTAAAAACCTTGAAAAGCAATAGATACAGTTAACTAATACCCATAACTATAAGTTGAACAGTTTCACAATCAAATTGCAAAGGATACACCATAAACGAGCGTTGCTCTTGCAAATATCTAATTGTCGTAACCATTCAATAGTAGTTTAGTGAGATATGGATAGTTTAGTGACCTAAAAACGCCGTCAAAAAGTTGTAAATGCTGTCTGTTGCTTCACGCTGTGTGATGAACCAGGCATTAGCTCATTGTCTTGTTTTCATATTTGCGCCCCATGTAAGCTAATCCAGATTCCAGAATCCGGGAAACTGTTTGATTGTGGAACCCGGAAGCCGGGGATTTTTTTCTTGTTGAATACGGAATATAGGCTTTGGAATCCGGAATTCAGCTCAAGGAATCCGTAATCCCCTCTAACGATGGGAATTCGGAATCCAAGTTCCACTGACAAGGAATCCGTTTGTCTTATTTTTATAGTTCAATAAAGACAATATAGTTCAGTAAAGATAACATAGTTCATAAAGGACACTTAAGTGAACGACTGCATGAGTTCAGAAAATGTGACAACACGCAGTTTTCTTTCCAAAATGAATTAGAAATAAGTCTCAAACGTGTCTAACCCACCGCAGTTTGAATAAACAGCGTGACCAGTAGGATGACCGCACTATGTTTTCTTCACTCGATGGCTTACGCTATTTGAAGAAATTACGCTTAATTTCTTCAAATGTTAGCCGGCAACCGCCGTGAATTTTCGCGCGCAAATTGAAGGAGTTACGTCACAGCGTGGAATCCAGAATCCGAGACCGTCTTGGATTCCCTTGCATGGGGCGACGTTTGGCTATTTCATGAACGACTTTTTTACGTACCTTGCGATTTTCAGCTGATCCGAAGTCTGCTAGTTTGGCATTGCGGCGATCTTCTGGTAACAGTACATTTAACCCTAGATTAAACGATAACAAGAACAGGCCAGAATAATAATCAGCGTTACCTTCCACAACGCTTTGTCAACGTTTCCGGATACGTAATGAGAGGTTAAAAACTGAATTAAAAAAAATCTGATTATTTATGCATCCAAGAACTTTTGGGCAAATTCGTCCCTCCGTACGTAACGTCCGCCCCCTCACGTTAGTGGATGTGAAATGCCCTCTTACTAGCTTCTGTTTTAGTAAGTGTTCAATCTGTGTTTAACATGATGAAAAAGACATTTCTTCAAAGATCCCAAGAATACTCCACTTTTGGTTTTGGCTAAATCTATATATTTCCCAGGGGGGCACTCCCTTAAAAGGGTGGGGACGTTTGGCCATCCAGGGTATGTTTTTCGGGATTTTTGTCTTAAACAGGATATCGATTTTATAACAGGGTATCTTTTCTTGGACGATAAGCAACCTGCTCGTATTTTCTATACGAATGTTTTAAACAGGGTATCAAAAATCGGAATTCTGTCTTAAACAGGGTAGGAAAATCAGCGATTTTTGTCTTAAACAGGGTCAGGGTATGAGGGGCCGGGCCGCACCTCCCCACCCAAGGATATATCGAGTACCCAATCCGGGATATATTTATCTTTACATATAGTGGGACAGATTAAGTGGGATGAAGATAAAGGTAATTTCAAAACTACTGCCGATAATAACACAAGTTTAATTGAAAAAACATCAACAAAATAAAACCAACAATAAACAAGCAAAAAACACGACGAAAGTGCGAAAAGGTGATTCAAATTTTACCCTCAACCTATTTAACCTTGTTCAGTATTAAGAATAGTTAGTCTCTGATCTCTCCAAAGGGTTTCAAATGACCTAACACTTAGGGAAGGGGGGTAGTTGGGCAGTTGTCCAGAAACGCCGGTATAATGATTCGACAGGCTCCGTGCACTCGAGCCCAACTCTCTATAACTGATTGTTACCTTTGACATCCCTATGAACGATTCCCTTCTTGTGTAAGAACAATAACGCCCTCAGGACATTTTCTAAGCACCAAAGACAGTATATCTCTGAAATTACTGGCGAGGAAACAACACTGACAGCCTTGGCGCAGTTTTTCTTTTCTTCTTCGACAAGCTCGGCTATCGTTCCACCTAGAAAAGGATTTCATGTTAGCGTACAGCAGACACTATTAAAATCTTCGTAGAAAAAATCCGGCAAAATCAAGTAAAAGAGAACGTGAAAGACTGCGCTAGAAACTAGGAAAACCTCTCCAGAAATTGTTTGGTTTTGAACCTGAACCTTACTGGCTATGCGAGCAATTTCTTCAAATATATATATTTGTTAATTAAGCATAAGCCGAGGTTAACTAATAGCAGTTTAAACTTTGGAATAAATCTCTCCTTCTATGAACTCATAAAAATGGAAGACTTTCATGATACTGTTATACAGAGACTAATTACAATTTTAACTTTGAAACAGTTAATAAAAAGTCTCTCACCTTTCATAAACTCCATAAAAATAGAAGCACTTTTGCCTTTTAATTTCGCACCATAAAACTGCACAATTTCTGCCACACTTTCCTTTCTTGCCAGTGTTAATATCAGTAACTCATTTATATCCTTCAGTTCGCACTTTTTTCAGACGAAGAACATCAGAAATATAGAATCAATAAACCGTAAGTTACGTCAGTACACTATTTCAATAACTTTTTTTTTTACCTACTGTGGGCTACAATTTAAGTGCACATTTATGTTGGACGGAGAAGAATTATTAATTGACACCGCAGGAGATAACGCCACGTTCAGATTGAAACGTTTAGATATCACATTTCCTCAATTTTGTTTGCTCAAAACCCTCCCACTAGTCCCACTGGAACAGCGAGGCCCCTCGATCATTCCACCCTCTCTCTAATTTCACATGCCATTATACCGGGGAATGTGGGCGAATATGATGCCGTTCACCATGTCGGGTTAGTTGACTACGGCATTTCTGGGAGTTGCCGTACATCTCTGCATGTAAAACAAATCTTTTCCTTCTTCCCTTCCCTTTCGCAACCGTTCCATATGGTTATCCGAAAAACAACGTCGAAGTGGAGTCAACTGATTAGGTCAAATTCACCTCCAGTTATAATTTAGAGGTCTCAATCCATAGCCTGTGAACATGCCAAATTATCTAAATATATATTACAGCATTTTCTAAACAGAAAGCGACAATAATAGAGCAGTCTGTTATTTATACGACACTCAGTGCGAAACCTACGAAAGCATATTACCTTTTTCACGCAGAACTCCCTCTCCTTATCATATGGAAGCTCAACAGCCATGAAGCATTTTCCGAAAGCGCCCTCTCCTACAAGTGCTATCAATAGGTAGTCTTTATCTTCTTCGAATCCATTATGATCAGGGAATTCCTCCTGAACAAAGTTCAGAGAATGAATTCATATATTTTCTCGCAGTTTCTCGAACATATAATATTACGGAGCGTAAGCAACGACGACCAAGGAGGCAAAGTAAATGGCAAGAAAGCAATAGGTTAGATTGGCAAATCAACAAGGCACGTATCTTGCATCATGAGTTTGGACATTTCTTTACCGTCGCTGCACGACTACGTCCTGAAACGTCCTATTTGGACGTTTTGTGGAGGACGTGGACACCAGACAACATTTTTTTTTTCTTTTCCTGAACTTCGATATGGTCCTTTAGAATTCAACTCCAGAAAAAATGGCTATTATTTGTCGAATTGAACGAGATGGATTTGATATAGTTTAAAGCAGCGCGAATTCTCTTTTCAAGTGACGTTTTTGTGGCCGTCGCCGTCGCTGTTGCTTAACCTCCCTAATATGTAGATTCAGCCAGGCCTAAAAGCGAAGCTCTCGTTAATATACTTATAATGTACTAAAACAAAGAAATAAAATCGTGTAATACTAAACGGCGAAGGCAAAGAGAACGGCAAAAAAATCAAGAGGTCTAATAAGCAAAAAAAGGAAACTTTGCACGTGAAGCACAATTTTTCTGTACAATTCTTTTAAGTTGTTTTGCACGTCTACTTCGTGAACCTTTCTAATTACACATTCTATTTTTCTTAGCTAACGCTTTAGCTCTTTCCCTGTTATCCACGTCAGTAAAGACTTACAAAATTTGGTCGGACTTGACTTGCCTTGTCGCCTTACGGCCTTTTTATCAGTCCCTCTCGGTCAATTAACTTCGATGACGAGGCGAAGCGGCGGGAAACATTTTCACATTTTCGCTTGAACCACGTGGCCCGAACCGCTTTGACCACACAGAATAATGAGGCCTATGGACTTCTGAGGCAAAGACTTGACGTAGTTGTTGATCCTTCTCTCTAAAAAGTCAAGTTGGTCATGCGATTTCTCCCCAAAAAACCCCGTGTTGCATTTGGGTTAACATACCTGTTGATTAAGTTATTTTACATGACGGGCGCCAGTAGGGTCACGTTATTACCAAAATTTTATCGGATGCGAACTGATAACCAAATTTTCTTACCCACTGTATTTCGCGCGCGAGAAAGTTTCGCACGAAGCTTGAAGCATTTTGAAGATATCGTGGCTTGACGCACCGAGGATTTATTTTAAAACGCATATTTTCTAATTAAACGTAATCGAGGCTCTCTTAACGGCAGTCTCGTGCGCGCAAGCCTGCCGATCTGGTTCGATCGACCCGATAAACACGAAACTTAAGGATTTTGGAAAGGTTTGTGTACTCTTTCTCTCTTGAGTTGATAATCCCATAAAAACGGATTCGCACTATTCGTTGTGGACACTTGCAGCGTCGACTGCATTAAAACACAATAATCATTGTTTTTAAAATCATCCAACCCCGACGTCTGGCTCGATTGCAACCATTCAGCAGAATTATCACAATGAACGTCACATTTGTAAGCATTATGCCGTACATATTATGTCTTTAAAAAAGGCAAATGAACGTGAATTACACGATTGCTACTTTATGTAATGTCTCAATTTGAATTTCAAAAGCCTGTTTTTCAGAACAATAAAAAAAGCTAAGATTTCTAATTAGGAAACATACCTCCGCAGGCCAGAGAAGTCTTTCCCCTCCGTCATTAAGAGCCAGCATTGAAGGTAGGTCTACGCTCCCTAAACTCCAAATATAACTACCTCTCTCAGACAGGCTCGATGAGGCTGTATTATTATTTTCAGTAGTGCGATTACTTTGATCGTCTGATAAAGGTCCGTAACACGGACCCAGTGATCCGGCGGGTTGTTTAATAATATTCGCTCGACTCCGACCCTTCGACAATTCATTTCGAATTCTCAGCCTTTCTAAGACATCGGTTTGTCCTTGATCTTCATTTCCAGAATTCGAAGTTGATGGCGGGTGATGAGGCAGTCGACCATCTAGTTTATCGTGGGGAGATTTTGCCTGATCAGGACACTTGAATTGGTCGAGTCCCTTCGTTGGGTTAGAATCTTTACTTGGTTCTGGAGACTCTGTCGGTGGAGAGGGCAATATGAAGTCAAGTTCGTCAACAGATTGTTCATCTTCATTATCGTCTACTAAATCATTGTTCCTATTTCTCTCGTCATTCGTTGCGCTATTCGTAGTATTGAAATATTCATGTCCGAGTTCTCTCAGTTCACCGCAGCTTTGCCAAAACGCCGCATCTCGACTGGTGCTCGTCGAGTTTCTCCGCAAGTTAACAATTATGTGATCCTCTTCTATTATTGCTTTGTCGGTTAATATTTGTTGGGCATTTTTATTTTCCATTATCCAATATCAGAATGGAAAAAAATGTCTCCTGACAAGCCAAAGAACTCCTTCCTCCACCTCGAATTCGCTTCCCTTGTCTTTGCCCTGGGTGAATTGGAACTGTCAAACCCGGAAATGGCATCGTTTTCACATTTGTTGTGATTCCATTCACGTAGGGTTTCTCTTCTCAAAATAACAGGCATGAAAATGTTTTCAGCGGCAACAAGTCTTCCACTATTGATCATGAATTCGAACTATAGTTTACCGGTTGTATTTAGATGTCGGCGTCACGTTTGTATGATTCCGGAATAAAGCTGATTTACTTCGAAAGGAATTGTGGGTGAAATGACCTAGCACGGTCAGGCCATCTGAAATAAGGAAGGCGAGGGAAAAAAAGGCGGAACCTCGCTAATAGACCTCTTTAGCTTCTATGTCTTGTTTTCTCAATAAAGGTCATGTGATAATACCCTAGAGAACTGAGAACTGTTTCCTACATGTGCATATATATCTACGAATAAATTATGAGAACACAAAAGGGTTAAGCTCCCCTGGGACCTCTATTGGGAAAACACAATATACAAGCTAAAGAGGTTCTATTGTTGAAACAGGCCACTGATCGAGGCCCCAACCACACTGATGCGATTTCAAAATGCTCCATTTTCGTCAGACGCAGTGTTTAGACTCATTTAATATAGGGAACTTAAGCAAAGACGTTTTTAGAAATGTGCGTCAGCTGGAAGTGAGGTTGAACATGCCTAAGCGCTACAAAAATTGTACTGCTAAGTGTCCTTTCTCTTATAAAGAAGATTTGGCGAAAAACCACTGCATAAGGATGCAAAAAGCCCGTTTCCGGTTGTTGCTTAATTTAGTTCCCTAAGAGTGCACAGGGTTCGTCATTTCTTTTAGTCACGTGCGCTATACTAGGAGATATAAATCCGAGTAGTTCTGGGTCGAGAATTATTAGGCCGCTATGGCTCCTGACAAAACAAAATGCTTACTTATTCAGTGACGTACGTACTAATGTCTAGCACGTTACTGAGCTTGAGCCGAATAGGCTTCCGTTGTGATCAGTAGGTCAGCCTCGAACTTATCCATGCAGCAACCAGGAGAGAGATAATGACCGTGCCATGTAGTAGGACCTCTTGCAGGTTGGTCAGTGTATCTGAATAGCTAACGTACCCTTTCTTTGCTTATTGCTCGCGTGATAACATCTCTCCTACTAGCACGCGGATGTCACGTAATATGTGCTTTCAATTTTGTTTTCTGCCGACTCTAGTCTTCTTTTCGAGGTTAAATAATGAAAACAATTTTGCCCGGGGAGGGTACTTCCTTATAAGAGGCTAACGGGGAGGTGCCGCTGGATGGGATCACATTTTCACGACTGGTTACTAGAATGGGGTCGTAGATTTTCTGATTTTTTGGGTAAGATAGTTCTTCATATTAGCAGTGAGCAAACGAACGAGAATGTTTGTACTGTTGGTGAAAAGTAGAGTGTTCTTCATTCAGTATAAGGTAGATACATAAATAGAAAGTGACTAAGTTTGGACCGCAAAAATTACATATTTTCCCAAGAGTGACTAATATGGCGTCTATAATTGGCCACAGAAATAGGGGCTCTGAGAGGCCAGCGGCACATACCCAGCAAAAATTAAACCAAGTAGCCCCCCGGGCATTTTTGATACAGATTGAAACACTCTTTAATTACCATGTGTATGAATTTCTTTATTGTTTGCATCCCTACGATCGTCTACTTACTTTATGTACATTTAGTTTCGGTGGACAGGAGGCTTCTATCCTGGCCTTCTACAGCCTCTCAGACCTACATGTACCTTATCAGTCTGAGTCGATGACTGTAGTGCAATAGCGTCGACTTGGTAAACACTACCGGCCAGTCAAAGCTGCCAACACCTCGGGTACGTGATAACCACTCGACTTTCAATAACCCAAATAACGATTTATTATTTGTAATCAGCCGAAGAAGGCCACTTGAGACCGGTAAATTGTATTTCTCTGAGTGGCCAAGATCATAGAGCAGATTAAAACAAAACCCTCCCTTTAAAGGACTTGCGTTTTTTGGCTGTGCATCAGGTCGTAGTATTAAGAACAAGGGTTCTCTATGACTCATTTCATTTATCACACAGCTACTATTCATAGTCACGTGGTACTAAGAGGAACGATTGTTTCTGACACAGTAAAACTCTGCGGACTGGGTGCAGTCTGTGAGCAAAGAGCAGCCGGGGCTGTATGAGAAAACGGGGTAGCGGAAGCGTAGCTTGGTCCTTGTTCCCGAATCGACTGTCTGAGACCAACTCCAGGCTTTCCATGCAGCGCGTCATCTGGCTCATTCCAAGCAAGTAACGGAGCTGTTCGACGCTGCGACGGAGGAGCCGAAGCCGCCCGAAGATGCCTTCTTCTAAGTTCGAGATTTGACTTCACATGAATTGGCTCACTTTCGTTGTAGCCACGCGACGACGTTCTAGAACTAGAAGGGAAATCCGAGCGATAAGTTGTCGCTGGATTGGGACATTCGTTACCTCGCCAAGTTATAATGTCTTGGGTGCTTCTTGTGTGTTGAGTTTGTCCTGGTTGGAGGTATTTTCTCTTCCCCATTCCCTGAAATGCAATATTTTAGAGAGCGGATTAAAAAAGGTAAACTTTTGAATTAGCCTGACATTTCACGACTCCACCACCCCGGTTTCCCCCCGCGGGGAGGACTCCCATACGAAACAGACGGGGATGCTCGTCGTCTCGCTTAGGGGTGTAAATTTTGGATTTTGGTCTCGCTTAGGGTGTTCGGGGCAAAGCGCCAATATTTTATGCCGCCAAGGTCTCGTTTAGGGTTCCGCGAAAAAACACAGAATTACGTGAAGAGAAACAGAAGTCAAATTTTAACTTGTTTTGTTTACCGTATTCATTAAAACTCATTGCATGTCGTATTTATTTGTTTTTAAGCGGTATCTTTTAGGGGTCAAAATTTGCTTGAGCCACGCCCAGATGGCCTCCTTTAGGGGTTAAATCCAAAATTTCCGACGAGCATCCCTGTCTGTTTCATATGGGAGTTCCCCCCCCCCAGGAGTTTCCCTGCGAAATGACATCTGAGGAAGGAGTGCAGAAATTCCACATTGATGATGCGTCACTACCCAGATCTAGGTCGAGTGCTTAGTCTGATTGGATGAAGCAAATTTTTAACCAATCAGAAGTACTTCCTAAATCTGGGTAGTGACAAGTCATCAGTGTGGAATTTCGTTGCTTGTTTTGCAGGGATCTTACTATTAAAGACGTAGCCAATCATGGCACGTACTCAAATCCTGGTACACAGGTGGGGCCCCAGAACAAGAACAGGGTTCATACAAGTCATAGAAAACCTGGAATGTCATGGACAGTGGCGGGGCTAGGGGAGGGCCAGGGGTACCTGGGCCCCCCCTTATTTTTAGACCAAACTGAGGCCCAAAGGGCCGAAAAAATTTTGGGGGGAGACCAGCCCCTCCACCTTATCTCAGGGTCTGGATGAGCGGGACCCCCCTTATCTGAAGGTCTGCATCTGCCACTGATGGAATATAAGAATGTCATTTTCCAGGCCTGGAAAGTCATGGAATTTAATTGTTGGTCCTTGAAAGGCATGGAAAATGAAAGTTCTGTTTGGTAGATTACCGGTAGTTACATACTGCAGATGACAAAGCACGCCAAGACAACTTGAGATCAAGAGAAGTAGTTAAACAGAGCGAACGGAACGTATTTTGGTGGACACCAGAGTTTGGGTCTGTTGAACTGTTTAAGGTCTAAAAATCTGCTCAAACAAGGAAAATTTGAAAATTTTCGAAAGTGACAGCTAAACCGAAGGTCATGGAAAACTTAAAAAGGTCATATCGGAAATATCCATGGAAAGTCATGGAATTTTAAGACCTGGAAAGAGTATAACCCTAAAGGATTTTGGCGCTGTTTCATAGACATACTTAACCAGGAGTTAATTTCTGTCTGTGGTGCAAGCTACTATAACAGGGACCCGGGAGTGGGGAAGGAGCACCAGGAACAGAAAATTGAAAAGTGGAAACAAGGCAGAGAAGTGGAAAAAAAGTTACTGATAGGGCTAGGGTTCAAATTAAACTTCGTTCCCATTTTTCATTTTCCCGTTCCCTATGCTCATTCCTCATTTTAGTAGCATCCGTTTCTATGAGTTTATTTTGCCCGGAAACCAGTGGTGGTGTCGCGAAATGTAACCTGTTTTCTCAGGCTACTCTTGAAATGGAAACAAAAGGAACAAAGAAACACTCACATTTCACTTTTTGAGGTCAACCTAAGGCAGTAAATATGACAGGTGACTTACCATTCCAAAATATGTTTCAAGATCTCCCATATCACTGTGTGCATGTCGGTTGTCATGTCTTGAGAAGAGATGCCTGTTAGACCTCTCCTGTTAAAACATTTTTTAATTATTAAATTATCTTTAAGGCTTCAATTGATCACTGAGCTCTAGTAGAATTTCAACGCTTGCATGGTAATGAACTCATACACTGTAATTCTTATTGGTGAGGAAATCCTCATGAAGGAAGCTATCAGTATCAGTACCGTTTTCAAGCTGACTGGGTTTGACTCAATTTATGCAAACTACTTTCTTTGAAATTACGCTGGCATGAGTAACTAAGATGTTGTTGAAGGTTATGTCTATAAAAATAGTCATTGCTTGTTTTCTTGCTTAAGGGAAAATTTCAGACAAGCCCAGAGTCATTTTCACAGGAGAACCACAAAGGTAGAAAGGTAAAGCATTCTTATTTTATGTGACACGTAGCTTGAAAAAGTCATCACCTTACTAACAAACCTGAAGCTCTCTTTCCACCAGCTACATGGAAACAAAACAAGTTGAAACAAGGATTTAAGGTCACACATGGGAATCAAAATCAGGATCTCTTCCAGAAGGCCATGCACTAACCAACTGTGCTTATCCTTGCCTCTATGAACACACCAGGGAGTGGGTAAACAAAACGTCCTTGAATGAACTAAGAGACTTTTCTTAACTGCCTTATCATCTCCTGATGGGTAGCATTCCTCAAAAACGCTATCAAAATAATATTGTTTCCCAGACAAGTATGTTCTGCTTTTCAGCAGACCTTTATTAACACTGCTTATCATTGTTCCTGTACATGTCCATCACTCACAATAATATTTCAACATGCAGATTGCTACATTCAAATTGTCCTTAATTATTTATCGCGTCCGTTCTTGGGCAAGGTGTGAAGACAACTTCAATATTGTGATCGGTTCTTTACAATCAAAATCTGTCAAAACTTGGTTCCTTTAAAGAGTAAGCTTTCGCTTCCGTTTTAGATGAGCAATCTATACTAGATCGTTGAGATTGAGCAGAGCATATATTAATAGCCCCGTCTAGCTAAACAGCTGAGCTAAACCATGAGCCGTGACAGCCATAGGCAGAATACACTTCTGATAGTTGCGAAATGTAATAGAAACATAAAAATATGTCTGCTAGAAAGAAAGTTAAAAAAAGAAAAAACTTAGCGCGAGTGGGGCCGGAGACGATAGGGAACTTCATTTCAACGTTCTATTGTTGAACCAAGACGAAATACTCGCTGATTATGACAGCTCAGAAGGTATTCCATCTTTAGTTGTACTTGATGGTGTCACTTAAATTTTGTTTACCCGTCTTCATTACAGCTGTGTTACCAGCTGACATAAATCTTCATTAATACACTTACCGTCGCGTAATTAAGAAATTTTCTCGGCGGACAAGGCTTCGCTCTTTGCCGATAGGGAATTGTAAACTCTGAACGTGATTTGCTGCGAAAGTGTCCGTGAAAACCTGTAGGAAACTAGATAATTTGAGACGTGTTAGACAGTATACTTTCGGTCGGCGGTCGAGCAATCGAGCTTTTGAAATAACAAAACAAAACCATTGAGGCCAATACTCACCCATGTTCCTCGAATATCATCCATATTTGTCATATTCGACCCATCTGATGTTTTAACAGCCTTAAATCTCTAATTTTTAAGTCTCAATTGCTGAGATGTAACACTGAACTTGTTGTGTTCGGTTACCACGGAACCCATTCAGCATGACACACAACCCCGTTCCCAGGTTCTCTCTCCTACCCGTCGAGTTGGGTCTGGTCACTTGTTAAGGTCACGTGTCTCCCAGAATCTGGGAGATTACAAACAAACGACTTGGGGGAGGGGAGGATAAGTGCAAGATTTGTCTCTACAAAGCGTAGAGGTCAGTGGAAAATGTGCATCTGACCTTGTCTAAAAGGTCATGTTTTTTATAGTTCCCTAGACTACGAGTAGTCCCCAATTTTTCCTCAGGGATAGTAGAGCGAGCGAAACGCGACCGCGCGTGAAAATAACCCCACGCTCTACTTTCCCTGAGGAAAAATGGGGGACTACTCGTAGTCTAATAGTTCCCGGACTAGTCAAGACAAAACCTCGAACGCCGAATCCTTTGACAGCGAAAGCGTAACTTCCTGCAGAATATCTGGATACTTATCGGATGTTGCAAAGGAAATCGCGGATTCACCACTTGTGCAGTCAAAATATTTTAGGCGGTTGTATTCATACCGAAACGCAGTAGACTTGAATTGCCATTTCTATGTTATGGAGGCTACCTTTAGAAAGCAAACGTATGCATTTTCAAAACTATATATGATTATGCAGTTCGAAGGGGGCCGAAAAGAAGTATCAAGCGTTGCCGTCCTCACCGACCTCGAAAATATCAAAATCAACAAAAGCAACAACCAGAGAAAGCTCTGATGAAAAATATCCGCGCACTCTGATTTTAAGCCCTGAACCTGAACTCTGAACCCTGAACCCTGATTCTGTGGGTGTTGTAAGTTCAGGGTCAGGGCTTAAAATCAGAGTGCGCGGATATTTTTCATCAGAGCTTTCTCTGGTTGTTGCGCCATACTGACGAGCCCCCAAAAGGGCGAAACAGCTGTCTATGGCTACAATCCCGCTCTGTTTTGAGTTCTTTCGGTGTTGTGTTGATGTCTTGCGGAGTTAATTTTCACGTAGTACGATCAGCATTACAGAATTCTCTTTGCAGAATTTTATATGTCTAAAAATAAAATGTTTGCAGCAATGAATTTTGACTGCTCCCCCCCCCCCCCAAAAAAAAAAAATCCGCCAACCTGAGAGTAAAATAAAAATGTTTTTAAATCAGATTTGTTTATTTTGGTTTGTTTTTGTTTTTTTTAAATTGTTGGTTTTCACATGACGTCACTAAAATTCAAACTAAAAAACTATCGATCCTACCGAGATTTTACTTTCACGATGCATTAGAGCAGCTGAAAACTAATTTTCATACAAATTTTCCCTTCAAAAGCGTTCTTGGTTTTGTGATAGAGGACGCTTGAATTTCTAAGTTTTTGCGTGACGCGATATTTACATGACGGCCAAGAGAGCTGTCATGTAGGTTAAAAAAAAAAATAAAAAATAATAATAATAATAATAATAATGGTCTTTATTGAGTCAAAAGATAAAAATACATATCTTATGTTACAGGCAATGAAAAGTTCTAAAAGCATATAAAATGTACTACTCAATAAGATAAAAGTCTCTGACCTTGTTATTCTAAAGCTAAGTTATATCTGAAAATTAAACGATTAACAAATGTACTTTTAAAACGCTCACTTTTGATGCTTGGTCGGACGCTTGACCTCGTCCGTAAATTATAGCAGGAGGCCTTTACACGCGGAATAAAAGGCAACAGGGGGTGATTGGCGGCCTGAGACACCCTTTTAAAGATGCTGTGATCCTGCTTCTGTAAAATTGATCGTATATTATACTTCCTCGTAATAAAATTCCTTTTCCAGCAACGATCTAAGAAACATTGTACTGGAGTGAGGTCGGACTCTGAAGCTCCATAGACTGAAAGGGCATACGTGAAATTGGGAAGTACTAAGGTATCGAAAAAAAAGTCTATTTCTGCCTGCATGTAGCCCTCTTTGCGTAGAGACCTAAGGACATAGAGGCATTTATTTGCCTTAACGAGCTTATTCTTAACATGTGCGTTGAACTTACAATCACTCTGAAAAGTGACACCCAGAATGCTAACATTAGTACAACTAGGAATTCCAAAAATAGGGGGGTACAATTCATGGTTGCCCTTCTTAAGGACTGTAATCTCCTTACATTTGCCCGGGTTACATAACATCCGATTTCTTTCTGTCCAGTCTAAGAACTGTGTAACCAATGCCTCAGACATGTCTCTGTCTTTCCAGACAGGAGCAATGATATTTGAGTCGTCAGCATACTTGAATAACACTGGCAGGGTGTCTAAGTAGATCTCTAGATCGTTTATGAAAATATTAAATAGATAAGGTCCGCTTACGCTACCTTGAGTAGTGCCTTGATTCACGCATTTCCAGTCACATAAAATATTGTTATAACAAATTCTTTGTTTTCTACCTTTCAAAAAACTTAGGTATAAATTAATTATATATGGATTTAACTGGAGACTTTTCAACTTTCTTGCGAGCAATTCATGTTTAACGGAATCAAAAGCTTTACTAAAATCCACTGTAAAAAGACGCACTGCCCTCGTTAATCCTGTGCTGCAGAGCCAAAAGAGCGCCAGTACAATTGCCACCCTCTCTGTATGCATACTGTGTTGAACAGAGATGATCCTCTATGACGTCCTGAGCATGGCTGCGGTAGACAATCTTCTCGAAAGCCCTAGCAATCACAGGGGTAATGTTAATTCCACGGTAATTCTCCTTTGCTTTCGGAATGTCCACCTTAGGAAGGGGGTTGATGTTAGCACACTTCCAGGGAGAAGGCCAGCAACGTGTGGAAATTGATAAGTTCCAGATTTTAGTGATGACTGGCGTAAGGATCTCCGCATGCTCTTTCCAGACCCAAGAAGGGATCAAGTCCGGCCCTGTCGCAGTTCTTTTTAGCGCTCTTAGAGAATTCCACACCTGTCGTTCCGAGATTTCTGGTATTTCTATATCACTGTCGATCACAACAGCCGCGGGCTCTGTATAGTTCTCATCCGTACAGATCTGAGCAAAGTGGTCATTTAACTCCTGTAAGAAACTATTCTCAAGGCTAATGCCACCGGAGGACCCACGCCGCTGAGACAATGCATCAGCTCTTCTCCACCAATCGCGGCTCCCTAGCGGGGCTGTCATATAATTCCTTCTGTTTTCCGAGATGAGATTGGATATCCGTTTATTAACATCCCGTAGTCGATTGACATTTCGGGGCGAAATCCTCGACTTAGAACTAATCAAATATTTTAAGAGAGGTGTCATCCATGCTGGGTCGCGTGATGAAAAAGAGACAGATCTAACCGGCATGCACCTGTCCATATTACCGTGGATCTTTTCTTCTAAAAGACCCACAGCCTGATCCACATTAGAGGACGCGAGCACTCTGTCCCAGTTTTCCTTGACAAAAAAAATGACTTATTTCAGGAAATTTTGCTATTTAAACAGTTCATGTATTAGAAAAAGTATTCCTTTAATGTTTATGAGTTTCTCGAGGAATAAATTCACGCTTTTGTAGCAAAACTCGGTAACAGATGTTTCTGTTGGTTTCCGTCCGCCATGTTGGAGCTCATCCAGGTGAGCACCAGCATGGCGTCTCCATACAAATCTCTATAAATTTGGGTAAAACATTTCTTCCGATATCTCGTATACGAAATATTCCTCTGACCTGAATCTTGGCGAGGGTCTTTGTATGTGTACCTCCTTTTATTTCCCAGGTTCTGGACTTTATCTATTGGACGGTTTTGATTTTTATTTTGAGCTATATTTGAATGGCGTGACACTGAAAACCAGCAATATCTTCAATTCCGCGAAATAGTTTTTACTCGCGCGCGCGCGTGTCAAAAGCGATTACAAAGAGGGTTTTTTTGTTTGAAATACTGATATACGACTTCCAGTGTTTGCGTTTCCTAAAAGCTCTTTTCAAAACTTATGCTAGAAAAAAGTGTATTTGCGGATTCTTAGACTTCCCGGGCACGAGCTTGTCGTGACAAGTCGGCCTTTTCACGACGCAAGCAGTCTCTCCTCTCCCTCCCCTCCCACAGTACTGAACACTGGTGGAAAAAAGGGCGGGAAACTTGACGCGGCTGCCATCTTCACTGTTTCCTAGGGGGATTTTGAAGGTTTTATTTTCAACAAACAATACCTATGATTTAAGCTTAAGTTTATTTTAATTCTTATATCTTCATCAGAGGCGCCAGGAGAACAGGCTGATCACCAAAGAAGCCAGGGAAGATGCAAAACGTTTTTCCTGCCCGTGAACTGTACAATTCAAATCCTTGGTAAGTAGCTCAAGCTTGCTAAAAAGTTTATTAATTTCAGGGAATATCCAACACCTAATTCCTTAAACTACAAAAGCCAACGCAAGTTTAAAAATTCACAATTACGGCTTAGGGCTCATCGTCGGTGTTATAAGAACCAAAGAAAACAAAGAGGTCACAACAGAGTCTAGAAAAACAAAAGGTGCAAGGGAGACAGGTTCTTACACAGAGATAATTGGAGTAAAGTAAGGCACTTTCAACATGTTTCAAGGAATGATCTGCAATTATTCAACCCATTAAAAGTCGTTCTGTGTTGCATTTTATTTTTTCTTAAAGAATGCAAAAGCTTTTATCTTTGAAACAATGCCAGTTAGTTAGTGTAGTATTGAGACGAGCTTGTTTGCGGTGAAAATTGAGCGGCGAAGTCGTGATCGTGACGAGCGCGAAAAAAAACCAGCCGCTACCATTTAAAAAACCTTTTAAAAAAACCTTTTTAACTTTTTACAAAAACCTTTTAAGAAAAGGTTTTTTTCCTGCTCGTCACGATCGCGGCTTCGCCGCTCAATTTTCACCGCAAACAACAGGAAAAAATACCCTCTGGCACCCAAGGTAACTAAAAACCTTTTGTTGCCTTAAGGTGATTCCCTAGTAAAAGAACGTAACATAGATTGTAGATGAAACTTGGTACACTGATGTAACAATTCAAGAAGATGATAAAAAAGTAATAAAAAGTGGGGGTCACCGTGCTCATTTTGACATCACAATGCTGACAGATACGGTTATTTAGGACCCTGTGGCAAAAACCGCGCCCAGCCCAAAACTAGACAAAAAGGAGAGATTTTTCGATGATGTATGTGGTATCACACAGAATTTGACTTTGATGTATTGTTTATAAACTTACGTACCAGAAAAATGCCTTTTAATGCCCTTGTTTTTACTTTACGCTTCAAAGTAGAACTAAATTAGACACGCGCTTTACGACCCGTGATGGCTCAATCCGCACAATTTAGTAAAATTGCCAAAAAACTGAACATAGATTTGTGCCATTTTTTTTCCCATTGAAAGGAAGCACTGTCCTTATTAAAATCATGAAATAAAAAATGGGGGTCACTGTACTCGTTTTTGCGGTAGAGCTGCAGAAAGTGCGCGCCAAATGCATTTTCTCTGATTTTTGAGAGAGGACTGGGGCGAGTTTCAAAATTAAATGTATGTCATAGGGGGAAGAAGGTATTAAAAAATCCGTTTTTTCAGAATTTACATCGAGATATCACATTTAGGACACAATGTGATAAAGAAAGCGCTTCTTTGAAAATCAAAGTGAGTAAGCACAAGTTAAACATCCACTATCGAGGTTCTCTGTGAGGAAGTGGAACTCAGCAACACGCGTACTGCTATCATTATGCACCTTCCCAACACATTGAGTCTCACCTCGGCAAGAAACAACTGCAAGCAAAAATTTCAATAGCGTTTCTCTTCAGTCAACTTCATTTTAATAATGTTACTTCACATGCTCTTTTTTACGGCGGCCATCTTGTCATGCGCAGTAAGAGATGCGCAGTGCAAAACCAGGGAACACCTTAAATTTACTTGCCAAACATGCCGGCTACATATGCACAAACGTTGCCCTGAGATGCATGTACGTCGCCTGTGAAAAAGGGCTTGTTTCTGGCTGGGTAGAGAAAGCAAATCAACGATTGTGAAACAAATGATGTTCCAAAGTTATGAATGAAAAAGGGCAGGCTTCTAACTATTCAGTTTCCATTTTACCTTTTTACAGTCGAGATTTGTGGGACAGCGAACAGCTGAGTCAAATAGCCGGTTCTCAAGGTTCACAAAACAGCTCTTCAGACATGTTTTCACAATCCAGAGTGAGCCAGCTAAAGGGTCTTAGCTCCTTTGACGTTTGGTCGCAACCGTCGAATTCACAGCAGTTAGTAGAGGTATTTTTCAGCTTGTTTGAAGAAGTGAAATGATTTCAAACTAGACTACCATACTGAGTTGTGCTGAAACCGTAGCTTTGAGTTAATGGGATGACCTCGTTTGGAAATCATGCAGTCAACAAATATTTAGGGGTACGAACTACCTAAAACATGATTTCTATAAGAATATTTACGCTGTGTACACGCTATAGTTTTCCAAGACGAAACGCTATCCGGTATATATAGCGTGAACTGAACACCTATCCACTGTATGTTACTCTCCACCGCTAGAGATCGGTTCAGCGCAGCTTCACTCCGTTACAAAAAAAAGGGCCGAACTGGTCTTTAATATGTGTGAACTGATGAAGCCCTATCCGGCATAGTTCTCGTGCCGGAGAGAGGAGAAGTGTGACGTCGAGTTACCATGGTAGCCAAATTTCTGGATGACAGCAACAAAACGAAAAAACAAAAAAAACAAAAGGTTCAGATTAGCAAAACAACAACTTTGGTACATTTTTCAGCCGTCGCTGCACGACTGCGACATGAAACGTTCTATTTCAGTTCACGCTTCCGCTTTACGGTACGTAAACACAACACAAAAACTTTCTTTTTCTTCCTCTGAACTCAGATACGGACCTTTTGGATTAAATCCAGAAAATTTCGCCAACATTTGACAAATTATAAATGAAACTGAATAAAATCGATGAAGTTTGAAATAGTGCGAGTTTACTTTTTAGTGAATTTTCGGTTAGTTGTCATTCAAACGTAACGTAACGAAATTCTCCTCTTTATAGCTCTATTAAAAAGTGTCTCACTCTTTTCATCAATAGTTTACTGGCTCTGCAGACTAGGGTGGATTGCCAACCACGTTTCCAGGGCTTTTTCCCCTGGAACGAGGTTGGCGGAGTGCAAATGTGAGTTGTTACTGGGTGTCAGTGCCTATTCTACAGGGAACATGAGCGATTAAGTTCTAGTATTTTTAGGCAATTGGAAAGCCTCATGCTAAGTAGGAAAGAAATAATAAAAAAAACAAATCTGGGCTTTTAAGAAAAGCAACAAATGTCCATGTCTGCGACATAATGTGAACAGTACCTTGCATTTAGGACGAACCAGTGAAGTATTACATGAAGTACATGACAAGGCCACCACTATTTTCTGAATCTGAACGCCAGTCTCAGAAGATGCAGAAACCTCCGCAGGCAGTAGCAAGTTATAAAGAAATGATAGAAATTCAGAAGAAAAAGACTACAGAGAGAGATGACAGGTAAGCAAACATAAATTTGGCGGGCGAAGTGATGGGTAAATTAATACTGTGACGTCTATATTAAACTTTAAAATTTAGTTTTTCTCAAAAATTTTCTTTTTTAATTTCACTACAGGGATGTTCTTGATAGTTTCATATCACTGCTTAAAGACTATACAAAAGAGGTAAGTTCCGGAAAGGCAGAATTAAAGCTTATTTCCGTATGAGTATAAACCTCGTATATACCAACAAGTCTGCTGCTGTGAGCAAGAGAAGGGAAACATAAACGCGTGCCAGATGCTCCCTGACGATCGCACTAAGCTTCGGTATCCAAAGCAATTTTGACAAATTCTAGGGAAACCATTCACCTCTGTTTCACAGCTTTAATGCCTTTTACTGACATGATATATTTGGAGGGCAATGCAAGAATTTCTGGATGTTGCTTTTCCCTCTACACTGCAAGTAGATTTTTTAAATTGTGGCTGAAGTTAGCGGAAATATAATGAGATTGTTTCCCATGCACGAGACAATGCTGCGTAATCTTTCCCCATACCTGCATGGGCATTGTTGTCGCTTAAAGGATCTCTTTTAAACCTGACTGATTGAACTCCAAAATGTTGAATAAATTTCAGGTGAAAACTGCTATGGATTCTTTCAAGGACAGCATCGATTCTACACTGGCCTCCAAGGCAGAGCAAGTAGCTACAGCTGCAAGCCAGTCAGCTGATCTTATAAAAAAATGTAAGCAAATCCACAACTATTTATGCTACTGTATTCTCGTTTTCTGCCTACTAATCTTAGTAGAAAATGATAACGATATTGCTGGTTACTGAATTAATCATAGTGAAAGATGACTTGCTGGAGAGCTTTGGATGTCTCAGGAAGGATCTTAAGGAAAACGAAGATCTGAAGGAAATTATAACCAAGGTAACGATCGATGGTAATTATAATTGCTTCCGATATATATAAGCTAAGGATAAAAGAAGGAAAAAGTAACAGCATGAATGCCAGTCGTCACGTGTACTAAATGGTTGGCTTGATCGAGTGTTGACATCATACCACAGATTCAGGCCAAATGAGGCGATCTAGAATTCCCAAACCATTGTGAGATGTACACCCATTTTCAAAGTTAAAATCTGAGCAGAGAGAGGTTTACTGTCAGATTAGACGAAGGTGTAGGCTGAAAAACTAAAAGAAATTGGTGAATGGACAGATTCAATCGATTGCAGGAAGGGTCGTAAAGTATTATCATCGACAGCGCTGATTTTTTTGCTAGTAATTCTGTTTATTCTCTCACTCAGCAACATGAAAAGATCGCAGAACAAGATTCGCAAATCAAGATGCTTCAATCTCAACTGAAAGATTGCCTCACAAGAGAAGAGAAATTAACCGAAAAACACGAGAAACACATGGAAAGAGAAGACAAGGTGCTGCAGAAACTAGACGAAATCAGCAATAGGCAAGCGTCCACGGAAAAAGGACTTCCTCTTCAACGATCCTCCACTGTCGGAAATACCATCCTTAACCAATCTGTTAAGTGTGTAAAAGATGATATCATAGAGTATGTTTCTCAAAACCCGTCAAACAGAGCTTTTCGAAATCAGTTTGCTTGGAACAGTACTGAGGTAATAAACCATTGTTGAACCTACCCACTGAAGTAATGAAACACCAATGTTGAACTCCATTAGGAAGAACTTGAATAGCCTGCGCGTGAATTTCCTTATCCTTTTCTTTCGAACGTCTTCCACGTAGGACGGCGCTAACAGTTGTAGGGCAGTTGAAAAGAAAGTTCGTATTTAGACTTTTTTTCAACTTAATCTCCTTCGCCCCATCCATGTATTAAAGGTAATCCAACGGTCTTGGATTCTGAATTCCATGCTGTGGATTCCGGATTCCTGGTACTAGGTACCGGTTTTCTTGTCTGTGGAACTTGGAATCTTGGATTGCGGATTCCAATCGTTAGCGGGATTCTGGATTCCTTGAGCTTTACGGATTCCACGTGCAATAATTTCCAGGATTCCGGAATCCCGATTTTCTTGCAAGCAGCGAAGCCCCTGTTCGGTCGAAATGAAAAAGACAAAACAAGTTCGCAAACAAATCAAAAGAACTGCAACATATATATTGTTAGGTTTCAGAGCCGACTGAAAACTTCCACTTGATCTGATTATACAAATTGACAGGTACCCAACTTGAGATTGCATCACATGGCTCCAGGGACACAACCAGTGCCTCAGCCATCAATCCAAAACATCGCAGCATCAATACCTTTCAACCATCAACTACAAGGCTCTAACAACAGACAGGTAATGCCGTCCCTAGACTGTCAGTGTCACCCACAACCATCATTGCCTCATGCCCCGTCTGAAGCGGGCGCAGTTGTTCCTTGTGTGAACATCCAGCACCAAACAGGTATAGCTTCAGGCACTCAACATCAGCCGAATGTTCATCCCACTGCGGCAATTGCTCCTATGCGTCCTGTTTCACACGATAATCAGCAGTCTTCTCATCTGCATCAGGGCTCCAACATAGCAGAGCGTCACGTCTTGCTACAAGGTATTCGGAATGAAATGGGAGGGCCACAGGTTTGTCAGTATTCTAATGTGCAGTGCTACCCTCATTAAATAGAAAGGCGTAAAGAGTATGAAATCAACTGTCGGACAGAGTACGGTAAACTTACGCTAGTAAGCCCTTGGTTTATACAACTTTGTAAAGGGTTTTAGGAGGGCTTATAAACAGGGGGGCTTCTCCGAGGGTCTCCGAGGTATTTTCTTCTTTACACCGGGTAGATGAACCTTTAATTAACTGGAGAGGGACTTATGGGCGACACTCAGGTGAGTTAAGGAGAGGGTCACACATTATTCTGTAAAGAAAATATGGGGGGTGGTCTATATCCGAAAGTAAACCTCCGATCAACATGAAACTAGGCCACGACTTAAAACTTGTCAAGGGAGCTTTATTCACAAGTGTTTCCATAGTAACCTATCACATGACCACTTATGGCTTAACTTCCGGTTTGTTCTTTTAGGGCTTCTGCACACTAGGAAAAATTTTTACAGAAATTTTTTTGCATTATTGTTTTTAGTATGTAAGGCCTCTTCTCAAATGTAACTGGAATCGAAGTCCATCTAGGTGGCATCAACTTTTAACGGCTATTGCGTGACAAAACAATGTCACATTTTATTGGTCACGTGACCTGGACATCCATTCCAATTGGTTTCGTGTAGAATTTGGTGCACATGAAACCATTCAAGCATCATTTCGCATATCACTTTGTGTTAAGTTAGTGTGCGCTTAACCTAAAGGAAAATAAGGAAACTTGATATCATTTACGGTCACGTGACTAATTGGTGACAACTTCTAGTCAACTTGATTCATCTTGTCGAGTGTAAGTCCTTGACAACGTTTCGTTTCATTATCTTGAATACTGTAGAAGATAGACCACCCCCCTTCGTTTTCACACATGCCTTAATTGACCCACTCCTTAATACACCTGAGCAGTTTATGGTACTTCCGATCTATCTTCAGGTGATCAGGCGGCGTTACCGTCAGAGTTGGAGGCCGTCCCTGCCGTGTCTGCGAAATACCCCGAGGAGAATGTAATCAGACCCTTCACCTCTCCAGGTATTCTTGTACCTACCTTGACAAACGCTGCCTGGCCAAAGCAGTCTCCCATAGCTGCCGTTCACCCGCAGTTTCGCGTCAAAAGGGAACTTGAAACAGAAAAAATGAAAGGTACGAGCTCTTAGGCTACGTTCACATATCACAGGACAAATTTTCGACGAATTGAAAGTTCGTGCGTTTTAGAACGTTCACACGGAACTACCTACTCATTAGAAAATTTAGACGCCTAGCCGCTCAAAATCCCCTGTAAACATAGCGAAAATATTCAGGAAACGGTCCCGTGTGAAAAAATTACATGTCCGGTCAAATTTTCAGGCGCTCGAGAATTCGTCCTGTGGAGTATGAACGCAGTTCGTAATTTCTTCTTATAAATTATAGTTATCGCCCAGGTACTTTACGGTTTCAAGTGATGTTCTCCCTTCCAAAACTAAAAACCACTAACTAACAGTGGACTAGTCGTCAGAAATCTTGATGATACGTGACTTATTCAGCAGTGTGTCCCTGGAAGGGCCCACTCAGTTTCACACTACTATCTTTAACTGCATGCTTTGCAGTGGTAGGGTACATCTATCACAACTAATATTTTTTTCCTTACAGCAAGCACACCTTGTGCTAAGGGCTCTCGAAAGGAGGATCCTTTTGACATATTCCTCTTTGACTTAACCACGTCTCCGGAGGATGGAATTTGTGAGATCCAGAAGTCCAAACCAGTATCCCTAAAGACTGCCTCCCAAAGCGTAGCAAACACTCACAGAACGAGGTCAAAGACCATGACGTCCTTGAAGAATGCGATTGAAGATAAAACGACCGTGAGCATTGCAGATTCGTATGGCGTTAAAAGCCAAGGACGGAGCAAATCTAAAATCAATAGCTACCTACCTTCAGTCAAGAAGCGCGCTTCCAGTCTGCATGGAAAGACAAGCCCGGCCTCAAAACATTTTTTGAAGGCAAAGGTTAATGACAACACTGATGGGTGCAGTCTTGTCGACCTCACCACACCAAACCGTCCAGTCAAAGCCACAATAGAAAATGGCATCCCAAGATCTAAAATTGCAAAGAGTGTTTTCCAGGTAACTATTTTGCTGTATTTTTGATAATTCGCTATTCTCTTTTGTCGCAAATTGACTTTGGTCTCCGTCCAGTAGCCTCCGTTATCAATTTAAGGGGTGGTGTAGGAACACGGAGGAGAACTAGTGCAGGGCCTAAGATAGTGGGCTCCCGCTCTTTCTCTACTGCGCGAAAGTCATGCCGAGACTTAAATTACAATGTGACGTTCATTTCGCTTATCTCAGGACTAACTAATAGTTATGTGAAAAATAGATAGATAAATGAATAGATAAGAAAGTAAATTCATTGAAATTTTAATAGAGAACGGGCTGAATACTGTCAACAATATTGCAATGACAAGACTATCAGAGAGCAAAAGAGAACCATTTTCCAACCCCTTCTGAAAGAGGTATTGTAACCAAAACTTTAGAACACTTTTTTAACCTGGCGGTTTTTTTGTGCGTTTTTCAGGGTTCCAAGACTTCTTTCAGGCGGAACCAGCTGGCAACAAAAAGAAAACTTTCTTTTGATGCGTCCGAGCTCTTTGAAGGTGAGCGATGGGGAGAGAAGTGTGTATTAATTCTTTACTGACCATTGTGAGAAATATACAATAAGGTGGCCGGTCAAAGGCTCACGATACCAGACACTGATTGGAATATATCATAAGCAAAGTTTTTGTAATTTGTGTTGTTTCTTATTTTGTATTTCGTTTGCCTTTTAGGTCTCGAGGATGATACAAATCTTCAACAGATTTCTGAGAGTATTCGTAAGCATTCGCAGAGAAAAAGAGTTGCCAAAGTGTTATAATCGCCGATATCATTTTCATTTAGACACTGAGCCTCACAATTCATAGCTCGTATTGTATCTTTGAAAGATTGCCGGATACTGAATAGAAAATGAAAATAATAAAACCATATTGTTGGACACCTTGATTGAACCTCAAATAATTTTTACATATTAAAAAGTTATTCAAATTTGCCAATTATTTTATAATATAAAACTAAAACAGCTTGTAACCTGCCATAAGCGCAAATTCGTCCCACAACTGCCTGTAAGAAATTAATGAAGGAAACGCTGATGGGAGAGATTGAAGTACAAGCTTTCAAAGTCTCTGTGACAGTCGTGTAAAGACAAGGCGGTATACACGGTGTCAACATTGACTTTAAAGGTAGAAATGTTTCCATTGAAAAAGTTTTTATTTCAATAAAGGAACTCATTGAAACAGTTACACAGTATCAAATATACCTTCTGCAGGCCCCAGGGCCAGAACTACAATCGACGTTTAAACGCGTCCGTTGCTTCTATTTAGAGACTGGGATCTAATTATCGAACGAGCCAATTAACACACGCAATCAAGTGACTACGTCGAATATGTGTTAAGTAAATTGCTCGCTCACACGTCTGGCACTTGACACAAAAAATAAACAGCTGAAATAAATGCACATCTTGGAGACAGGAGGGCGATCACTGGATTTTTTGCCCCTGAACAAAACTTAAATTGATGCTGTCCTTAACTAGCCTTGGGCTTAAACTGAAAGCCAAAGATTCACCGCCAGTGAAAGCTGAAAGTGATGTTGTTTGCGAAGCGTTGATGATGGAGCTTGAATCGCAAATCAAGGATGTTGAGAGGATCAATCGTGATGTTGAACGGGAAAAAAGGAGAATGTCAAAAATAGCAGACTACTCTTGGCTCATCAGTACACCTTCAAAATCCTTTGAAATTCCACAAATCGAACGCCTTGCTTTAGAACATCTAGCTTCGAAAGTACGACCAGAAGACAGCGGGAGTATAATTTCAGAGTTTCGGGACGCTGTAGAAGGAATACCGCGTGACACAAGTGAACTGCCGCAAGTTATGCGGTGTTTAATTGAGAAAAACCTTCTAGAACGCCCCAATAAAAGTGAAGAAACGGAATCAACCCTCCGATGGATGACGAGGAGTCTATCACAGCTCAGATCGATATCAAATCACACATCAGGAAGGGTTTATCCTGTTGAAGATATCGAACTTCAAAGTGTGCCCGAGCCAAGGCGAGTGAAAAGTATGTCTGACTTTCCTCGTTCAAGAAATTTTATGCCCGTATAGATTTTATAGTTAAGAGCTAAATGTTAGATGCTTAGCTTGTAGATATTTTAATCCTTATTTTTACAACTTCAGTCTCGATGCCCATACGACCCGAATGTACCAAAGTGTGCATCGCCACGCTTTGATGTCGTTCCGTTAATTTTTCTTGTATCTTTGAGAGGAAGTCTGCCGAAAACTAAAAATTGTTGTTACATCAACCCTAAAGAATGTTTTATTGATTTGTTGCAGTTGCATAATCGCTGTACCTGAATAACTAATGCGCAAAACTAATGAATAACTAATACGCTAAAACATTTCAAGTAATATTTTATATTTTTATTCATAAGCAACAAAACTAGGAGTAAACAGAGTAACAGTTCTATTTCAAGGCTGGTTTTACTATAATTGCTATGGTAGCTCAAACTACTGGAGTTGTTTCTGCAGTCTTGGTGATCATATTTATTAGGGCCTCTTCACATGAGCCCAGTTGAATGGGCTGCTGGCCTGGTTACCAGAACCAATTTTCGCCTTGGGTTCATATGAGAAATTTCAGCCCGGTTTCCGAGATGAAAAAAGGCCAAAGATCCTGGGGACGAGTTGTGATGCAAAATTTGAGAAACAAAGCAAACATGGCAAAACACAAAGGTTATAACTTGAGGGTGGTAAAGGGTATTTTTGTGACTCGTGATCAGCCCCCTTTTTTTCCCTGTGAAATGTGAAATGGCTAATTTTTTCCTCGTGAATCGTGATTTCCATAGTAGCTGTGAAGTGTGATTTTGCAAAATTATTTTCTGTGAAACAAGAAATAAATGTTTAATTCGCCATGAACCGTGATTTTCCTTAATGTCTTTGTTTTTCGTGAATTGTGAAAGGACCGTTTTATTTTCCGTGAAACGTGATCTAGACCCCCCCTTTACCACCCTCTAACTTTTGCACCTACCATAGCTTTGGCAACCCTCAAAGCTGTATCGCTGCAGTTAAATGGGATGCTTATGATGTGGAAAACACATACAGCAAGCAATGCAAGACAATGCCATCTGGGCCACCAGAAGTCATCCTGCTTTCATCCCTGTAACCAGGCTGAAGTGTTCGTATGACAAAACCTTCAGCCCGCTTACCAAGATCCCGGTCTGAAAAACTGAGAACTCAGGAACTGAGCTAGCCCACCCTCTCATATGAACACACTGAAAATTTTAAAAAAGATTTAGAGGAAAGGTGGGATCTCTGAAACCAAGCCAGCCTGGTCAACCGGTCTCATGTGAAGAGGCCCTTAGAAACCAACCTTTAATTTAATAAAGCATTCATACAGGAAAAGATAGTACTTGACCCTAGGAAGGCAAGTTGACAAAACTATCAGCAATAATTTTTTAATGAGCTTTATTAATTTGATGTCTAGTTTTGCAGCTTATTTTTGCTGATACTGTTTTGCTTGGTGATTTGGTCTCCTTTCAAAACTGTGCAAAAGTCTCAAAATTGAAAAAATCAAGCGTGGTAAAGTAGGGGAAAGGTCATTGTTTTTATTTTTTAAAGCCGGGAAGAAAGGCAATAAGGGCCAATAACTTTCGTAGTTATATTTAATATTTTCAGTTATCATTTGAAGTAGCCTGTGAAAGCAGATGCCTTTTTCAGCCTTTGTTTCACATGCAAATTAAAGGCCAAAAGAAGTCTTCTCTTGTGGGCTAACTTCAAGCAAATTTGAGCAGGAAGGTGCTGATATTCCAACTATGGTAAGATTTTATCCACAAAATCTAGCTTATTATTGTCATTATTATTATTTATTTTTATTAAATACAGCTAATTCATAATAATGTAAATATTAATTATTGTCATTAATTTTTAATAGTATCAATATTATTGAATATTATTAATAATATTAACAGTATTTATTAATTGGAACCCAAGAGCACAGTGATAGTTGACACAGGAATAAAATATTATTACAGGTACTTTAGGCTGAATATATATGGTGGTACAAAACATACTTGTTGTATGCATATCAGCTTAAACTATATATTATTTATTGGGATCAGTATTTTAACATAGGCAACAAAATAATAAGATTTACACACTGTACACGCCAGTGGCAACTGAAATAACTATTTAAGCAAGACAGATTAAATGTTGATCTTTGGTCACACTTTCTTGCTGTGCTGTCCTAGACTGCCAGAAGTTTCTCCTTTTACACTGCGAGTGAGGGTTTCTCTCACACTTCCACAGAAAAAGGACATTCACACCTCAATAATAGCCTGTACTATGCGAGTGGCACCACTTCAGTTGTACCACTTGTGACATCACCAATGAGCGTAGACTACACTGATGTCTAATAATGTCTAACTAGTGAAATGAGAAGGGGGAAGGGGAGATCTCCCAACCCTTACCTTAACCCTAATAAATCAGTTCAACAGGCCATAGGAAAATGCAAAAAAAAAAAAAAAGAAAGAAAAAAACGTGTACGTTGTATGATTATCTTGTTCCACTACCTATGAAAACTTTGAAATAAGACATCAGGAGGCTGAAAAAGGCAGAGGGCTGAGCTACAGTGTCACTATTTTGTCCAAAAAATCATTCCCATCACGGAGCCTTGTTCCGAACTTTAAAACCTTTTGGATTATAATTTGGCACCAGGAACAAAAACCATGCAGCATCGATCAATCAAATCTTGTCGCCAGGGCTTTTCCCAGGGAATCTGAAAGGGAGCCTCCCCTATTTTTAAGGGAGGCTGGTTTAGATTACGATTTTAATTGGGAAGCTTAGCTTCTTTTTGGCATGATACCGGAAAAGAGAAAACGACTCCACCAATTTCAAAGAGCGTTCCTTTGGCAAAATATCCAGGGGCGAATGAGTTAAGATACCGGGGAGCAGCAAAAAGCGAAATGAAAAAAACAAAACAAAAAAAACAACGTCATGCTGAGCATAGAAAAATGGCACGGGAATATGGTTAGAGAGGGTCCTTGACGTCCTCGACATGCGTTTATTTTGTATTACGACCCTCTGCGGTATAATTTTCCCTTTGCGTGCCACAAAATTTCACTCTCCCCTAGCTTGATACTTTCACATTCAAACAAACGTGTGTCTTTGACGACGCTTTTGAAAGGGAGCAGTGACGGGCAACGAACCATGCAATACACCATATTACCGTTTATCACGTACTTAAAATCAGTGCAACTGATATTGCTTTTCCTTGAAACGAAGTCAATGTAGATTGATTTACTCACTGCCTACCTCGCATACGTATGCATTTCTGTAAAAATTTTGACCCTCATAATTCATAGATTTCATCACTGGCCGATTTTTCAAAACTTTGAAGTTCTATTAAAATCAATTCTGCATCAGTCCATCTGTGACAGCAGTAAAAATGTCATTGTAAAAACGCAACCCGAGGGTAAAGGCTTGTTTTGTGTTTTAATTTCAGCAACCTTCAAGACGAAGACAGGATGGAAACTTTGATGGTAGAATCGCACAAATGTACTCTCAACGAATAAATCAAATAAATTTATCGTATACGGCGGAAATGTAATGGAATATGTGCTATGGTTGGAGCAAACACCTTACAGATTTTCGTCATAGGACACAGCGGAAACACTTGAAAACACCTTTATCACCTCTGTTAATTGACAAATGTTTAGAGAAACATGACGAAGCACTTTCTGTTTGCCCGCATAATGCAAAGTTTTCATGATGGCGTGACTTTCTTCTGAGATGACGACGAATTTCGCGTGATCGCGTGACTTGTAAGAAGTGGCCACCCTTGCCAGGTAAAAAAATGATGACGGCGTATTTTGCGCGATGATCGGTGCTTTCACGGAAGACCGAGAAGAGACAGAAAAGATTAGAGTTAAGCCACACTGAGTCAGGGTAAAATAAAGGTTTATTAATCCAAATTGGTTACGAATAGCTGGAATTTCTACATTTTTTACGCTGCTCCCGCTCGCTCCAATGCGCTTGCGTGTTTGAATATTTAATAATTGCTCTTGTATGACGCAGCAAGACGTCATGACACAGCAGTTTTGTGATTCGTCACGTCACATTAAAGCACTTGAGGGCGGACAAAGGTATAAAAACACCTTCACTCGCAGTACCCTAAAACTTAAACCTTCAGTGGTCCAATTCTTTGAAGATGGCAGGAAAAACGGAGTTCGTGAACCTTCAAGTGAGTAAAAACAAAGTGGTGGTGTTCTCCAAGTCCTACTGCCCTTTTTGCAAGAAGGCTAAGGCGGCCCTTTCCGACGCTGGCTTGAAAGAATACGTTCTGTTGGAGTTAGACGAACGAGATGATGGCGATGAGATTCAAAATGCCTTGTTGAAAATTACAGGAGGCAGATCGGTAAGAATCCCGTTAGGGCTTTCATTAGAACTGTTATGATTTGTTTTCGAATTTATAGCCAGTGGTGTTCCAAACATTTTCTTTCTAAAATTGTTATGTCCTGAGGGCGTTTTAAATATAATTATTAAGATGGGCGATGAGAAGGCTATGATATTATCCGTTTCATTCGAAGATCTCATGATCAGCGAATCGGAAAGACAAAAAATAATAACTAAAGTTTCAACAAGATAGAATGAGCTCATTCTCTCCTAGTTTCAGAAGTAAGGCTAGAGGTTTTCTGGGGAGAAGGGGTAGACTTGCCTGTTATGCAGGCTATCCGATCACACCATACCTAGGCTCAAGTAGCTTTACACATCCGCTGCTTCTCCGCAGAAGAGTGTTAAAATTAACTGTCGTTCATTGTCGCCCGTGGAATGCACCATGTCACGCGATGGTGGATGATCAGTGCGAAAACCTTAATAAAGGTTGTTTACCATTTATAAAAACATTGCTGAAATTTTGGTTGGGAATTTTCGGTCGGTAAGAACGGTACGCCTCTTTTACCATTTGCCTAAAATTTCCGGATTGTCGCGCCGCGCTAGACTGGATTCTAGTTGCAACATGAAACAAGTACGAAACTCAAGAAACTTGTAAATGGTAAACAAATTTCCATTCGGAACGTCCCAATCGGGCAAACGGGACTACCTTTTCAGAATTTCCGTTTGTCCAGGGAATTTTCCAGTGGGGTGAAACACAAAAACTTTTACCATTTACATCCCAACCGGAATTTCTGGGAATTAGTGGTAAATGGTAAACAACCAGAGACTCAGTCTTCCGGCGATATCCGCTTGTTGCACCCGGCTAGCTCTACTACCCACTGGTGAACCCCGCAGGGAAAGGGGTACTTCCTTATATAAGTCATAGAACCCCACAGGGAAAGGGGTACTTCCTTATATAAGTCATATAGGTATGTACCGCCCCAAAGGGTATGGTTTTTGGGCCTTTTTGGTCTGAAAACGGGTATACACTTTGCCCATTTTGGTCAGGAATTGGGTATGGTTCAGTCGAGGGAACTACGGGAGTGTATGAACGTATTTATCGTTTCAATTCCAAGTGAGTAAGAAAGAAAAAGAAATATGCGAATTCGAAATGCATTTGAAGAAGTTTTTTGGGTTTGCGCTCTAACCTAAGTAATGATGACATTATTTCTGCCTAAAGGACAGTTTTGAAAATGGGTATAGATTTTAGAAGTCTGCTCTGAAAGCGGGTGTGAAAAATGGCATTTTTTGGTCTGAAACAAGGCAGCAAACCCCCACCAAGAATTTCCAGGGGTATCCCCCCAGGGCTGGTGAACAGGTGTTACTTAGCTAATGTATTTTATAATGTTTGATTTCAAGGTTCCAAGGGTGTTCATTGGAGGCAAGTTTGTTGGTGGAGGAGATGATGTTAAGAAACTGCAAGATACTGGGAAGCTTAAGCCATTGTTGCAGACTGCGGGAGCTTTGTAAATCATGGACAAATATCATAAACCTCAAGAAAATTTAATGACTTTATTTACTTATGTATCGCTATTTAGCCTTGTAAAATGATCAGTTAATACAGTGTTGTTTTCATGAGTATGTGTTGTGTACCTGATTCTTCATGGGAGGTTTAGGGGCATTGCGTTTTGATGCGATAAAAAGGAAAAAATAAACGAAATGATCCGTGAGTGTTTGAGGAGCCCTATGCCTTTAGTAAGATGGTGAAAAGTGGCGCGATAACCGTGTGAGGATTGCCCCCTTTTTTCGTTCGTCTGCTCTGACCGAGAGCCAGGCAAACAAGGCTACAGACATCCCCATTTTGTAGTAATGTCTCCTTGCATTGTCAGCGAGAAAATTCACAGGAAGAATTTTGCCTTCAGTAAATAGGGCTTGGAAACATAAAGAATTCAACATAAGCTTTGTATGAGCTTTGCGCACTAACTTTCGTCATTTACTTTTCTTCTTTCCCATATATTTCTTCCTGTTTACTTCTATTATTTTTATGATGGCCTGGGGCCGCAGGCCTGTGAAACGCGGGCTCGTAGACTTAAGACATCTATCGCGACAATCGAGACTCGCAGCCGGCAAAATGTCCAAAGTGAACGAAATCAACGTTACAATCAAGGACAACAAGGTAGTAGTCTACTCCAAAACCTACTGTCCCTTTTGCACGATGGCCAAGGATGCTCTGGGTGATGCGGGATTGAAAGATTATCTGGTGATAGAATTGGATAAGATCGAAAGCGGAGATGCATATCAAGACGCCCTCAAAGAAATTACTGGGGGTAGAACGGTAGGCTCAAGTGTTTTTTTTATCAGCTATAGAGATAATGCGGTTTGTTTCACGGTATTTATGTATTAACACTGCTTCTTTTACCCAAATAAGTGACCTTGCTTCATTTTCGGTTTATTTTAACTGGTAATTGTAAGCATTTTGGTGAAGTTATTCATATTAATTGACGTACTGTTCCACGTGCATACTAAAAATGTGTCTAGGGCTTTTTATTATTTTCGAACTATTGTCAGTTTTGAAGTATTTCTTGAAGCAAATGAAGCTTTTTTTAATATAAATTACAAGCTCTTTCACAATAATCACGCATATTTCTTTGGATATCGCAAATTAACTTTTTGGTGAAAGTGTCAGTTGATTCTTGGTTTGCCATAGGTAACCCAGGCGGGCAGCACTAAAATATGGAATCCGGAATCCGGAATCCGGAAACGGAATCACGGAAACGGAAACGGAAACGGAATCAAATATCAATGATAGAAAATTAAAGAATTTCACATTGCATAATTTAGTACAATCCAAAGAGAATTTGTTTTAGTTTTCTTGGCAGTCCCATTAAATATATTCTTGTTATTGTCTCTCGTGTCTTGTTATTGTGTGTTTTAGACATAAATTCAACTTTAATTTTTCGCCATGCTGAATGCTGATGGAATACTGGTGTAATTGAGTTTGCATTGACATCCGTATTTTTGTTGACGAGGCTTATTAAACATGGCGCATTGTTTTGATGTAATCAGTTGTGGAATCAACTGATGCATGCACAGTTCTCTATTCTCTATGGACTCCAATATACCATGGTTCTCTCGAGTAAGTTGTCTTGATAAATAAAACTGAACTCTGTTAAAGACAACCCAGAAAAGACACCCAGGAAAAACTGGACAACGACGCCTTACGGCTGTATAAACGATGCCTCTGTCGACTTAAACCTTTCACCACCAGAGTCGGTGCTTGATGGAGTTTGGTAAGGTGACTCTACCTTTTGAGTCTGGGGACGAAATCCTATGATGTGAACATTCAAATGCAAGCTCTCTGCCTGTACTTACACACGGTGCTATTTGTTTTTCAGAATTTGAGAAAATGAAATTGTGACATTTGGTTAAAATTTGGTTTTGGCTAAATTTGGCAGTGAGAAGGTTGAACGAAGTTTGTCTCCATATAACTTACCTCTTTCTAAAGGAACTAGTTATTGTCAGTGATGTTTTTTCTCCTCGCTTTGCTGTCCCATGAGAATTTGCATTCATTGCCAGAAGTGGTATGAAGAGTCTTTTCACTGGAATCGACTCCTCTAGTCAGCAGTCTCCTCTGCCCAAGTAATTTATTCATTTTTTTTTATCTGTTTATTTATTTTATTGTCATTGCTAACATATTTTTTTACAAATCGATCGCTTGGAGCCTTCTTGCACGGATTCCGTATTCAGTGATTCTGTTTCCGTTTCTGGATTCCGGATTCCGTGTTTTAGTGCTGCCCACCCAGGCTCACTGTGTCACGTACAGGTTTCATAACATGAGTAAATATAGAGAACATATGGGGCGAAGTTTAGGTCTAGATATTTGCTAGAAAATGGAAATAAAAATCGATGAAACTTACCATGTGGTGAGTTGTTGTTGTCCTTAATGTGCACACGAAGTTTCGAGAAAAATAGTCTGCTTCATCTTTCCCACATACTATAATGGGTTACCTGTGGGTTTGCAATGACGTGCATGATAAGGAAGCTTATGCAGTTAAGATAAAAATTCCAGCTATATATTTTAAAAGGAAGATTTTTTGACGTTATGTAAGTTAACATACGAAATCCCTGATTTAGTTCATAGTAAGTTTTAATAAATAATCAGAAAGGAAAAAAAAAAATAATTGTAACTACACCATCATATAGTATGAAACTACATAGTAATAAAATGCCTCAAGAGTCAAATCTTCAGTTGATAAAACATTGTACTTCTGGTATTCTCGCTCTAGTCCTTCTATTGAGCACTTACCCTGCTAGCAGAGGCTTTTCTCTTGTGTTTCTCAGCGTTGTACTGCCATTCTCTTCGCGGTTTTGGCTGCTCGCGTTTTGTTTTGGTTGTTTCTGTGCTGAGGAAAAGACCTCTGCAGACAGCCGTTTGGGATTCCTGTTGAGCATGCGTGAGATGAAAATGCGGTTACCATGGAATTTCTGTGTCACGTGTCGGTAATACGATGCCACCACCGGAGTTTGCTCATGTATTCATGAGTCAATTTTCCCACGGGAATGACTCACACTTGCCATGTTGATATAGCGGGCTCACTTTTGCACAGCAAACTAGTACATAAAAGATGTGCAAGTTGATAAAACCGGTTCCACAACCGGTTTAGTCATGTGATTACCTCCTAGATCTTGGAGGTATCTAATGCGCATGCTCAACAGGAATCCCAAACGGCTGTCTGCAGAGGTCTTTTCCTCGGCACAGAAACAACCAAAACAAAACGCGAGCAGCCAAAACCGCGAAGAGAATGGCAGTACAACGCTGAGAAACACAAGGGAAAAGCCTCTGCTAGCAGGGTATTGAGCACTCTGACAGCAGCTCTGCATCAGCTAAACTCAGGTAAATGGTAATAAAGGTAACAGAACTAGGGTGGCTCAATTGTGAGAGCATTCGCCTCCCACCAATGTGGCCGGCTTCAAATCCTGGTGTTGACACCATATGTGAGTTGAGTGTCATGTTTCTTCTCTCCCTTGCTGTGAGTTTTTTTTGACTTGGTCCTCCAGTTTTCCTCTCTCCTCAAAAACCAACTTTCTCAATTTACAATTTGACCAGGAATCAGGAAGACAAAGAACCGCACTAAGCGGATGTGCTACCTTTAAATCATTATTTATTATTTATTTTATTTTAATGAACCATTATTTTGTTGTGAGAAGTATCATGCCAAAGACGAATGATGACACTACATTTCTCAGGTCCCAAGAGTGTTTATCGGTGGCAGGTTTGTTGGAGGCGGAGATGCAGTCAAAGGTCTGCAAGACACTGGAAAGCTTGAGCCAATGTTACAGGAGGCAGGAGCCTTGTAATTCATGGATTGTGAAGTGGATTTTGAAAGCCTAGCACAACGCACATTGAGTTACTCTATATACAAATGAGTTTTGTCCTGAATGTACAACTAAAGAAATGAATTACACTGATGTTGTCAATAAAAATTATTCACCTTCTTTGAAGAATTGTATTCTTGTTATTTTTTAATCAATCTGTGAGAAAACAGAAACCTCAGAAACTGCACATCTGATAAACTTGCTGTATCTTAGTTTTGCTGATTGGGCTGTGTCCATCTTACAGAGGTGTTTGTCAAGAGAGAATTGACCACACATTGTGTGATTGACCTAATGATGAATTATTGATAACCAGGAGACATTATTAGGGTTGAACTTCTTGTTTTTTAGTCCTTTGGTATCTTAAAGAAGTCTTGAAAATTCTCTCTCTTAGCTTTCCTCTTGGTTTTTATGTTTTCCAAAAAAAAGAGATCTTTGTTACGAGAAGCTAACTTACTGACAGTTTTTAACACAACAAGGAAATATGATGTTCAATTATGTCTATTTAGGGGCACCTTTCTATACAGGCAGTTTCCCTGGTTACCAAGATGCCCACAAGTGTCATGCAATCAGCCTTTTTTATTTTTTGACATGGACCCCTTGGTATTAGTTGTAATGGGGATACTTTGGTCCCATCCTTTGTCTGAATCAAAGAGGTTTGAGTCCCATTTGTTTGAGTTAGGGCTTTGAATAACTGGGGTCAAATAACTGCTGCTGCACAAGGAAATGCAGCGGAAATCAATAAGAAAAGTCAGCACAAGCTTCAAGTTAAGTACTGAAGTTTGAGTCACAGGGAGTCAACTATAGGTGATTCATACTTAATACTGGAGCTATGAAAAGTAGCCCACAAAGAAACTGCCCTGACCAAAGAAGAGGCAAATGATGTAACAACACCTTTATGTTGAGATTTGTGTACTTTAATGACTATAAGTCACAAGAAAAAGCTTGGGTTGATATGTACATGTGTAAATGTTATGTTACTTTTTTGTTAAAAATGGAATTATGATTTTCAGCAAAAACTTTAGTTGAAAGATACAATAAATATTACTACTGACAAAGAATTTAGTTTATGTTATCATTTCCCTATTTCTACTGTTTTTTGTATTCTTTTGCTTGTTTGGAATAGTTCAAAGCTGATAGAAAGTAAATAATTATTATGTATTAAAAACAGGTGCATTGTTATCAGAGTCTAAAATAGTCACCATTTAGGCTCAAGATTTGCTTCGGACTCCTCAGCATCAACATCAATGTCACCCCAGTTTAGATTATGATCAATTTTTAAAAAGTCTGGGGTAGGAGGAATGTCACCAATATTTAATGATGTTGAACCCTCTACATTGGTTTCTTTGACATTTTCATTTTCTTCTGGGTCAAATGTCACTTTCTTTTCAACCTTGGTGTTAATTTTTGGCAGATGAGCCTTTTCAGCACCAGATTTGTGAGTTATAGTTCCATCAACACTGTGAGAAACAACATTTCCCTCCATGGGTGTGTTAGATATTTCTTTACTTTCAGTTGTGGATAATTCATCCCTCTGTTTTTCACTAAGACTTGGATTACTGATTGTTTTATCATGTGGATGACTTATGACAGCTTCTTCTTCAGTTGTAGATCCAAGTGCCTTTGGTTCAGCCAGTGCCTCTTTAGTTATTTTATCACATTTTTCGTCTGTTAGCAGAATCCTCTCAGAAACTGTGTCCTCTGTAACTTTGCTTTCCTTTATTTTACCCCATTCTTCAGTCGCTGGCATTCCATTTGCTGGATTGGTATGGTTAATGTCCTTTCTATTTACATTTGAGTCGTCACCCCAGTCTTCTTCAAAGGCCATAATTCTGCCAGAACTTGATTGTTCAACACTTTTATTTTCACTTGTATCACCCCAATCTTCTTCTTTCACCGGTTTTGCTCCACTACTATCTATGTGAGCAACAACTTTCTTTCCACCTGTTTCACCCCACACCTCGTGATCATTGTGCTGTGCAAGTCTAGAATTACTCCTGGGACCTCTTCTGTCCCATTCTTGTTGTCCATGATCTCTTTTTCTGTTCCTGTTATCACTGCCCCAGTCATCAGCATCATCACTATCTCGCCGTCTTGTATTTCTAAAATTATTATCGTCATCATTCTCATTCACCCACATTTTCTTTCTTGAGTCCCAGGACTTGCTTTGATCCCACGCACGACTCCAACTTCCTGTCTTTTTCTGACGTGCTTTCCTCTCCTCATCAATTCTTGACCTTTCCTCTTTCCACTGAGAATATTCTCGTCTCTCTTTACCTGACATAGTCAGCTCTATGTTACCTTTATTACGGCCTGACCGTAAGCCTTCCTTTCCTCTTTGCACTCGATTAACAACTTGATTAAAATTGGCTCCACCCCATGACTGCTCATTTCTTCCTGATGTCTTGGACATATCAACTCGATCACTATCTATAAGAAACCTGCTGGCAGGATTATAAGACTCTGCTTTCTTTTTCCTCTCTTCTTCTTCCTTCTGGATATTTTCCCTTCTTTTAGCCTCCCACTGTTTGGCTTTTAGAGTCTCCTTTCTCATTTCTCTCAACATTAACCCTCTCCCCCTACCTCTGCCCAATCCAGTGCTAGCAACTTCCTTGTTAACTCCTGAAGGAAAACTACCTGGATTTTTCTTAACTGCCATTTCACTATACATGTCAGCATTTTTGCGGTCTTCTTCAATCTCCCTTTGTCTTCTCATGAGTTCTTCATTCTTCTTCCTAATCATCCTCATTCTGGCCTCTATCAGTTCTTCTTTCTTTGCTTTTTCATCGGAAGCACTATCAGTTTCCGAATTGTTTTCCTTTTGGTTAGGTTTAGATGTCATCGTGGCTATTGACACTTTGATGCCTACAAGAAATAATTACGTCTGAAACATAAGGAAGATATTTATTCTCGACATTTTATTATTAAATAAAAGACTAATTTGGTAAAAAATTTACAGTAGACACCGCTCAGCTGATGCGCGTGACTTCTATGCTATGACCACGTACCATTGAATCACGACACTAAAAAGATGATTCCTTAAAACAAATGTTACAAGACGTGATAAAAAGCTAAAACAGCCAGTAGTTCACTGTCGATTATGGTGATTTTTAAGAGCCTTTTTACCTTAAAGTCCCAGTGTTCAAAACAAAAGATAATCTAATTAACGAAGTCAACATGCACTTTTTCACACGTCGTAAGTAGCTGGTAGTTAAACATTACTTTACAAGTAAAGGACACTGAAATTTACCTTTGATCCTTTATGATATTATGGGGAAAATCGACAAATAAGTAAGTGTGAAGCAAGTTGTTCACATCTGTTTGCGACGACGCGGTAATGGACGCCATTTACATTCTCAGCTCATTGTCAGCGGACTTTCGCGCATGCGTAAATACGAATTAAATAAGCGGGGAAAAAGCGGGAAACTTGGATTTTGATGGATCTCTGTAACTCTGCTAAAATTCATGTTAGTTGCTTTCTAAAAGCAGGAAATCTACTTGCACTGAGATGGGTTTGAAATGACGGGTTAGGATATCATTCGAGTGGAGTTAATGATGGTGCGATCAAAGCGCAAAACTTCAAAACCCAACGATACCGAGCCTTCAGGTAAAGTTGACTCGAAAATATAAAATTTATAAAAGCTTATCTCTTTCAATTTTGATTTGTTTATTTAATTAAGTACTTAAGTTTTGCTAGTCGCGTGTTGCGTCTTTATTTCGACTAAGCTGCAGAATACCTGGCTACATTTTCATTTGCAAACCGTTGTCTTGTTAACAGGACGTAACATGTCGATCAAAGTCGATCATCGAAAACGTAGTCGATAAGTCAATAGTACTCGAAATTTGTCGATAATTGTCAATCGACAAGTCAAATTTGTCGATAAAAGTCGATAATCACAAGATATTTAACTCTTTATCAATTTTATCGACAAATTTTTCAATCTGCTACGAAATTCAAGTAACCAAACCAATAATAGCGCGAATGACTTTTTTCAGCTTTTTAATGAAAGTGTAAAAAGCTCTAAAGTAAATCTGTATGGCAATAAAGCTAAATAAAAACCTGAACAACCAAGTGGTCTATTATTCATTGTAGAATAGAATGTTTAAATTACCTCGAGAAATGATCGGTTAACAGCTTCAGCTGAGCGAACATAACTAGGACCAACCTAGTTCCCAGAGTCTCTCTTGGTGGTTACGAGCTTACAATTACAGTTCAAGAGCGGTAAAAGGAAGTCTTGGCAGCCAATGCTGCTTTATTAATCTGTCCTCAGCAAACTGCACTCTTTTTTCCCGCCATACATCGTTTTTTGTATTTCCGATTTTGTATTTTGTCGATTGAAATCGATCAAAATTGATCAAAGACGATCAAAATCAATCATAATCGAACAAAGTCGATAATCACAAGAAATTGTGTGATCGACTTTTATCGATTTCCAATATTTGTCGATTGATTTGTATCGGCAACGATCGAATTTTATCGACTATTGGAATTATCGACATGTCACGTCCTGTTGTTGAGCGGTCCGACATGCATGTATTGTAAATATCCTAGAATATCATACAAACGAGGTTGTATGGAGTGGCCAGCTGGTAAGGAACTATAGGAAGCAATTTTTTTGTGGCCTGCGGACAGTCTTTCAAGATATAAAATATCTACAAGTCCACCGCGACAAACCGTTGCAATTGAGTATGGTGGTGCAGGATCGCCTAGTTGTAGACGTGGATAAGTACAATAACATGTTGTATAAAATTAATATAAAACAGCAAACTGATCCTTTCAGCAAGGCAATGAACAGGTAAACAAAAGAAAAAAACGAGAAAATTTCTTAATTTGAACAATTAATTGGCCCAATATCTCAGTTTGAAAGACAAAACTTCTTCAGGGGCTGAAAGAAAAATGAAGAGGGGGTGGGGGCGGGGGGGGGGGGCATTGTTGGGGCAGTTACAGATGTTAAATGCAATAGCACATTTTCCCATTTTTGCATACAAGTATCCTGGATATAATTGAATCACACACCCCTGCAAAGTTGATAACCAAAGAGAAGGTATTTTTTACCACCTGATATTTCTGATTTTTTATCAAAAATAGCCAAACGCTCAAAACATGTACAAGATAATAAGAAAACAAATGGAGTACCTGAAGAGGAGGTTACTTTGTTTAGTAAGATGGTCCAAGAAGCAGGGCTTCATCTCAATGAAGGCCAGACACATGATGAATTAGGTAAGAATAATCCTTCCAATTCATACAGCCCTCTCTCCTCACCCTATGCCACAAGGGATGTTTTGTAGGAGAGATGTCTGTGTCTAAACAGCAGAAATTCTATACTGATGACATGAGATCTCTCTGGAATCTGGTCAGGAGCACTGATTTGTGGATGTAGAAACTATTATTGTTTTAGCTATTGCTCACAAAAAATAAGTAGCAACCAGTGACCCCTGGTGCCTTTTTGGCAACTAGGAAAAATCGTATTTCAAGCACCCAAATTTCACAGGCTCAGAGCACTTCCCTTCAATTTTTCTTAGAGCCAAGCTTCAATATTTTATTTGTAGCGAAATAGAAGTTGAAAGTAAAGAATGATCATCGCAGTAAATTTTCCAATTTAAGCAATTGGAAAGAAGAAGCCTGAAAAAAATCAGGGCTTCAACGAGATTCGAACCCATGACCTCCGCGTTGCCGGTGCATTGCTCTACCAACTGAGCTATGAAGCCACACACTGGGAGCGAGGTCAATTTATTGAGTTCATGTCTCCCGTGAGGAGTGAAATGATGTGAAGTATATGAAATAATTCATATTTGAACTGCGGTTGTGGATGAAAGTAAAGAATGATCATCGCAGTAAATTTTCCAATTTAAGCAATTGGAAAGAAGAAGCCTGAAAAAAATCAGGGCTTCAACAGAATCGAACCCATGACCTCCGCGTTGCCGGTGCGTTGCTCTACCAACTGAGCTATGAAGCCACACATTGGGAGCGAGGTCAATTTATTGAGTTCATGTCTCCCGTGAGGAGTGAAATGATGTGAAGTATATGAAATAATTCATATTTGAACTGCGGTTGTGGATGAAAGTAAAGAATGATCATCGCAGTAAATTTTCCAATTTAAGCAATTGGAAAGAAGAAGCCTGAAAAAAATCAGGGCTTCAAGTTGATAACAATTTGGACTGGCTTTTAGACACAGTACTATTTTGTACCATGTTTAGGCAGAACAGTTTGTGAATGGTTTTCAACCTACTAGTATTATTTTTTCTTTAGTTTGTAACAATAGGCAGGAGACAGCAATTCAGACATCTGATTCTGGTTTTACTATTTTTTTCAGGGGTTGATCGTTCACTATTCCAGAAGAAACTTAAGAGTCTGCTGAAAAGTCATCACAGTTATCCAGAGGTAATTAATGTTAAAATGTCAGTTATATACCAAAACATGTTAAGCTATGGTTTTAAACAGTTGTTATATGTGGTTGTTATCTTGGTATGCAGGTTATAGATGACTTCCTTGAAGGACTACAGCAAAGGATAGAGAATTCTGAGAGGTACAGAACAATAATAGAAAAATTGAGAGGAACCCAGCGTCAGTTTCTGGGAATAATACATGATAGAAATTTTTCCCATTGTTTTCAAGCCAAAATTGTTGGGACACTTTACTGTCTTCTGGCCCTCCCAAGTTGGTGGACAAGATTTGGTGCATTAACTGCAATGGACAACATTGGGAGGGAGAGAAGATAGGAAAGAAGTGAAAAAACAGCGTTCAGTGGAAGTATTCCAACTACATTTGTCTGAGACTGTAGATTTTTCTTTCTGTCGGTCTTGCCCATTAGATGTATTATTGACAGAACAATGTTATGCATTTTTTTCTTCTTAAACTTTCAACAGATTCCGTTTAAGTTTACTTCCAGTTTCCATGTCAGAAGACCATGAGGGGTGAGCATATTTATTTCATGTTATGGAAATCATCTCTTGTGTTCATCCATTTTACTAAGACTTAGATAATTAGTATTACAAATAACATTTTAAAAAATGTACAAATGTATGTTATTCTCTTCCAAGATATGGAGGAATTCAGGAAAGTTTAATCAGAATACTGTTGGGCATTGATATTCTCCAGGTAAGCTATTTTGCTGCACGTTTTTTTCAGTCACTCAAAAATCATGATAAAAAGTAAAATACAATAATTTTTTGGCAATTTTCTTTAATTTTAAAGGGAAGGATAATCTACAGTACCCAATAATAATGGAGATTAAGATTGTGCAACTTCTAGACCCTTTGTTTCCAAGGCTCTAGATAAAATTATGGACTTTACATTTGTGCAAAAACTAAAATGTGCCTGTTGACAGTTGCCTAAAGGCAAAATTAGTTAATATATTTATAAATTTTATTAGGGCAAGTTCTGCAGGTGTAAAGATTAGCACAGCCCTGGATTCTGTTATATTCTCATCTGCCGTAAAAATTCATCTATAATTATTAATGAGCATTTCTCCGACTGACACCTTATTATAGCCTAAGATTGCAAACATGCTGCTGGAAAAACTCCCTGAGTTTATGGGTGATGAAGAAAGGTGTGTGGAAAATTTAAGAATTCTTTGCTATTTTTTTTGGAATGCACTGCACATTGTGTTTGATACCATAAAATAAGTCCTCCCATTCAAATAAGCACCTTTGCCCAAATAGTGAAGTGCCTTGTACTTCCATGACCAAACTAACTACTAAGCAACCATCCTCTTAAATAAAGGCCTCATGTCTTGTTCCTCCCCTCCCCTCCCCTTGCCCTCCTTAAGTGATTGATGATAATTTTAGTTATTTGGAAATAGTTGATATACTATTTATTGTATAAGACTCCAAATAAAAAACATGTATGTACGTATGATAAATGGATCAAAGGAAATCTTTATTTCTTCAAATTATGAGTTTTTCAACTGTCAACTGTACAGCTACATGTGGCATTCCACTGGTGGTGATATTATTGTGATTGATGTTTTTAGTAGTGGTGCCGATGACTTCAATGTTCCTCGATTGGTACTTAATCAGTTCCGATGGCTTGATTGTATTATACAGAGTAAGGTAATAAAGATTGTCATCTTTAAAATCTTTAGAAGGAGGCATGTATGTACTTTTATATATGTGTATGTAATAAATTACTGGAAAATAGATAAAAGTTAAAACCATACACATACCCTTTTTATGATCAATAAATTATTTATCCAATTGACATTTACATGTACATGTAAGTCTAGCAATTCAACAAAAAAAACCTTGGGAAAACATTCAGATAATCTACACTGTACAAAAAACTTTTATTGTTAGTGTTGTTGTCATTATTGTTATTATTATTATTATTATTATTATTATTATTTGGTGTTTAGGAGTTGACAGAAAAGATGTTGGAAATGGTCGGCATAACATCACTGGAAGTGCAACGTGAAATCATCACTTGTATTCCAGAGGTGCTAGATGATTCAGAACATACTGGAGTGGCTAGAGAACTGAGGTGCAAGAAACATTATTCACTCTCTAATTCACAATAGTGCTAAAGATTAAAATCATTTAAACAACAACAACAACAAGAGATGGACTACCACAAAAATGGAGTTTCTTTAAACTGTCACACCATAGGATCTTGTCTACAGTGCCTTGAAAGTTGATTAGAAGCTCAATAACTTTGGAAGTACATGCATCTACACATATGCAGCAACATCCATCAAAGTAGACATATATTAAATTTACTGAAAATCAGGACAAAGCAGATTTTTTGTTTTGCTGTCAAGTTTGAATAGCTACAGACTTATTGGTATTCAGCAGACATCATTATAGTTCATTCCTTATTTAAAATACTTACAAATTTTTGTTTTTTTAGTGATCTTCTCTCCCAAAACTCTGGGCTTACAGTTGCTATTCTTGATGCTCTTTCAAATCTTTGTTTGCGACCAGATCTTTTGGCAGAGGTAAGACTAATTTACATCGTATTTTAGGTACTGTATGATTAGGCATCAAAAGAATGTAGACAGTGGAACTTGAGAATTAATTTTATGTTGTTAATTGAAACTCTTTTACTTTTTAATTTTAATAGGTCCGAGCATCGGTCGTAGAAATGCTGCCTTCTGCTGAAATGGATGACTTGCCAGTGGTTGTAAAATTTATTCTTCAATCTGTTGGTGACAGTGATGCATTTGAGGTAAGAGTAAACATTGCCCTTAACCTTGCTGGTTACTGCAATAACAGTACTGAATCTCAAAATAATATTACCGGTATAGAGCGATTTTCGTATGACCTTGAAAAAAGGTTTCGGTAAGTGTTCGTTATTTGTTTCATCAGCCAATGGATGAAAAGATCAAAACATGGCCTCTTTGTTTTCCCGCCAAAGAAACCCTAATATGGAGAAGGCATTGTTCGATTGGCCAATCATGTTGTAGTATGACGTCAAAGCGAAGTATCGGTTGATTTCTAGAAAGTTCTCGGGCATGAAGTTTTTTCACCTGAGCGTTCGCTTAACCAATGAAAAGCCAGACGCGTTTGTCTGTCCATTCGATAAACCAATCAAATCGCTCTATTTCCGTTCGTTTGTCGTTTCTGTTTTGTTTACGCGTTTTCATTTCAAGGTCATACGAAAATCGCTCTATTAATTACTGCAACCAATTTCAGTAGTACCGTGGTGAAGAAGTTTCATTTGAATGATCACACTGCAGGATTTCATTCAAAGATTCAAAAGTTAGAGTTTGTATACAACTAAATAAATGGTCACTGTGTAGCTATAATGATCCAAAATTGCCAAAAAGCCATTTCTAAGTGACAGGACCACTTCGCGGACTTCTGTTCTTGATGGAAAATACAGGTACTGGCTTCAGAGGTTTAGACATGTGCAGAAAGCAAAATGTCTGTCAATTTTTGCTTTTGATTTTCAGGTGATAAGTGAACTGAGAGCAAATCTGGACTTTTCTTCATCCACTCTACCTTCTACAGCTTGCTCAACTTCAGCAGAACAAAGGCGCTCTATTGAAGGGTATTCATCTTAGTTTTTCCTGTTTCATGTCCACGTTAAACTATTATTATTGCTATTTATTTTATTATTTGCTTGCATTGTAGTTTTTTTGTTTTAGTTGAAGAGGAGAGTAAAAATAAGGCCCTGGGGCTGGTGACTGTTGATGCATTGTTTAATGCTCCTTTTACTTCAATTCAGTTGGCAAATAAATTTGTTGATCAGTTGATTGAAGTTGATCAGAGCAGAAGACTTTTTCCATGCACTCTTGAAAAGTAATATTAAGTAAACCTTAGCAATATGCTCTTCTCACGTTTGGTAATATGCCTGTCCAACCTCGTTTTTGAGTACAAGTTCTTTTGAAATGCTAATCGGATGATGTTTTAGTATTTGAATTTCAAAAAATTTTTTACTCGTAAACGAGGTTGGACGGGCATATTACCATACGTGAGAAGAGCGTATTATTATAAGGATGTTGAGAAATGTTCTCGAGTAACTTGAACAAAAACAAAAACATCAGCAACTCAGGACTTCAGGAAAATTCTAAGAACCCCTAAGGGGAGTCTGATGCATGGACACCTAACCACTAAGTTAAACACATACATGTAGAGGGTTGTTTATTGAGTTTAACTTCCAGTCTGCCTGTAGATAAGTTATAACGTATAGCAAAATAGCATTGACTGATCAAGAAAAGTTTTAGCAGAAAGAGAGATTAACAATATTAACTTTGCCGGGTATGTACCAAGTCAAGCTTCCTGTTGGTATAAGAAAGGTCCTAGCTTTTAGAGCTTCTGGGTGTGCTTACTTTTTTGTTAAATTTTCTCTGAAGGTCTGTCTTGAGCAAAACCAAGGATGGAGAGTTGTTGACACTGGATGCTATCTGTTCTGGAATACGTTTCCAAAGATCTGTAGCAGAAGGATGGATCAAAGTAAGTAAAGAACTAGTCTGCACACCAGCTCTATTATTAATTCTGTACAACTTTATATATGATATGAATGACCATTGCTATGGAAAAAAGTTGGTCAGACATTGTTCAAAGACTAGCCTGTTTCAGGTTTAAGGTGGTACATGTAATGCACAGAAATCTTGAAAACCCGATGCAAAAAACGGGCTGGGTCTCAGGAGAGACTCAGGCACTTGAACCTTGTTTGTGCAGTGTCCCTACTTTCTGAGAGCCCAGCACAGGATACCCATCACTGACTTATGGTATTTGCAGCTATGCAAATGATAGTCAATGACAACAACTAATATGGTTTGAATTCCTAGAAACTGGAACCCTTAAGTTTACATTATATTGATCATGGTTGATGTTTTTAAAGAACTCACAATTAATTTTGATGGTTGTCTATTCAGGCAATTGAGTCTGTGAATTCTGCAGCAAAGCACAAGGTTGGGGACCTATTTGTTTTGCTCATTCTTCACTCTACTGCAAATCGAAAGAAATCTGTGGAGAGCCTGATCAGGAATAAAATAAAAAATGGCCACTTTACAGAGGAAATGTTGACTGCTGCTTTTAATTCGCATTCACAGGTGAGAGTTCTTGAATGTTTTGTACATGTATAAACAGTCTTTATGGAAAGGGCTACTACAAATGTAGCTGTAAAGGACATTTTTAATACCCGGAACTCCTTTTGATTGGACAAAAAATTAATTTGTCAGTCGTGTCTGTAAATGCTGTACAAACTTTGTTAGGACATTTAAATAGACCGTAGAGGTTTGTGAACAATTCTTCAATAATACCGGTATTGAATAATAATAATAATAATCTGTATCAGGGCTTCTAGTCTGGGACAAGAAACTTTTTTTACATGTATAGTAGGCAATTAGAGTCCAGGCAGGTCATCCTATAAGAACATCTTTAACTAAGATGAGCAAGAGGTTGCCCTGGGCAAGTATTATGTGAGAGCTGCTTTCGCAAAGGACAGACTGGAATTCAGCTTTTGTTTGAGCTGCGTAGATTGTATTGCCAGACTAATTCCTAGGTATAAGTAGAGAGTTTCAGCATCACGTATATGGCAAATGGCAAAAATCAGATTCAAGTTGAGAATTTCTCAAAATAGAAAATAAGCAGAACAGCTCAAAACTATTCTTCTGGATAAGACATTGCGTGAAACTAAGTTATTTATTTGTAGAAATAGTGAAGAGTAAATGACAAGTAAATGGGAAACTTGGTCACGTGGTACAAATTTGCTTTTGCCATTTGACGTAAATGTGATGCTTAACCTCTCTCTAGTGTCTCTGATTAGTAAGTCTTTTTGATTTGCATGAAAAAATGTACTAATCACCCAAGAGCAAAAGTAAGAAGCCTGAGGCCACCAGGTGCTGCCAGGGCACAGTTCTTGTAAAGGAATAAAGTTTGATGGATTAACTATGATTTTGTTTGCAGATCCTGAGAGACTATTTCTCAGATTTGTTGTCATTGGCTGAGATTCTTCTCAGATCTCCAGATCCTTCCATCTCTTTCTATGCATGCGCGATGTACAAGTTATCATTTGTATCATTTGATCTCTATTGTCAGCAGGTAATGTTGTGTATGCAGTAGTTGAGAAAGGGTGTTACTTTGTTGTCACAGTTTGTAGTTTGGCGTAAGAAGACTGATGTGAAAGATCTGGCTGGCCAATAAATGCACCAGCTGGCCATAAAATTAATTGAAAATTCAAGTAATGTTCAAGCCATTGCATAGCCTAGTACACTATTTAACAATTAGTCGCCGAAGGCGACGTGACTATTCGCCAATATTCACGTCGCCTGAGGCGACTAATTGTTTTAGTATAATTACATTGATGATTATTCGAGAAAATAAAATTATTGATCAATTTCCGACCCCAAAACATCAAAAAATCTGGCTGCCATTTCGAAAACTGCTAGCCTTCAATGCTATAATCACCGCGCGGTGATTATAGCGGGATAAAGCGAAGCTCCTAGCCAATCACATCACTCTATTTTCGATAGTCATCGATGTAATTATACTAATGCTGGTTAAGACACTAAAACTCCAGCTATTCAATGCAGAGTTGTCAAAAAGATTTCAAGGATCACAAGAATAAGGGTAAGTAGCCGGCACAAGAGCCAGAGGACCCCGCCCCCCAGGCGTAGGGTCTGGATGCTGCACACCACTAGAGATATGTGATTCCCTACCCTGGAACACATATTTCTAATGACGTGTGTTCCCCTACCCGGAAAACACATATCCCAAGTGAAATGATGTGTTTTCATACCTGGGAAACCCATAGCCATAATGACTCATATCACTAGGGTTATGGGTTTTCCAGGAAGGGGAACACATATCCCTAGTGATATCTGTTCCCCTACCTGGGAAACCCATATCCTAAGTGATATGTCTTCCCCTACCTGGGAACCCCATATCCCTAGTGATATGTGTTCCCCTTCCTGGAAAACCCATAACCCTAGTGATATGAGTTCCACATCCCCTACTTGGGAAACACATATCCCTAGTGATATGTGTTCCCCTACCTAGGAAACCCATATCCCTATTGATATGAGTTCCCCTACCTGGGAACCCCATATCCCTAGTGATGTGTTCCCCTTCCTGGAAAACCCATAACCCTAGTGATATGAGTTCCAGATCCCCTACTTGGGAAACACATATCCCTAGTGATATGTGTTCCCCTACCTAGGAAACCCATATCTCTACTGATATGAGTTCCCCTACCTGGGAAACCCATATCCCTAGTGTTATGTGTTCCTCTATATGGGAAACCCATATCCCTAGTGATATGTTTTCCCCTACCTGGGAAACCCATAGCCCTAGTGAAATGTGTTCCCCTAACTGGAAACCCATATCCCTAGTGCTATGTGTTCCCCTACCTGGGAAACTCATTTCCCTGGTGATATGTGTTACCCTACCAGGGAAACACATATCGCTAGTGATATGTGTTCTCCCACCTGGGAAACCTATATCCCTAGTGATATGTGTTCCCTTACCTGGGAAACCCATATCCCTAGTGATATGTATTCCCCTACCTGGGAAACCCATAATCCTAGTGATATGTGTTCCCCTACCTAGGAAACTCATATCTCTATTGTTATGTGTTCCCCTACCTGGGAAACCCAAATCCCTAGTGATATGTGTTCTCCTACTGGGAAACCCATATCCCTACTGATATGTGTTCCCTTACCTGGGAAACCCATATCCCTAGTGATATGTGTTCCCCTACCTGGAAAACCCATAACCCTAGTGATATGAGTTCCAGATCCCCTACTTGGGAAACACATATCCCTAGTTATATGTGTTCCCCTACCTAGGAAACCCATATCCCTACTGATATGAGTTCTGATATGAGGTAGGGAAACCCATATCCCTAGTGATATGTGTTCCCCTACCTGGGAAACACATATCCCTAGTGATATGTGTTCCCCTCTCTTGGAAACCCATTTCCCTTGTGATATCTGTTCCCTTACCTGGGAAACTTATAGCCCTACCGATATGTGTTCCCCTTCCTTGGAAACCCATATCGCTGGTAATATGTGTTCCTCTACCTGGGAAACCCATATCCCTAGTGATATGTGTTCCCCTACCTGGGAAACCAATATCCGTAGTGATGTTTTACCCTACCTGGAAAACGCATATCCCTAGTGATATGTGTCCCCTGTATGGGAAACTCATATCCCTAGTGATATGTGTGCCCCTACCTGGGAACCCATATCCCTAGTGATATATGTTCTCCTACCCGGGAAACAGATATCACTATTCGTATTGAGTTGTCTATTTTTTTTTGCTTTTCTCCAGCAATTTTTTAACTGACGATAGTGCCGGTCGCTGACACATTTTGACAACCCTGTAATTAGCTTCAAAATTTCACTCACCATGCATTAACTGGTTTGAATAACAGTGTCATCTACATGCTTATGTGTATGTTTTGGTTTATGCACTGTGTGTGGGACTTTGATGGTGTGGCATATGCTTAGTATTTTCTTGCAAACCAAGTCTTAATGTTTACTAGTTACCCACAAATACCAAACATTCATCTCACTTGTTTTGACTGCAGGAGATAGTAGGTACCCTAGTAACCCACATAGGAAGTGGATATGCCGCGGAGGCCGATGCTTCATTAGATGTGCTGTCTGATCTTGTTGAATCACACCCAGATGTCATGGCACCTTTTGCCATATTTATCAAAGTAGGTAAAACAACAGGAGATATTAGTCAAGCAAACGGTATTTAAGGTGGCTCAATGGGGTTTTTCAGGGTCCATACCTCCCAAGTTAGAGCATTAACTATGTCGCCATTTGCAAAAAATTTGGAAAAATGACCATCACGTCTGTATCAGATAAAGTTGAAAATTTTCTATGATCAGGGTTACAATAACATCAGAGTTGACATAGCAACGAAATGATGCCATCCTTTATTTCCTTGTCAGACGTATTTCTTGGCTTTGAGAGCTTTTTTCCAAGACTGTTAATGGGAGATTTTTTCTCCAATAACTGCCACGATGTTTGTGAAGTTTGAGCGAAAAATTATCCATGAAAGTATCATTGAGATATTTTGGGATGAACCTTTTATGGTTGGAAATTCAGTATAAAAGTGGACAAGGTTGATGTGCGACCATTGTCTTTAGAAAACTAAGTGTTTTTGAAATACAATTTTAAAACGTGTCTGAAGAGATCATGGGGAAAGCTCAAGCCAATCGCAAAAAAAAGGGATTTGATCAGTGTACATTGAGGTGCCCTTGTTGGTGTTTTGTAAATATTTTGGTAACCTAACCCCAACAAAAGAGCAAATAATTTTGAAACCGCTAGATGAATGTTTTTAAAGAGTTGAGTTTCTTGAGATTAACCGTCGTTTTCTGTGACCTTTGTTTTGCAAGACACCACTGGGCACAACATTAATCAGCATTCCTATCATTTTGATCCCAATGTCCAATGAAAATGTCACGTTAATTTACTTGTTCACAACTTGTGAACAGAAAACAAAGGATCATGCACCGTCAGGGAACTTCCAACTTAAACTGCATCACCATTGATTTATGTTAGATGTTTTCCGGATGCAAATTAAAAAGTGCAAATTTAGCATGCAGGATATTGAACTGTTAAGATTTGGAATGCAGAATATCGAAATTTTTTTGATTAGAAAGCTTTCCCTGTCGCCTTTTGTTAATCAGAAGTCTTTTCTTCTCTAAGGGCATTCTGGATTATTTAGACAACCTTACTGTAACACAAATTAGGAAGCTTTTCAGCATGCTTAGTACACTGGCTTTTACCAATCAACAAGATGGAGGACTTATCCAGGTAATTTGTAATAAAAAGGGTGCAAGAGGTTTAATGTATTGTATCCCGGGGGTAGTACTCACCACAGTTTTATACAGGGAGGCTCTGCCTTGAGGTCCAACCCCTTACCCCTCCGATATACGATCTTTGACAGAAAGATCGCCCTTTCATATACCTTCCACTGACAGATAGTATCCCTTTCACAGACTTGGTTTAGAGCAGTACTTCATCCCTTTTAACAGGCCATTTCCGAGTTCCCAAAAATCTCACTTTCAAAACGAGGCTAAGTGCGAAACCTTTGTTGTGAAAATGAGTTTTATTTGTATAATAATTGAAAATCATTTTCACGTCAATGGCTTTGCACTTAGCCTCGTTTTGAAAGTGAGATTTTTTGGAACTCGGAAATGGCCTATTGCTTTAAATGCTCGGTCTTTAAATATGAATAAATCACTAAACTAGACAGTTTTCTTGTCTCTTTCACATGTATGAAATACATCTGTTAACCCTTTCCCGTGATTGTATCCTTCTAGCCCATCTTTCAGAATGGGAGATAGCTTTAGTGTTTTCCCTCCCACCACCAGTTAGTGTGTTTCTTGCTTTGATAATTTTTATACTAAATCTGCTGAATACAAACATAGAGTTACTAATATGTTACTTGATGTAAGAAAATCAGATAGGAAGTTCCATATTTCTACTGGATGTTTATTCTGGCGCAAAATAGTGATAAAGCTGCATTATTATTTTTGTGAATAAACAAGCTATTCAAGTGATTTCTACCCTCCAGCATTCTTCCATATGAGCGCGCCAGTACTATTCCTGTAAAGTCGTTGTTATTTTCTTTTCAGGATGATATGCATATCGTGATCAGGAAACAGCTTTCAAGCAACTCTGCCAAGTAAGTGATACAGTAAATAAGTAATGTTATTATTCCACTATTATGTCATTTTACCATATAAGGTCAAGAGAACAAGCAAAATACGAGGCCGTAATACACTGTAGTGTCCTGGTTTAACCGGTTTACAACAGGGCGAATACCGGCGGATGGAGAAGGAGCAACTATGGCTAACAGAATCAGGATGTTTTGGATACTCTTACTAGAAAATAGAACCCAAAATAACATTTTTCTTTTTGCAGTACATAATTGATCCTCTCACCAATGGTTTGGCATAATACGCGCGAGCATTTTGCTCATTGTTAACGTCATTCTCACAGACGGAATCAGGATGTTTCTGAATACTCTTACCAAAAAATAGAAACCAATTGCCAAATAGCAATTTTTTTGTAGTGGAATAATAAACCTCTTATTCGATGGTTTAGCATATAATACGTGCGGACATTTTGCTCATTGCTCGTATTTTTCCTCGCTCCTGCGGGGCTCGGAAAAATACTACGCAACTCGCAAAATATCCGCACGTATTATATGCTAAACCATCGAATAAGGTGTATATAACAGGACTTAGAGGAGTCCAATTCGGTCTGTAATCATAACTTTAACAAAATTTGTAATATAATAGGCTATTTTATAAATCAAAACACAAGAAATTCGAAATTTTGTTTTGCTAGCAGTGAAAAAAAAGCCATTTAAGCGCGCGCGAGATGGCGCGTACTGTCCAATTACTTAGGCATGACGCGTACTGTCCTATGAAACTGTCCAATTAAGGCTGAAATCAGGGCAGTTGATAGCCAATCAGATTTGACAATTTTGTTATAGTTATGATTATGCACTAAACTGTCCTTGTCTCAGATGCAAAGATTGTGTACTGTAAGACTTGCAATTTCTTCACCTTTTTGCTTCGTGTAAGGCGACCCTTAGGGCCCCAGCACCTGCTCTCAAATTTTCTCAGACATTACGTAACATCACCTCACACATAACATGTAACACCAAAAATTTAATCTACATGGTACAATGTAACCGCTGTAATATACAATACATAGGTGAAACTAAGCGACGTCTCAAAGACAGATTTAACGAACATAGACGCTCAGTTGACAAAACTGAAATTAAATCCAAACCTACCACTGTTTCTGAACATTTTCTTTTTCAACCTAACCACTGCCACACTGACATGCAGCTAATCCCACTTGAACTCATCCACTCCTCGCGTGATTCAATCAAGAAAGCCAGAGAGTCGACTCTTATAGATTTAGCAGGGACCTTAGAGCCCCACGGTTTAAATAGACGTGATGAATTGTAATTTTATTTTATTTTATTTTTATTTATTTATTTTTTTTATTTTTTTACTTATTATCTTTTTGAAATACCTTGTATACGTCATTTCCGCCCCTCCTATGTATTGCGACATTCTCCATAATATAATATTGTAAAATCATTTACATAATTTAGTAACATCTAAACCTGAAGAAGGCTGGTTTGGCCAGCCGAAATATTGTTGTTCAAATATATTACGTTGTGTCAGCCTTGCAGTAGTCTTTGGACTTCTCGTCGTCTATTACTTTTCTCGTACGCGCGCTCTGATTGGCCGAGAGGCGTGTTTGCCTGAGAATATGTAAACATGTTTGTGACCTCAAGATGTTTTGCTTTTCGCGCACTAATCACGCAAGCACGAATTTGAAAAAGTTTTTTAGTTGAAAATTCGACAAGTTTTACTTTATTTACCCATTCCCTCGTCGGCTGAAGCTCGGAAAATCTTTACAAACAAATGAGAATTTAAATTTTGATATCAGGGTTTAAATGGTTAACAGCGGTCCTTAATGTTGTCTTTGGTCTCCCTCATTTTAAACGCAAGGTTCTTAGTTATGATTATGTTGCAGCCACTCTCCAGTTCTCTCCTCCAGATGTTTCCAATAAATTGCCACCTTCTCTAGCCTGCTAGCAAGCTTTCCATTTATGGCGTGCAAAGCTGGTCGCGAGAGAACACGCGAGCGAGCGGTGCCTCTTGTCTCCTTTCGCGTGCTGCTCTCGCGTGACCTCTCGCGGCTCCCCAAATAGAGAGCTTGCTCGCAGTCTTCACCTCCTGCCACATACAATACAACTGTGTTTCACCAACCCCGCCTTTTGCAAGACTCTTTAATCCTTCCTCCTATTGCCAATAATTATACTGAACGATTTGCCTTCATACTTTTCTCTGAGAGCTCTCAACGTTTTGCTCATCAGTTTAATCCGTTTTCCACGTGTGCTCATTGATCTATACCTTTTCCAACTTGTATACAGTATAATTATATTCCGACGCAAGAGTAGAAGACTTTGACGTCATAAAGAAAAAATTGTTGTGTAAGAGGTATATTTTGTGTGTCTCATATCAGGTATAAAAGAATTGGTATAATTGGAGCAGTTATGATAGTACGCAGCATGGCCAAGAAAAGGTTTGCTACACATGTACCCGCTTCACTCTTCTTTTGTGTCTCACTAGAGTTCGTTAAGACTGATCAGTTTCACAAGTTTCGGAGATAATTACGCTTCAAAGTTTTAAATCTACAATATAGCAGGTGTAGGGTTTTAGTATTATTTCTTCCTAATTCATCTTCCCAAAAAAATGCTTTTCCCGTTGAGGCTGTATTAGAATGGACCATACCGAAAAAACCGAAGTGAAAACTGTTAAGCTCGAAAATCACATTTGTCTGCACACCTAACCCTCCACCTACCCCACCCTAAACCCAACCTTTCGTCTAAAGAGAGAAGTAAATGTTAACGTTGGGTTTATAGGGGAGGGGTAGGGGGCAGTGTCCCAGTCTCTTATAGAGCCTGAGCGTTTTTACATATTGAATCTCAAAACAATCGAACGACGGCGGTTTTAGTGTCCCAAACCTATCCTGTAGGAGTCGAACCTGACTTTCTTTTCTTCCAATAAATTTGTAGCCTGTGAAAACAGCCGATATTTCCCGACGCCACCACTGGTTTCCCTGCGAAGGTCAGCACTTTTTAACATCTGTCGAAAGGCCCTTGGACACCTTATGAAGTTTACGCAACGTAGCATTCCTTATCGTTTTGGGTTAGCCGGTTAAGCACTGCGTTTTACAGATTAGGGTTAAGCACTACCTTTACTGATTAGGGTTAAGCACTGTTTCGAAACTGGTTAGGTTCCTTTTTGGGTTGGGGTTGATGCTGTGTGTACTTTAATCTACTTTGTGTAAACTTCATGAGGTGTCCAAGGGCCTTTCGACGGATGTTAACGAGTGCTGACCCCCTGCGAAATGACGCCGAAGTCTGAGAAACGAGCGCAAAAATTCCATACTGATGACGTGTCGCTTCCCAGAGCTGGGTAGTGCTTCTGATTGGTTGTGCCGCGTGGTGAAATTTGCTTCCACCAATCAGAAGATCGATATCCAGATCTGGGTAGTATGGAATGTCTGCGCTCGTTCCTCAGAAGTCTTTTCGCCCTGAAACCAACGGTGGTGTCGCGAAATGGCGGCTGTTTTCTCAGGCATAGCTGCTGGCCACGTGAAAAAAACCGCTCTATATGGATCCGTTATTGTAATTTGAATGTTTTGGTGTTTTTTTCTTTCTCATTTTGCGTTGTTGTTAAGAACTGACGATGAAGGTTCTGAAGAAACAATGGATACAGAATCACAACAGAAATCCACTCTTTCAAATGATGTATACAAACAGGCAAGTCTTGAGTTTTCAAGTTTGCTTGTTCTTTTTCCCATTCTACTTACGGAAAGCCTGGACAGGATGCAATTGCAAATTATGTTATTTGATTAAAAAGTAAAACTTGCGTATTTATGGCCTGCATCGCGTCGCTTGCCTTTCGGGCAAGCTGTAGCTAGCATGGTCTAGCCCAGAAGTCATTTCAACTAGTCCGAAAACGAACAGGATTGATTACAGTAACTCTGTTCCTTTGTAATTTGAATTCCCTAAAAAAAGTTCCTTGCCCGTCGGGAAAGTTAACAGAATTCACTAGCCCCGGGCTATCGGACAGTACGTTCTTTGCATCACCATGCTGTTAATTCGTTGCTCTGAGTTAAAATTAAACTATTTCTATAATTTTTTTTCAGATTGTCAGCATGTTGGATATGATACGAAACAGCATCAAGGACACACCTGAAGCAGCTGCTTTGTTTTACGATGAGCTGGCACGAATAGTGCAGCTTGGAGGAATTGATCCTAAAATTGAGGTACCCTCAAATTTCCTATGACCCAGTGTCCCATCGAACAGTTGAAGTTGTAGCCTGAGAAACAGGCGATAATTCGCGACGCCATCCCTGGTTTCCACGCGAAATGACGTTTGAGAAACGAGCGCAGAAATTTCATACTGATGACGCGTCACAACCCAGATCCGGGTAGTACTTCTGATTGGTTGAAGAAAAATTTCAGCCAATCAGAAGCACTAGCCAGACCCTGGTAGTGTCGCGTCATTAATATAAAGTTTCTGCGCTCGTTGCTCAGACGTCATTTTGTAGGGAAATCACCTTGGTGGCGACGCAAAATGTGAGCTGTTTTCCCAGACTTTTGAAATTTCTAGTTGTCTTACAAACTGAATAACGTTTCAAAGAAATAAGCGTACTAACCTAAGTTGAGCCGTACATCACGCGTGTGCTTTATCGAGATTTGTTCAGGAGTTCAACATTAACCCTTCGCAAAACGTCTCCTCAGTTGTAGAGGATTTGAATAGTAACGAGCAGTCGTATAAGTGCAAAATATAACCGAGCTGCTGTGTTCGTTCTTAACGTGATTGTTGTATTTTTCAGACGTGGATCAGTGAGACAGTTGTAGCTGATTTTCAGGATGACTTTTTGGTTGATAGAGAGGCGCCATTAACAAGGTACTCAAGGAGTGGTTAAGAACTCCTAAGTGCTCCGTGGGTAAACAAATTATAATAATTACAATTAATTAAACACTAACCTACTTGTAGTCTACGCGTTCAGAGTTTTTCACGCAAGCAAAATCAAGTGTTTTTTGTTTGTTTGTTTTGCAGTGATACTGTTCCAGTGGAGTTGTCATATGCTTTGGATGAAGCTGAGGAAGGAAGCATTGCTGTTAATATCCTTCCATTGCTGCTAGCTTCAAGAAACAATGAAGTTAACAAAGAAAAATGTGATAAGTGAGTAACAATATAACAGGTAAAACTGGAGGTTATTCTTCCGAAAGGACGCGTATTAAGTACTTTTTGATAGAGCGGTTTTCGTATGACCTTGAAAAATGGTTTCGGTAAGTGTTCGTTATTTGTTTTATCACCCAATGAGTGAAAAGATCGAAACATGGACGCTTCGTTTTCCCGCCAAAGAAAACCCTAATATGGAGAAAGCATTGTTCGATGGGCCAATCGTGTTGCAGTATGACGTCAAAGCGAAGTATCGATTTATTTCTAGAAAGTTCTCAGGCATGAAGTTTTTTTAACCGAGCGTTCGCTAAACCAACCAAAAACCACGCGAGTTTGTATCCGTTCGATAAACCAATCAAATCGCTCTATTTCCGTTCGTTTCTTGCTTCTGTTTTGTTCGCGCGTTTACATTTCAAGGTCATACGAAAATCGCTATAAACGGACAATGTGTACTGTCATGCAGGGCTTGAACAAAGTCCCGTCCGGTAGTCCAGTCTGGTAATCCCGTCCGGTAATCCGTGACAAGTAGATTTTCTTGGTGGGCAAGCTAAAACTTTTCAAGTTTACTTGCCCAATGGGAAAGGGTCCAAAAAAGTCACCCTTTTATAAAATCATTTAGCAAGAAGTGGTCCCTTGATCGTCTTTGTAGTCATACGAGATATGAGTTATTGTATGTTGTTGTTTTTCAGTGTCCCAGTGCCTTTAATATGCCTAGCACCTCACTTTCGCTTGTTACGAGTCTGCGAAGAAAGTCAGCACAAAGGAGACCTTGAGGGAATTGATGCTCTCTTGGGTAAATTTCTTTTTGGTCGTTATAATCTTCGCAGTTTCGATTAAATGTTAATATTACAATACATACGCGTGTAAATTGCGTGCAGTGGCGGATTTACACGCAAACGACGCGCAAATAACACGCGTGTAAAATGTTACACGAGCAATTACACGCAAGATGCGTGTATTTATCGTAGGGAATTTCCTCTCTTGCTTTTACGCATAAGCTGCAAGGTGTCTTTAAAAGGATGGGGCTGAATAATGTGTCGTGATTTCCCGTACCTAGTTGCTGTGAAAAGTTACAGAAAAATTTCATATTAAAGCAAGTGAAATTGAAGTCTTTTGAAAAAAAAAAGACCACTTATGATCCTTTAAGGTTTCATTCACTTGTGGGTTCATTGGTTTTCTTTGCGAGACGTTTGCTGATTTAGAAGTTTCGTGCCTAATATTGATGAGAAAGCGCGTTTACGCGTTAGGGATAACACAGAGGCAAAGGGTACAGAGTTATCGGGGATACCGTAGGCTCAGCTTTCTAAATATATGGCATTGTTTTAGGGTAGAAAAATATAAAACGACAAACTGATCCTTACTGCAAGGCGATGAAGAAGTAAACAAAAGGATACAACAAAACAATATATATTAAAACAAATTGCCCAATATTTCGGTTTGAAGACAACCTCGTTACAAATAAGAATTTGAAAATGTGACAATAAAAACAATGGATTGTTACTGGTATAGGAGACCAGGTGGTATCATACATCAGTGAGCTTCGTCACGTCTGTTTATTCCTAGGGGAGATAATGTGTTCCCTTTGTGTATTAAATGAGCTTCTCGAGCCTTTCTCACTGCATCACGTTTGCTGCGTATGAGTTCAAGTAGGATTAGAATGACGTCGTTGATTGAATGTCCAGCTTGATTAAAATGTAAGGAGACAGGAGTGGGATCACTGAGTTGTTGGTGATTCAGGATGGATCGGCGGTGTTCTCCAAAACGTTCATTTAGTTGGCGTTTGGTCTCTTCGATGTACTGATCCAGGTCAACAACTGGGAGATCCGGCACCACTCATTGGTTTGTTGCTGTGGTTTTGCTGACATTTTAAATATATTGTTTTAGGGTGCCCGTTGGTTAGCTTTAAACAAAAAATGATCGAAGAAATTGACACGTTAGATCAACTAGATCGAGAAGTTGTCTGCGGAACGCTGTTTCACACTGTGAATTGGTTCCGAGAGGTATGTTTTTTATTGACCGTTGTGTGCGTTGCAGTTGTTATCCGGCTCTACATTCCCAATGTCAAAGTGCATTTGACGCAGTTCTTAGGTCGCCGGACAAACTATGCAACATTTGAGAGATTCAGAGTGTCGATGCGCGCAGTGTTGTAGGAATAGACCTCTTTCATAATGTCGGTATATTAATATATTTTTTTATATGTATAATAATTAGCCTTTCTGACCTCGTTAGCATGTGCAAAATACAAAAGAATTCATACTTTCCATCGAAACCAGAAAGGCTCATTGATATACTTATGAAAGGATGAATATCTGGACCGCCGTTGTGAAAGAGGTCTATAGAACGATGTTTAACGGCAACAGTTTTGTGCCTGACAATTTCAGTGGTGTACACATAATGAAATTTAGCTATTGCGTGCGCTTTTGCATCACGTGTCAGTGGCTGTGGCTTCTTTGCAATGTGTGAACTCTCTCAATTAAAACCTGAAAATACTGATACTAATCCACTATAAATCATGCCGATCGTAATGGACCAAGACCAATATCTTGAATCGCTCACCATTTTTCAGTAAATGAACTTCTTTTGATAGTGTCAGATCCAAATCCCTATATGAAAAGTTTGATTAGCTTTAATGGAGGACAAAAGAACTTGGGACTGTGTGAAAAAGCCCTTCCAAGCAATTGTTACGTGGGACCCTGCTCCTAAGGACAACTTTTTGTTCGGCTTTGGGTTCATCCCGTCGTCCCCCCACTTCCCCTAGCAATGTTGTGGCCAAAAAAAGCACTCATTTTCACCCATTTTGCTCCAAATTCAACTTTGTGTGGGGTGGGAGGGGAGGGGTCGCTGTTTTTAGTAATATCACTGGAAAGATCTCAACACTTTTGACCTCCATTTTTGTTTAATCTTGTTTGGCAGGTTTTGAATGCGTTTGCACCCCAAGGGGATCCTGAAATGAGGGGAAAAAGTATCACCAGACTACAGACCATCACAAACCTGTACAAAGTTCTAGGGAAATGTCTAGCAGGTTAGCTGATATCTAGTCAGTTTCAAGAGATAATTCTTCTTAAGTTGTTACCGCGCATTGGCTGATTCATTTTCAAGATCCAAGAGTAAACTTCAAGTTTTTGTCCTTGCAAAACTGTGAAGCGCTAGTTTGTTGTCGATGTTGTTGTTCTTTCTGTTGTTGTTGTTAGGCATCTGTTTACGTTTTCTGCATGAACGCTTTTTTAAACTGGTCATATCGGCCTGATTACTTGAGAATCTGGGGGCAAAATAAGCGCTTTAAGGCACTTAATGACACAGTTTACCGTGCTCACCTGATCTGCACAGGAACACAACCTTATTCAACATCATGTGCAGTCAGTGTTCGTTTCTTATGGTTTACTGTCAAGTCGCCCGAAATTCATCCCGCTTATTTCGTCTCACCATAGCATCATTGCGTAAGGAACGAGACTTACGGTAATTATACTATTGTCCCGCTTGTTTTGTCTCATTATCGCTTAAAGAACGAGATATATCACATACACTCTTTATTAAAATTTCGGGCGACATGACTCTGGTCTCGGGCGATACAACTTCGGGCGACATGACTTTCGGGCAACTTGACCGGTTACCTTTCTTATAATAGACCCTTGTACGGTTTTTTTCAACTTTTGATAAAGAGCAGTAAGGGAATATCCATTGACACTGCTGGAAAAATGGCCTTGAAATAAGGTGACTTACCAAGTTTAAAGGTGATAAGTTCAAAGAGAGCGAAGATATCGCTCCACAAAGTCGCGAAGTTTTACAGATGTGTGTATGATGGGGCTTATGGGACCCCTCCCTTACCATACAAACGACTGGAAAATTCCACGACTTTGTGGAGCCATAGAGCGATTTTCGTATGACCTTGAAAAAAGGTTTCGGTAAGTGTTCGTTCTTTGTTTCATCAGCCAATGGATGAAAAGATCAAAACATGGCCTCTTTGTTTTCCCGCCAAAGAAACCCTAATATGGAGAAGGCATTGTTCGATTGGCCAATCGTGTTGTAGTATGACGTCAAAGCGAAGTATCAGTTGATTTCTAGAAAGTTCTCGGGCATGAAGTTTTTTCACCTGAGCGTTCGCTTAACCAATGAAAAGCCAGACGCGTTTGTCTGTCCGTTCGATAAACCAATCAAATCGCTCTATTTCCTTTCGTTTGTTGTTTCTGTTTTGTTCGCGCGTTTTCATTTCAAGGTCATACGAAAATCGCTCTATCTTCGTTAGTTTTCAACAAAACGCTTTTAAACTTGGCAACTTCATCGATTTTAAGGCGCTCTTTTGCTAACTGATCCCAAGCAAAAGTAAAAAAAAAAGCGCAAGGTCTGTTTTTTGAAACACCAGAAAGTGTCTTATCTCAGTTTTTATCTTTTTCTCAGTGACCCCATCCTTCAAGCCTCCTTTAGCTACATTTGACTTTGAAGAATCCCTCGGTGCAACGGTTGGACCTGTTGGGAATACAGCAAAGGCCAAGAAAGGAAAGAAAACAACGAAAGGGTACGTTTTCCAAGGTAGAACGGTGAGTTAAAAGTGCTCTTGCGGACAATTCATTCTTTTTTGGCCCGTGCTGAATTGAATAATCTCGAAATTACAATGGTATCCGTTACTGCCGAGGCGGGTGCAAAGCACTCCATTAAGCGAAGCGACAACTCCACATCAAGCTTGTGCTAGTGAAGTCTCCGCAATGTATATGGGTTTGTGCAAAAGCCACCTGAACACGGCTTTTTGGCTGTTAACCCTTTAAGTCCCAATAGTGTCCAAGATCAATTTTCTCCTTACAAAAATCCATACACTGTAAAGAGATAAGATATGAGAATCAATAAAATGATCACCCAAGAGAAAATACTTTGATCTTTGAACAAATTCTCTTAACTAATTCTTTAAGGAAATGTATGGAGATCAGCTTGGAGAATTTGTATGTGGATACTGGGGCTTAAAGGGTTAAAGGCCTGATGGCTATGCCATACTGATGAGCCCTAACAAGGGAAGCTGTTTAATGTTGTCACTGTCTGGGGTACATTGTTGTGTACGTGCGTCAGGTATTGTCACGTATTGCTGGGTTGTGTGGTGTGACCATTGCATTCAGACGGTTGATTTTGCTCGTTTGTCCGTTGTTGTCGACGATGACGAAGAACACGACGAGTGGAGGGATTTAGTGCAGTGTGACCGGCTGTGGCTGATCCGTCCAATACGGGCACGGTAGCGCTGCCGCATTCAGGACACTGTTGTATTTCTTGGGAAGGTGGCAAGAAGATTACTTTAGACTTGCGCGGCTTGCGTTTCCTCTCAGTGAGCTTGTGCTATTCTATTCTGCTCGAAGATGACAGTGCCTTTGTTGATTTTGCTCCGCTAAAGGTTTATAAGGGAAAGGAAATGTTTACAAGGTATAAATGGCGTTTATTGTGATCAAGTTTACCATAATAAGGTTTTATTTGGAGGTGGAAACCTTAGGCATCAATTGGACCGAACGATACTTCCAGACCTTATAAGGACGAAACAATTACGACTTGTTTCTTTTCCCAACTGGGCCCAAAACAACTTCACTTTATCTTTCTCTCCATTTTCAGGGGTGATAATGAAAAGCCTGATGACTCATTAGAGAAGGTAACAATGAATTTTCTTCGATTTTATGATGCTATTTGTCGTAATGATTGTATACGATGATTTGAGAAGTTGCTTTGTTTATGATTTTAAACTTGCTGTCTTCGCAGATAAAAGATGTAGAAAAAGAACATGCAAATAATAACGAAAGTGATACTCAGAAAGACAAGACGAAAGAAGTGAAAGAAAAAGACAAAGACAAAGCAGCTTCGGTGTCCATGTCACAGTATCGAGCATGTCTCAGGTGAAATATCGAAAGACAAATAGTACCAATCCATGTAACAACAGAAATGAGGTTTTTTTTAATATAGTTACACCACAGGATTTAATCCACAGACTCAAAAGTTAGAACTACATACTTATTAAATAGTACCGCGTGAAAGTACTGCTGAAGAGGTTTCATTTAAGTGGTTATACCATAGGATTTCTTCCACCGGCTCAAAAGTTAGAACCACATACTAAATAATTGCATAGTGCTATGTGAAAGTACTGCCAAAAAGGTTATATTTGAATGGTCACACCATAAGATTTCATCCACAGACTCAAAAGTTAGAGCTACGTACTAAATAAATAGTACCATGTGAAAGTACTGCTGAAGAGGCGTTATTAACACCATAGGATTTCGTGCACAGACTCAAACGTTTGATCTGTTCTAGGTAAACACCTCATTGATTTTGGAATGTTGTCTGCTCGTTGATCCCGGCAAATACTTTCACCCACATTCGAGTGATTGAAGGAACTTTTTAAACAAAGAGATTCTGAAGGAAAAATTAAGAGACAATAAACAGGAGTCGTTATGTGACATCCATGCACGTGGCAGTGCATGAGATTCGTCGTCTGTCGCTTTTAAACTACATGTACTAATGAGTTCGAGAACGTTTTTTTTTTTCAGAGAGTTGGATTTAAAGGCATTTGGTATCTTAAAATGTGAGTTGGTGTCTCGTGCTGTTCTGGATTCTGAAATGAATACAGAGGTTTGTACTGGAATTTTTTTCCAGCCCTTTGAGCGATTTTCATATGACCTTGAAATGAAAACGCGCGAACATAACAAAAACAACAAACGAACGGAAATAGAGCGATTTGATTGGTTTATCTAACGGATACAAACGCGCGTGGCTTTTGGTTGGTTAAGCGAACGCTCGGGTGAAAAAACTTCATGCTCCAGGAACTTTCTAGAAATCAACCGATACTTCGCTTTGACGTCATACTGCAACACGATTGGCCAATCGAACAATGCCTTCCCCATATTGGGGTTTTCTTCGGCGGGAAAGCGAAGAGGCCATGTTTTGATCTTTTCACCCATTGGCTGATAAAGCAAATAACGAACACTTACCGAAAGCATTTTTCAAGAGATACGAAAATCGCTCTATCAGCAGTAGGTTGCACAATCCGATCGGTTGGACTCCACAGTCTTAATTTGGCTTTTCTTTTTTTTTTTCTTGCTTTTCACAGGAAACGACAATTCTTCAACTTCAAGCCCCTCAGCTTGAATTCCTCTTGGATGATCTCTCCAGGAAGCTGCAATACTCACTGTCTGCATCTGCGTCATCGAGAAGGAGCTTTCTAAAAGTTAGTATTTCCGTATTTAGTACGCGAGGCTTGTGATGAAAGTCGGCAAACACTAACTCATAAGGGGAGATAGCGAGACTAGATTTTCCTCGGAATTTTCAAGTCTGGTCGCTTTGCAAATGCTCTCATTCTGTAACTGTTGGTCATTTTTCGCCAATCTTTCTCATATTTGCGTGGTTTAAGAGCTTTCTTTGCGCTGCGCAAGTTTAGCATAAAGGTTCTGTTTTGAAGTAACGCTTTATGAGGTCACAAGCAGTGTATAAATCGTCGTCCTTCACAAACAGGCTAGGGCGTTTAAAATGGCACAGAGAGTCAGGACCAATTTTTGTCGTTTGCAAAGCGTAAACTTACTCGAACTTACTCAATTCATGTTGAGTGTTTCTCGAGTGCGCGAAAATCGAGTAAGTAAAAGAATGGCTCTGCATTAAAGCGCACCGCTCTATAAACAGTTTGCAAGACAAGGCTAATGAAATGAGAATTTCGTTCAAAAGCTCTCTAATAATGCATGTTGTTATTATTTGGTGGTAAATTGCAGGTTCGTCAGGATAAACTGGTGGGCTTCTCTAACTTATCAAGATACCCGTCAAAGGAAGTAGCCAAGTATGTGGTGGAACTGCTACCATCCCTCTGTGAACATTTGGAGGCTACGAGTGCTTTCTTTCAGGTACGACTGTAATGATCTGTAGTCAGCTCCTTGTAATCCTGGTCATCAACGTATGAAATCGAATCAACTTCGCTTTCCATTTGTCAAAACTGTGCGGCCAGGCCATTCCCGTCGTAATGAGATTGTCATTTTTAAACAAAGCTATCCAGCGAGATCAGTCAAATCCTAAATAGCATACACGAAGAAAATCGTTTTTCATCAAAAACTCTTGGAAAAAGCCTATTTCATTTTCCAAATGACCAGTCGGTCTGGCCGGCCAGTTCTCACTTTTGGAAAGCGCCCTTAGTTTTCTATGTTGGTTTGGCTAACCAGTCCCAAGCCATCGGGTTTGTGTCACTGAGATACCGTAAAATTCCGAAAATAAGCCCCTCCAAATATAAGCCCCCCAATCCGGTAACGCCAAAAAAACCTCCGTTAAATTGTCCCTCCAAATATAAGCCCCCCGGGGGCTTGTACTTGGAAAATTGCCTTCAAATACAAAGTAAAACAAAGCAAAAACAGTAAATTTACTTCCAAATATACGGCTAGCTCAATCGATTTTGAAACGCAAATTTCCCTCCGTAGAAAAGCCCCTCCAAATATAAGCCCCTCAAATATAAGCCCCTCAAAAAGGGCCTTTGAATAAATTAGGCCTCGGGGCTTATTTTCGGAATTTTACGGTATGTAGTAGGAACGTGGACGGGTCAAAAAGTACAATCCTGTGTAATGGTGTACACATTTATGTTTTGATTTGCAGGCTTTAATGGCTGAAAACGATGGAGTGGTAGATGGTCCCGGTCATAATACATTGGAAGCAAAGACCATGGCTTCATGTTTTCACCTGCTCTTCAACTGTCTCCAGACCCTTTTTGCTTGGTTTGTGTCATTTAGTTTCTGTACAACGGGACTACATTCTTTAGTATATAGTACCGTGTGAAAGTGCTACCAAAGAGGTTTAATTTGAATGTTCACACCACAGGATTTTGTCAACAACCCCAAAAGTTAGAACTGCATGCATACTAAAATAAATAGTACAGAGTGAAATATTGCTGAAGAGGTTCATTTAAATGGTAACACCATAGGATTTCATCCACAGACTCAAAAGTTAGAACTACATACTAAATAAATAATACCATTTGAAAGTACTGCTGAAGAGGCGTTGTTTGAATGGTAATACCAACACTTCACTATAACTGCCCTTAGCAATTGCGGGTCAGATTCTATGAAATTGTTGAACATGCTGCAAACTGCAGTGAAAACAATTTCACGCGTGAAATAATCTTTAATTCATCTTCCTTTTAAGGAATGGTTTTGTTATTACTGAGCATCAAGCACTTCTGAAGAAAGCATTATTTGTGTTGTCTGCCCGAATAAAACTGTCCAGCAAGTCCCAGCCAGGATTCCAAGAATTACTCAAGTAAGGATGATAAGAATTCCTCGCATATTTGTCCGTAATAGTTCTTACGATAACGAGACGTGAGATAAACATGAGAAACTTTTTGTTTTAATAAGACACTATGGCCAAGCATACATATTTTAAGATAAAGGACTGATTGACTACGTATCTCCTTTCCCACCTGGGACGGGATTGTGGGGAGAAATTTGAGGGTAACATTGCTCGTTTGCCAACTACGTCATCGATTTTTGCAATGTTGCCCGCTCAGAGACTTTTGGCGGGAAACGTGTTTGTTGATGTCATGTGACCCTGTTCGGGATTAATTTCCAGCTATGTAACAACAACAGATGTGTAACTGTGTATCGCAGTCACTGTCACTAGCCTAAGAGTAAAGTAACCCTGACGATTGCACTGTGAATATGAAACACATGCGCTTGAGCTGAGCGGTCATGTCTGAAACAGCTCTGTGAACTTTTAAATTTTGTTATGATTTTGTAGCCCGTGAAGCATTGACTGGCGAGAAAACAAAGCAATAGGCCACTTGCACCAAGAGATCACGTGACCAATGCTTCCTTTAAACAATGAGTTGGAATCTTGCTGATGCCAAAAATTGTTAGAGCACACAAAAATTATCTTACATCCGAAATTTGAGAGGAAACGCATTTAAGGGAGATATTTTATGGCACTTTGATTTTTCAGCAAAGTAGTATGGTTTGTATTGGCCGCCATGTTGGAGGGCATGCTCTTGCCCTCCAACATGGCGGCCAAAATTACTTCTTGCTTATATCTTGTTCAACGATTCATAGTTACGCTCAGATGTGCTATAAACGTTATCACATCATCTTTTCAACATTTTCCTTGAAGTTTAAGTGCAAAATTTGTGTTCAGAAGAGGTAATTCATAATTTCAAAAATCACATTTTGGTCACGTGACCATTTACGAACTTACTCATTTTAATAAAATGGTGCGGGTTTGAAAAACCAAATCACCATTATTTTGTTTAAGATATGGCCCACGTGCCTCTTATTGCAAATGGCCTATTAAAACAAGAACACCAATCTTTAATAAACGAAATTAGTGAACTAAATACTCAACTAAAAACTGACGGAGAAACTTGAAATGTTCCTTTTTTATTTAATATGGAAACATATTACTTATACATTTCTCTCCTTTACAAAACGGTTACTTTGCTAGTCCCTTTTTCAAACCCTTTTTCAAAAACTATAATATGAGAACTTGTGAGACTGACCTGACTCTATTAGCTTAGCTAACTGCAAGTCAGTAAACAGATTGTAATGTATCAAAAATACACTTTGAACTATGTTGCTCTCGTGTATTGTTTTTATACCAGGAATTGCAAATGTGTTCTGTTGTTGTTCCTGCAGGCAGAGCTTTCATTACCTTGAGCAGTTCTCTAGCAGTGTACCCAACATAACAACTGCAGTTAGTCTCACCAAGCTGTTGGCAGTGTTAAGTGAGAGGCAACAAGGCGGCAACAATAGCATGAGTACTGCACTAGGTAAGATAATTTACAATTGCTTACAATAGACCTTTTGTCGTGGACCAGTCAGCGAAAAACCCACGCTATTGCAAGCACCTTAAAATTTACGAAAGCCGAGGAGAGTCTTCCAACTTCTGACTTCCGGAAGTGGGAAGTTGAAAGTTGCAAGTCGGAAGTCGGAAGATCCTGCTCGGTTTTCGTAAAAATTAGTAAGCAAGCCGAGTTGAGAATGAGAAGTCAGAAACGAAGGAAGAAAAAGCTCTGTAAACAATAAACAACTGTGTATGCTGGCCCTTCCAGTATAGAAACGTCTGTTAAGTTTCAGTCGCGACTTTGAGAAGGCGCATCTTTCGCTAGTTATTCTCCGCAGCTGTGGTTACAAAATTCCTAAGCGAGAAAGATTTGTCCTAACTTGAGATTAACCAGCTTTCGAGCAGCGGGGACCTGACACAGAGTGATACGTTTATTATTCTTTTTTATAGCTGAGCTAACAGGGACGTTCCTTAAACGGGAGTGGTTGAGGTCAGACGGTGAAAGAGAAAGTGGAGCCAAATACAACGAATCGCTACAGTTCTTACTAAGGTATCGAAAGTTGACTGTGTGTGACGGTTACTGACTGACTGTGGTTTAACTCTTTCTCTGCCAGAGTGGTTGATGGAGTTTTGTAAGGTGACTCTAACTTTTGAGTCTGTGGACGAACTCCTATGATGTGACCGTTCAAATGAAACTTCTCTGTCTGTACTTTTACTTGGTGCTATTTGTTTTTCAAAATTTCACAAAATGAAATTTGGAAATCTGGTCGAAATTTTCTTTTGGCTAAATTTTGCAGTGAAAGGTTTAATAGATATGCACAATTCAAAAGAAAGTTAGATACTTTGTTTCTAACCTTAGGAAACAGCCGACACTTCGCGAGACCACGGCTGTTTCCCCGCGAAATAACGAGGAACGAGCGTAGAAATTCCATAATGATGACGTATCACTACCAGATCTGGGCAGTGCTTTTGATTGGTTGAAGCAAATTTCCCACGTGCCACGTCCCATCAGAAGCACTTCTCAGATCTTGGTAGTAATGCGTCAGCAGTATGGAATTTCTGCGCTCGTTCCTCAAATGTCATTTCGCGAGGGAAACCAGTGATTGCGTCGCGAAATGACGGCTGTTTTCTCTGGCTAACTTTTTTCTTGCTAGTATAATTACATTGATGATTATAGAAAATAGAGCGCTATGATTGGCTAGGACCTTCGCTTTATCCCGCTATAATCACCGCGCGGTGATAATAGCATTGAAGGCGAGCAGTTTTCAAAATGGCAGCCAGATTTTTTGATGTTTCGGGGACGGAAATTGATCAATAATTTTATTGTCTCGAATAATCATCAATGTAATTATACTAAAACAATTAGTCGCCTCAGGCGACGTGAATATTGGCGAATAGTCACCTCGACTTCGTCTCGGTGACTATTCGCCGATATTCACGTCGCCCGAGGTGACTAATTGTTAATTAGTCTTAAGTTAGACAGATAATCACCATGCCAAACAGTTTGAGAGGGTCGACTAATTAGTAAAGGCCATATGTGCCCCTTCTGCTGTATACTTAGTACTTAAGTGTGGTGCACTTTTGTAAAGGAAACAAGAACGTCCATCTTCATAGTTTTGACTGTCAGTTAAGGCAAAGTCGTAGATTTTCAATTTGTTTAGTCAATCTCATTTTTTTTGTCTTTGTTCATAGGTTTCATTTGACCTTTGCTGAAGACACTTTAGCTACGATAGAAGAAATCGCAGGTGGAGCAGTCACAGAACTCATCGAAGATGAAGACAAAAATGCTAACTCCACTACCTACCCAACTCTTACAAGGTATATATGTACGTAGCAAGAGCCTTGGAATCAAAACGAGGTTAGCTGTAGGTGGTAAAATTGTTAATGTCTATCTGGCTTTCGAAGGGATGGTTTGCCTCCCAACTGAAGCGTTAACAAAGGCAAAGACATGAATTCGACACTACAGATACAACAAGGAGACTGGAGCCGAAATGCGTTCCGCAATTGTTTCTGGGATCGTTACGGGGGACGCGCCTGTCTGTCCGTAGTAACAGTCCCAGAAGTCTTTGCGAACGTTAACTCGTCCCAGTTTACTCGTTTCTACAGTAACAAATACCTTACCATTACTCTCGGTGAGGTAAATTTGTTTTACACCAACTGTCAACGTTTCTCATGATGGTGATCCTAAGCACTCCTCGCGTGCTTCTCCCCCAACAAACGTCGTCTTAACAAAGCCATCATGAGTTCGTTATTGCATCGTATGATGCTCGCGGTACCACGAGATAGCATATTGCTCACAATGTTTGTGTAAAATCAATGCCCTCGTAAAAAATCTCTTTCCTTTGCAATA